>VXAU01003947.1:27326-105980 GCA_013399695.1 Formicarius rufipectus | reverse complement strand
AAATACTGAGTTTTTCCTTAATTTAATCATTTCAGTGTCAGCATAATTGAAGAGTGTTATCTTCAAGTCACTTTCATCTTCTTTGTCTTCTGAAAGCATTTATTGCTATAAACCGATACCAGAAAAAAATGGGGAATGGAAATGTGAAGTACTAAAAAAAAATTGGTTTGTTATCATGGTCATTAGAGAACCTTATGAAGAAAGATTGCTGCTTTCTACCCTTATTAGCAACCTGGCAGGAGCTCATGGTCCATGATAGATTTGTTTGCATAATTCCACCTACAATTTCTTTTCTATAAACACAACTAACTTCAATTTTTAAAGTATCTGATTATCTGAAGAAACTATTTCTCTAACAGTAATTGCTTACTGTGCTCTTGAACCAGATTTGTACAGAAGGTGCCCATCTGTGTTCAGTGCTGTATTTTTATCAGCAGATACTGCTGCTTCTGAAAAGCATTGCAAAGCGAGTGTCTCATTTTTACAGAGTCTGGACAGGAATGGGAGGGACAGAGCCCTACTGGTTCATATATATTTAAATGTAGTGCTGTGTTCATTAATATTGATGTAAGGCTTTGAAATGCAAAAGGATTTTGTGAATGAGTAGGGCCAAATCAAGAAGGAGTTCACAGCAATTATAGTAAGACAAAGTTTAAATTGTGACCTTGAAGTGATCCACACTGATATTATCAATTTCTGTCCAAGTATTTTATGGTTAAGTTGCTCAGAAACTTAAAGCTCTACCTACAAGCATGCTTCTGTTTACACTGAGTGTTTCAGCCCAAGAGTATCTGTGAGGCAGAGCTCAGCACTCCAGCAGCTGCTCTCGGGACTTGTGATGGCTGTACCATGGATGTGCCTGTAGAAAACATAGGGAACTGCACTTCAGATTTTCTTTTTTTTCACCTAAATCACATCTGGAAAAAACGAGCCTTCCTTTTGTTTTGGTTTGGTTTGTTGGGGTTTTTCCCCATTTAATTTTATGATTTTTTTCCAACTTTAGGCAGATGCGGTCTGAGAGGATTTTAACCCGGGTGTGTTGTAGGGGAAATGCTCATTGGGTTCTCTGCTGTTCAGAGTTGTTCTCTTCTTGCAGTCCTTTGAAAGTGAAAAGGTGCAGAGAATTAAGGATGTGAAAAGAAGAGCATAAAGCAAGAAACTTGCTTCGTTCTCATTGTATATTTTGGGGTTTTTTTTGCTGGTTTAAGGTCTCGCTTTATAGTCTTTCACCATTGTATATCATGCGTGTTCAAGATTAGCTCCAAGACCCATCCATCTCCTCAGTGTTACCAATTAGCTACATATAGGGAGTTTGCTACCCTACATTGTGTGCTTTGGATTTGATTCCACTATTGCTGGAGGAGCATTTTGTGACTGAATACTCCATTCCAGACTTTTTGAAAAGCTTGCTGGAAGACCCAGGACTGGGGCTTAAAAGTTTTTGAATTTCTACACTTAGAAATACTAAATCCTTTTGTCTTTCTGACGCTAAGCAATAGTGCTGCACAAGTACTGAACCAGCATTCAGCTTTACAGAATATCTGTAATTTAAATTAATAGCAGAGTTAATACTATCACGCTCCCTGCAGCATACTTGGTTCTGAAAATTAACAGTCAGAATCACTTTTGTCAAAAAGCTTTGTTCTTCCTCAAATGACTTGTTTAATTATTCAGTATTCACACCAAGAGAGAACAAATATTGAGGGAAGAGAACACTGGTAGGTTCAGAATCCATAAGAGTCTTAAGAGACACACTTATTTGTGGTTTTCTTTCAAGGCTTCTCAAGTTTGTTCAACTTCTCTAATACTAATTATAATCTAAACCTTTTCTGAATGAGTTCCTAGGGTTTCACAGTAAAATACAGATTTTTTAAAATTTTAATTTTGTTTCAGAGAATTAGTATGTGTTAATCTCACATGTACAGGAAAAACAGAGAGAGAAAAGATTTTGAACAGCATTATGCAGTGGGTAGAACTTCAAAATAGCTTCTGTAAAAATTGCAGAGGCCCTACTAAAATGTAGGGAACACTCTAAGGTATTCAATAACATCTACGAAGATTCTTTGTATTTTTGTCTTTGCTTTGCCAGAAAGAGCCCTACATCATCTCTTGTGCTAATTCTGAGTTGGATCAATATGCAGTGCTCCTACTGCTTCTGATGGAGTTTTCCACCACTGAATAATTGAGAGGTTTATATTGTAGTCCTTGAGAGTAAAGACAGATTTTTTTTATTTTTTTTTTTTCTTTCTTTTTTATTTTTTTTTTCTCCCCCGGATACCATCCTGACATTGGTAGAATTAGTAGAGCCCGACCATGGACAGAAATGCTATAAGGCTTGTCTGGAGGGACAGAGGCCACTTCTCATTCTACTTCAAGCACGTTCACAGTAGGTCTGTAAGTTTTGAGACTCAGTTTCCTGTAACTTTCTGTAAATAAAAGCATACAATGGGATGGAGAAGGGGAGAAGTTGCAGAAGGGCTTTTGGGTCTCAGATAATAACTGAAGAAATGTTCAGAATATACACCAGAGGTCTGCACTGCGGGAAGGAGAAGGAGGAGGTTTTGCCTTAGAATTGCTATTGATTGAGGATTTAAGAATCGAAGCACAATTTTCCGTTGTAAAACTCAATAGAACAGGACACTTTCTTAGATTGGGATGCAGTAGAAGTGTGTGTGAGTATGAAATGCCTGGAGGGAAGGGAGCACAGTGCATGTTCACTGTTAGGGCAGAGGAACTCAGGAATGACATCCCAGTAACTGAAGCAGGGATATGGTAAAAAGTCCCAATGTGTTTATCTGAATTTTGTTCAGCCTTTGCTACAGTCAGGTTTTGTTTGCCTAGAACACCATCCCTCTGCAATTGCAATGATATTTTTATTTTGACTCACCAGTGTTAGTTATATAGAATGTATGAATTTATATAACAAATGAGCAATTATTTAAGATTCTCTTTTGTTTGTTTGCAAGTGAAATAAAGCTGGTCATATGGATTTGTGAATGACACAGCCCATGAGTCTTCCCAAAGAAAGGAGATGGCTTCCTTAGCAGCTAACGAGGATATGTGATACCTCTCCAAATAGTTCTTCACCCCTTCCCCAGGTCCTGCTCTCTGTTGCAGCTCCCTCATTATGCACTGGAACAAGCACATCGCATTCCTGCAGCATGAGCTAATTGTAATGCGTGATGGCTGGTAGCTGTCATTGGTATTGAACAGAAAATAAAAAAAATTGAATTTGCTGTCTGAGTGTCTGGTTCCAACAGCTTGATTATTTCAGTTATTACTAGTGATACATGGCCCCTGCTGAGGCTTCGCTTCCAGTGGGTGTCTCTGGCATTTGTCATTATGAACGATAAGGATAAACACAGGTTTTGTTGCAGCAGACTCCATGAGAGTTCTTTCATGCCTGATAGGATGTAGATTGAGAAAGGAAAGGGGTGATTCTTTACTCAACCTTGGCTGCCAGTCTAAAGACAGTTGTAAATGCAAAGAATATTATGTTAATTCACTACAGAACCAACAAATAGAGATTCTGTTTCTGCTTCTCTGTTGGTGGTAAGACATGACTGTATTCTCATCAGGAATGTCATTTTCAGAATGGAGAGTCAAACAAGCAGGCTTCTCAATCTATTGAACTGAAGTTCTTTTTTACATATTTAGAAATTTAAATCCCTAGCCCAACTGTATCTGAATAATGGAAAGTTAGATAAACTTCTACCCCAGTTTGTCTGGAAAGAGTTGAGATTAGACGTATGTTAACACATCTTTTCTTTCTGCATTTTTACTTATTTAACTTGTTTTTGTTTTCAATGCATTTTCCAGATCCTAATGTCTTGGTAACAAATATGGTCTTTTGACTACAAATAGTCTTTTGACTGCCATCATGGAAACGCTTCAGAACAGGGAAAGGAAAAGAGACCAAACTGTGCAGTAATGATTTTTGTACCGTAGTCATACCAAGGAGCTACAGCTAGTCTTGAGGGCCCTCTGAGCTAAGAACTGTGGATGGATGGATGGATAGATAGATAGATAGATAGATAGATAGATAGATAGATAGATAGATAGATAGATAGATAGATAGATAGATAGATAGATAGATAGATAGATAGATAGATAGATAGATAGATAGATAGATAGAAAGAAAGAGATTTTCACTTCTGGGACTGAGCAGAGATGCTAAAAGGATGTTAAGGCAGGCACCATGGTGGCCATCCAGTTTAAGACTATTGTCCACCTCTTAAAACATTCCTTAGACAGCCTAGATAAACCAGAAAGAGAAAGAAAAAGCTTTTCCTGTGACAACTGTTTATTAATTCACATCTATAAAAAGTTGGGCTCCCAAAGTTCCTACTGAGTGCTGAAAACAGTAAGCACCTTTTAGGATTGTACATATAAGATCCCTACGTGTATTTTCCTAAATATTACTGTTATGAATAGTTTTTCATTTTGCAACTATTTGAATGTATCATTGTCTTCAGTCTTGGTGTTGCTTATATTTGCTCATACATTGAAAACCCACAGCCACCATAAGTGAGTAGTGGATTTTGCCTGTAAATGACAGCAGTGTTTTTCATGTTGTGAATAATTTCTTTCTGAAGGATCTTAACCCTGTGGCATTGCTTAAGGAAAAAAATGTAAAAAAAAGAGAAGCCAATTTTGAGCAAGCAAATATTTAGGCGATATATATATGTAACCTTGCTCTTTTTGTCAGTCAGTGTTATCAAAACAATTTGTGCTTCACCACTGTCCTCAGGGCTTCCAAGTAGCATGCTGGTAAAACAGAACATCTTCAATAGCTTCTGCTCAACAATGCTGCATTTCCAGTTTGCTCTTTGTTAAGGGCTACTTTTCATCAGGTCCTGAGTCTGCAGGAGTGCAGAAGACTGGATTTTTCAGGTCCTACAAAGGAACCTCCACAAATTGAATTTTTAAGGTTGCCAAGTACTACTTTATAGAATAAGAAAAAGAGAGGAAATGTATTAAATTATAACAGGCAATGTACTGCTTCAAAATGATTGCTGAATTAATAGTTTGTATCAAATAGTAATTTTAATTCTGTCTCTATTGGAGAAAGAGAAAGCAATTAATCTTCTGTAGCGCATTGTGAAAAATAAGGGCTTACAGAGGATCTCAGTGAGTCTGCTCCTTCACTTAACCTTGAACTGGGCAGTAAATAATTATAAATGCATCTACATCGCAAGGCAAAAGTAATTTGGTAAAATAGAATTATCATCTAATGCAGAAATTAGAAATCTGAATTAGGTTTCCTGTTCTTTGTTTGAGAAAAGTATGAATTTGCCTGTGATTTGTGCATAAAAGAGTGGAGGCGGGTTCTGCAAAGCAGATTTTATACCCGAGCTATCACTGAATGATTTGTATTGCAGGGTTGACATAGGCAAATGCTCTTGTGCTCTCTCAGCTATAACTCACATAGAGCCTCTGATGTGATGATATGACTTTTTTTACAGAGTCAGAAGGTGATGTCCAAGGCATTTGGGTGTATCAACATCTTTCAAATAATTTCCCACTCCTCAGTTAGGGCACCATATAATCAATACTGCCTTCCACAGAATTTTAAGTGGTGTCCATCATACAAAGTTTCTGTTCCACTGTGGTGAACTGAGGAGACTAAAAATACAACTCAGAGCTGCTTCATCCTGAGCTTCTCTCCTGCCTACAAAACTTTCATGACTTCAGCCTTGCCCCTCAGTGCCACACTGCTGTTCCTCACAGCTCCCAAGCATGCCTTACAGATTCCAAAGCAGTGCTGTTACCTTGCTGCTCCTTGGGGCTTTTTGGCCAGCAAAATGGAAGCTGGCCAGTGAAAGGATCATTGAAGCATGTATGATATGGGTCATCAGTTTATATTATGGAGAGGTGCACAGGATACTTGGGTAAGGAGAGGTAAAGGGTGTGAGGGAAAAAACAAACAAACAAAAACAAACAAACAAACAAAACCACAGGAGTGAGAAAAGCTGTATTTTTCTACTCCAGAACATGCCTCATCACTGGTCTATAAAAATGGGAAACCATGAGTTTGCTATGTCAGGGTCCTGTTCAGGAAGAAAACATTCCTAACTAAAATAAAGCAAGTATTTTGCTTTTCTTTGAATTGCTCTTCTGTTTTCATAATCTTACCTTGCAATATAGGGAACAAGCAGTTTGTCCCTAGGAAACATAACTAGCAATGCCAGTGGGTTTGTAGGGCATTGCTGAGTCTGCCCACTAGTTTCATGGAGATAACAAACGTCTGCAGTGAACCATATGTATAATTCCGTGGTGGAAACTTCACAGCGGTAAAGGCTCATCTGCCTTTATCCATTTTGTCTGTGTGTTGATGGTGAGCTGTGGGGTGCTTACAAACTAAACTGAAGAGATTTCTTTCTTTTATAAAATTTTAATAAATGCAATACATAATTGCCCATACACTCTTTATTTCTTCTATGCGAATTTGAGACTAAGCAAATGGCTACAAAGGCTGACATGGTATGTTTCAATTTGACAGAAGATATGGAACTAACACTTTCACTTTCCCCCCTCTTTGATGTAGTTACTTGTTCCATTATAAGGAAAAGGTGGAAGTGCAGAGCTACTTATTTCTAATAAGATTGTTAGTCAGTCAGGCTATGTGTAGTCTTTTTAGTCCTCAAACAAATCAGTTTTCTGATCAATTTGAGGCCTGGAGGAGTGCACAGTGAGTTCAGTTTCTATCTGCTCGTTCTACTTCGTTCCAATTAATGCATTGCATGATTTATAGTGGTGTTTAGAATGCATTAGGCAGCCATTTCTGCCAAAATATGGCCCATTGTGTATATAGAATGATATTATTTATTGGAGAAAAAGGTGTGGGCACATGGAAATACAATTTTCCTTAGAGAATTGTTTCTAATTGACTAGTAAAATGCTGTTTCCAAGTAGGTCATAATTAATCAGCAAGAAATCTTTTCCTGAATTTCCTCCTGTAAGTGAACAGACTCAGCACATCCATCAAATGGAAACTGAGAAAATGAGAGGAGAAAAGTCAGAGTCTCCAGTTACCAAAGTGATTGTATTTCTGTGAAGCAGTACCAGCAGGACACTTTGTTGAGTGATTGCAATGTTGGTTTTGAAAAGAAATCCTGAATTTCTTATTTCTCGTAGGTTTCTTAAAACATTTAATACACGTCTGGTGGCTACTGCATGTCAAGAAGGTGACTGAGGTGGTTCCAGGTGAACGATGGCACAAAAAATGGGCTGCTAAACCAGAACCGTTCTCTGACATTGCCTTAAATGGTCTCACACCTTTCCTTTCATCCTCTTTTCGTTATGTTGTGGTGTGCAAGTACATTGGTAGTTACTTCATGAGCTCTAGTCATGCTGAGCTCACTAAGCACAAAAGTAAATGTCAAAAACTTGTGTTGAATATCTACTTTACAACAGCATTGTTACAGTACTTTCAAAAGCTTTAGGTCTGGAGGTGTTTAATTTGGAGATGAAATAAGTGAGAACCCATTTTTTTATACTGTGTTGTAGAAATTTGAAAATCTCGGTAAGTTTTGTTAACCAGAAATGTGATTTTCATTGATTTTGGTCTGTATTGTGTTTGTGAGAGATCTGTGCTGCCAAGAGGTAGGACTTCACAGTGCACACTATACTGTTGATGGAGCAGGGATGGATACTGGTGCATCTGCTGTGCAAGTGGTTGATTTTGGACTTTGCTTTAATAGATGCAAGAATATGTCATTTTTCTTCTTGAATAGAAAACTGGGAATGAGATTTAGTTTTTCAAAGAACTCCCAGCTATCCATTGTTTAGTACAAGGTCCATAGGACTTAGTGGTGAGAGAAGGATATTTGCAGAATGCAGGGGACATGGGGCTTTCTGTATGTGGAAAAGTGGGCAGTGCTGGAGTGTCTGTTACAGGAATCCCAAAACCACCTGGTTAGATTACAAGAGTTGACCTCTTTTCAAAAATCTGAAGAACTATCTTGCTGGAGTGAAACCCACAAGTCCAACACTTAGGTGGGGTCATGTGTATAGTTTCATAGCTGGGTTGTGCTGTAAAGAAGCAAAAGCCATAATGTTCCAAATTGTTAATCCCTTAGCTAAAGGTCATGTGTCATGTCTTTTGTGGTTTTGAAACTAGGGATAACTTTAGATTAATATTCCAAGAACACCTATGAATTAGTTAAGAAACTCCCCTAGTCTTGACGCACACCTTTTCCGAAACAGTGGTTATCCAAGAATTTTCTATTGCTTTCTAGTGGCTAAAGGACAGAACTAAGAAGATGCTGAGTCTGTCTTTATAAAACCTTGTTTCTCTAAACACCTGCAATTTCTACAACTCAGTGTATCTGAAATAGTAGAAACACAGCCTGTGGACTGCTGGTGATCTTGGGAAGAATTGTGTTGGGCCTAAGAGCTTCTCTTTGTTACGTGAATATTGGAGACTTCCTAATACCAGCAGTTCAATCTTGTTTAAAACGTACTTAACATTTTATTCTTGAAAACAACTTTGTGAAGTTAAAAGCAAGTCACCATATGATAGAAGGAAAGGTGAAATAGGCAAGACTTATTAAAATGGTTCCCCCAACTCTGCTGCTTTCATGTGAAAACCAGTTGCGTCTTTTGACTTGTCCTGTTTTTCTCCTGCGGTGGAGCTGTGGGTCACTGCGCTGGTTATCTACATCCGTTCCTGTTCAGGTGATCAGTTCAACCATATAAGCCCCATCTTGCACAGTAGGCACATGTGTTTAAAATGCTTTCCTGTATAAGGACCTTTTTCCCTGTATCTGAGGCAAGAACAAGAGCAGAACTGAGTGATACTGCTTCCTGAAGTGAATTCTATTTGGATTCCAACTGGCCAGCAGGTGATTTTTTAACACCTTCAGTACCGTTGCTTTGGGATGATGCCAAGGGCAGATAAGTTTGTGTGGAGCATTTTTTCCAATTTATCTTTCAGTATGCCTTGTGTCCATATGTTTCTTTCCAAAGAAGAACATGCTTTATACAATGAACAGAAGCCCCACATGTGTGTCTTCTGAGTATGAGGAGAATGTGCTGAAGTAGGTACATTCTCCCCCATACCATTAAACGAGGAGGAAAGAAAACTTCTGGCTTCAAGGACCAGTTCTCCCCAGGGCAGGGGGTTAACATTTGACAAGATGACTGCCCTTGTGAAGTGTCCCAGTAAAAATAGATGCCGATTTCATTGAGGCTTAATCTTTTGAAATTCACTTTGCCTACTCAGCACAGGATTTGTCCCGCAGCTCACAAAGGATCCATCTGGAGAAAATTGCCAAGCAATGTTTACCAATCCATCTCTGCTCCTGAATGTCTAGACCTGTGTAAGGAGTGGGGTAAAGCCTTTATAGGCTGTCATGCTGAAAACCATTTTTAAGTTCTCCTGTGGTTTGCAACCTAGGAAATAGGAAGATCAGAAAATCTGCTGTGGCATTATTCAAATTCTTCAGTGATTTGTAGGGCAAATTCTATTGGTGGTTATTAGGGAATTAAATGCTGCATCTCATTCATATGTGCCTAAGACATGGGAATTAGGGTTGTGGGATCTACTTTTGCATTGCCTTTTCCTGATCTTTTTATATTTAACCATGCCACCCTGATATTCTCTGAGGCCATACAGACACAAATGCATTGACTGTGTTCCCATTTTTGAAAGCTGGAATTATGACCCCTAAAAGACAATGCAGCTGTACCCAAGCAATGAAAAATTTCTCAGTTTTCAGTGCTTGGTTTTCATTTCAGGTATCTATTTGTCTCTGCACAGATGTCTGTGTGTAGTTTGCTGCAGATTTATTTCTCAGGAATAACTGCAGTTCCCTGCTGAATGGTCCTTTGGTAGTGAAACTGCTGTGATCACACTGTGGAAGAGCAGGGCTGGTGTGAAGGGAACCTTGGGGAGTACGAGACTTCTCTTACTTCGGACCCTGACGTGCTGGTGTGAACTGACATTTGGGCAAGTGCATCTGCACAGACCATCCTGCACCATCAGAATTCTTATTTGTGTGCAGAGCTTGGGAGAGAATGGTGCTGCATGACTGAAATATATGTAGGCTTTGTATCCTGGCTAGTTCAGCCTTGGGTCTTGAAAAGCAGATTATTATCTACTGAGTTAGAATTGTATTTTTATTTTGTCAGTATTTTAAAACAGAGCCTTAGTACGGAGATGCCAATTGCCCTTGCTTGAGAAGTAATATTGATCTCAAGAAGAATAAGAAACTTTTGTCTTCTTGTTACAAAATACTGTAATATTGATATAACAGAAACTGAAAAATTGAACATAATATCAGGGGGAATTTTTCTTCCGCTTGAAGGGTAACACTGCAAAAAGATGCTTTATAGTTACTAGGTGTAAAAGCAGGTGGTAAAATACTTTCAGCTTTTACACTGCGTTTACCTTTTATGGCAGCTTTCCAGAACCACTGTCTTAGGCCTGGAAAACCTACTACTGCTTCCCTTGAAGACCTAAGAAACCTGACACGTATGGAGCATTTCCAATTGCGATGTTGACTTACTTCTGTTGCTGTAGTTTCTGGAGCCTATGAGTAGAACTATGTCTAGGTATTATTGAATACCTAGTCAAAAAGAAGGGAAGTAGTGGGGCCTACATACCTCAGCAAGTTTCAGAGACCACCTTATCTGCTTTTCTTTTGATGTTTAATCATTTCTTGCAAAGAGAATGAAGAAATCATAGGTTCATCACACAAGATGCTGGGTTTTGTCCTATAGTGAGCTCTCAGAGGTGCAGGGCACCATTCCTGTTTTCTCTTTGGAAGAAAAATGACCTGCAGCTGCAGCAGCCAGGGTGGCTGCTGTGACCAGAAAGGCTGGGAAGCTGTCAGAGGAGATGGAGTTGGAGCAATAGTTTTACAGTAAATTGAGCTCTTTAGACAAAACAACATCTGTGCCCACGTGGAAAAGCCTTCCACGGAAGGATCCTGAGAGACATTTCAAAGACTACAACATAGAAATGGGTGTTAAAGAAGAAGGTAGTTTTGGAACCTATTTAAGAGTGATATTTTCCAGGGAATAGGGTTAGAGGTTGTGGGAGAAATATAAATAAGCATTTTCTGGTCACTTTTACTATGATTACGGGAATGCAGTGAGGGTTATTTCATTGTTTCAGGTCAGCAAGCCACAAGTAGGTGATGGGACAGAGAAGGTTATTCTTGTTTCTTCTGCCATTAAATAAAGGCAAGGGCTGTTGCAAATACTGCTGCCTCTTACCCAATTTGCAGTAGAGAGGGGAGAATCCCTCTCCTGCTTAGAGATAAGGTTTAGCAGAATACTTCTGGTCTTTTGGTAAGGTAGAATTTGAGGGATGCTGCAGATATTCCTTTATTTAAATGACAAATGTGAATCTGAAGGGTATAGACAAGAAAAAGAAAGGTGAGGAGTGAATTCCTTGTTACATTTTTGATATCTATGTTGTTGTTACCAAAGAAACAAAAATGCTCTCATTCTTCTCCCTTGCTTGAAGAAATCTGTTTCTGCCTTGTATTTCTATTAAGTGCTATAAAAAAAACATAATTACAATGTGTACTAAACTAATTTCTTCACTGCATTAAGCTTAAAATAATGTTCAATCCATATTTCCATTAGCTAGCAATGAAAAAACTATTAAGACTAAGCTTAACACACAATCAATTCAATTCCTGCAAATGTTTCTACAGAAGCGTGGTGCTGCAGAGCTGTAAATAAACGCAAGCAATAGCCTGAAATTTGCTGTAGTATCTGTACTACCCAAAATTTCAATTCAAGAAAAACATATTCTTTCTTCTAATGATTAGATTAGAACTATAAAGGAGGAGGAGTTCAAAAAGGTACAGAGCTCTTCTTTCCTATATGCTTTAGGGAAATTAGGAAAAATAACTACTTAGTTTTGTTTCTTTTGCATTTTCTCCAAGCCTCCAACTGTAGAGAAAGTGTTTAGCTTTAAATACTCCTGTATATAGGTGCTTTATATCATTTCAGTTATGGTGTCGCTGGGGCATTTTTCATCTGGAAACTGTAAATACAAGAACACAATTCTTGGACTTTTACTGAGATAAACTCCAGAAATTGCCAACTTCCTCTAAAAGTTAAACAAGTTCATTCTGTAAGTATGCCGTATGTCTCAAGTCCTCAGGTTGTCCTGAGTATCACAGAAATGGGCTTGGTATTCATTATCACTTCCCAAAGGAGTGTTTTGGATTAAATAAAGTTAAAATTCCCACCAGAAACAGTCTTTATTAAACATGCTTTACCTTTTGGACATGAGCTGATTACAGTATAACTGCTGACAAATCTCTTTCAGTCCAGGGCAAGATGTAACTGTTTTGACCCAGTCATTAATTTCTCTTGTTGCCCTTAATTTAGGTGCTGTAAAGACACAAAGATGTTCCTACTAATGTATCAGAATAGGAGGACTGTGATAACTGGAGGCAGGTACAATTTATTAACATTTCCCTAGTAATATGAGAAGAGCCTGTCCTATGGCTCTCCATAGCTCTGTCCACGGATGTGTTACCTTCAAAGGAAACCCTCTGAAGTCCAGGCTCACTGTGAAGTCAGTTTTGATCGATGCTAGTACATCAGAGGGTAGAATTCATCGCAAACTGTCTTAAAATAATTTTTCAATGCTTTACATTAGCAAAATCTTGCCGTGGGATAAGACTTTGTCATCATGCTTTCTCTGTGGTCCTTTCCCAGTGCTGTTCTGAGCCATGGGAAGAGCCTGGCTCTTTCTGTGAGACTGAACTGGTGTGATCTGCAAACAAGTGTGCCTGGTAACTTGCTTCCCTCTCAGAAGTGGTGATGCAGGTGCCAGCGTGGCTGTGGTGACTGCAGTGTGGCCAAGTCCCTGTACCATTCTGGGTGTTAGCACAGCTAAGCCACAGCAGCACTGGGCCACTTTGTCTGCCCTGCTGAAGCTGTGCAGCAGCAGGTGCAGGCAAGGTCTGCGGTGGGTTGACAGTCAGTAGGTCCACAGCCTGCAGTTTGCTTCGGTGCCTGTGATACCAAAAAACCTTAGAAAAAAGAACTGCTTAGAGACTTTGAATCTTTATTGTTGTTTATTGCAACATTGGGAGCGAGGCACTTTGCACTGGACAAACTCGCTTGACCCAAAAGGTACAAAACAATCCATTTATACACATCACCTACACAATTTCATCATCTAACATGCATATTCATAACTAGGTGGAGCCCAGGGTGAGCTTGGGCAGAGCTTTCAAGAATCTTCTTTTGATTCAACTTTTAGGTGATCATCTTCCTCTTACTTCATCCCTGGTGGTCGTTTTGATACTCTTCATTGGCTTGACCTCTTCAACTTTCTTTGTTAACTGACCTAGATTCTTCAAGGTACAAAGTCCTGGCTCTGGACCTCCCATATCTAATTTAAATATCTAGTTTACCTGTTTTATAACCTAGTGGTCTACTGTATATGCCCCCTAACATTCTTTCTATAATTGAGAAGACTTTGGTCCAGTAAGCAGAACAGAACAAGACATTAACCAGTGTTTCTACAACGTTCTAGCAGAACAGGCAGAACACACATTAGGAAATTTCTTCTCCTAACTCAGCAGGGGCAAGGTGCTGAGTTAACTCCTTTTGTGCCTTTTTCTATCATTACCTACAACCTGGAAGCAGGAGGCAGTTATTTTCCAGCTTTCATCTAAGAGGTATCATCTAAACTGTGATCTTCTGTGCCAAAGCTTGTTACAGAGCCTATTTGTAAATGCTTTGTATGTCAACTTTGGCTGGGAAGTCCCAACCACTCTTACCATCATAATGACATTATCTTCCAAAAGTATAGCTTTGATGTGTTTCTTTTGGTGCTCAGATGCTGTTGCATGTGAGGTATTATCATGAAAACCACATTATCACAGTAACTCAGGACCTTCAGGCATCTGATGTTGCCAATTGCCTTCACTTCTTGCTGGTATGTAATTTATCACCAGCGTGGTCTACTCTGCTAATATGTGCCCTTTGTGGGCAGAAGCGAAGCTAATATACTTTCAAAGTGTGTTTGAATTGCTTCCATAAATCACAGCTGTCACTGTGAGCAGTTTTATCACTTGCCCAGAACAATATGTTATGTTCATGCTTTATAGTCTTGATACTATTCTAGACTTTTGTGTAAATTGTAATGAATCATAACTTATTTTATCAAACAACTTTGAGCAGCCCTGCTTTTCTTTTTATTATTTTGTTTTACCATGGAAAATTTGCCTTGCTCTGTAAAGAAGAGCACTTTTATGGGATATGTTTCACAGTTGTAATTATTTTTTTATTATTAATTAGCTGTAAGAACATTTGCAGTTTGATTTCTATTAGTTAATTTTCATTCTTCTAAGAAGTTCATGCAACTGAGGTAGCTTTGTCTTTGTAGCTCATTTCCTCTCCCACTCTGCTGTGTATCAGGAAAAGCAGCTACATGGCAATCCTAGCCCATGGAGTTGGATATTAAGGAGGAGGAGCCTCCCTGCCTCATAGATTTTATTTATTCTCTCTGTAGAATATCCAGCAAACTAATCAATACTGTGGTTTTAAAATAAAAAGCCTTGTCAATCTGGACAGGACTTGCAGCCTTCCTACCTGAGACTTGTAGGATACCATAGGACGGAAGTCACAAGTAGTTAATTATGCCTAAGGCATAGTTATTTCCTCATCTTGGAGTCCTTCCCCTGAATCACAGAAAATATCTGGGAGTGTGAACAGCACTTTCTCAGAGCTGTGATGGAGTACCCTGGCTCAGGCTTGGACTGGGCAGTGAGACAGCTGTGTCTCAGCAGCCAGACTCACTCACCCGGGCAGGGACCAGCTGCGCTCACACTGCCCACCCTGTCCCAGGTGTGCTGTGGGACTGCTCCCATCTTCCAGCTCAGCCTCCCCACCAGGCAGAGGGCTGGGAACATCACTGAAAGGTCTGCACAGACACAAGCTCATCCATCATATTTTTCTCCTTACTGTGGTAAACCTGCTTATGTTTGCGTCCTGGAACTGGTTTAGGACTTCACTGCAACACGAGATTCTGCTCAGCCCTTTCTCAGTGATGCTCTGACATTGAATGCACTGTTTCCAGAACAGTCAGTAAAATGTCTCCCTTTTATGGCCATGCCTACAATACCAGTGAATATTTATGAACCATTTTGCCATGGCTTCCCCTGTGATGGGAAAAAAGTGCCTTTTTGCATGAGCTCATTGTAGTATATGAAAACAAGGTCTATAAAGTAGTCAGTTTCAAAATTAGAAAATTATTTATTTGCAGCAGATATATTTACTAAAGAGTGAAGATTGTGTTTTTAGTTTCAGTTTTTTAATTTCAAGAAGCTATGCTAATTGTTTAAAATAGAACAGTGTCTCTAATGAAGGGGAAAAAATTTAGATGGGGTTCCTTGTCATGAATAGACTATAGGTATGACTTAGGTTTGTCCTTTTACAGAAGCTAGGGTTTATTCTCAGAGTTTGCACTCAGAATGAGCAGTAGTTGCTAAAGAACGTTTTGCAGATGGGTTTGCAGATCCTGTGATTTTCTCTTTTCAAAAATTTTAGCTACACAGACATTTTCAGCAGATTGGCTAGGCACATCAGCTACCACTTCAGAAATGCATGTTGTAAATTTTACATGAAGAGACATTTTTAGCATCTGCTTTGTGGTTTGACTTTCAGCAGCTCCAGAAAGGGTATATGCAATAGTTACCCCATCCAGATCAAGTAAGCAGGAAACAAGTATTTTAGCCTCAGGATGACTTGGGTGGATGGTACTGCATTAAATTCAGTGATTGCATGTAGAGGAATGCATATATACTCCTGCCCACATGGATAGATCATTTCATAGGATCAGAGGGGCTAAGGATGGAAGATACTCCTGATTCTGTAAAAAACCCAAAACATTGGGAAACTGCCCTTCCCATACAAGAGACCTTTCCCACCTCAGCTAAGCTTGGGGAGCTGTCGGTTGCCTTTTAGCAAGCATTGCTAAGCCTTTGTAAACCCTTCCAGTTTAATTTGAAAATGTCCATTCATATTCATTTGTTGACAAATCATAGATTTGATAAATCAGAGGCTGTATTTGAGATTATGCTCTGACAAATGTCTCTTACTATGCCCTCTTCCTCACCTTCCTGCCAGTAGTGACAGACTTTGGGCTCTGGGATTTTGGCCATACCTTTGCAGTCACTGGCAGAAAAAAACACCAAACTTTTTTTTGCATCAAAGTAGGGTTCTCCACTCAACTGACAATTTTGCAAAGCTCTGTGTGTAAGACTTAGCAAATCCAGCACTTAGAGGTCTCTTTTTATTATAGATTATATTGAAGATCAGATATTTTTCCCCTGACTTTGTCTAGCACTTCTCAGCACTTCTTGATTTCAAAATGTCACCCCCTGAAAACCTTACTTTACAGATGAGAAAACTAATAAGCAGAAGGAAGTAATGCACTCAGTGTACTATGTCCCAGACACACAAAAAGGTTTCAAAGTTTATGATGTATGCAAGGAAAAACTTCTGCTGCTGGCTTGTAAACCTACCTTGACACCCAGGCTGATATTCAGTATTTATGCTGAGTTGAAGACTCCGTATGTTTATGGTCTTTATTGTGCATTTTCCATAGCTCTGAATGCTTAGCTGGCATCTATCAGGAATTCAGACTTTGCAAATACTTTTTGACCATGAAGATTGTAAACACAGCTTCGCTGGGATTGCAAAATATTCTGTTCCATGTGACAGCAAAGGCTCTGTGGCAGCTCTGCCCCAGTGATTTCTGAGAGCAGACATCGCCCTGGAGGGACCCACGGTGGAAAGCACGAATATTCAGAGGACTGTCCTAATTTAAATTGTGCTATGCTTTGGGTTTTTTTTGCTAATGAAGGTAAATATTGCATGGCTTACAGTTGCATAGTTGTGGATACTTTGAGGGGAGATAAGGGGATCAGGACTGATACTATGGGTTTTGCAGAACAAGTCTGCATAAAGTGCTTTAGCTTGGCAGATCAGCCTTCTCAGACTGTTGCACTGGTTGAGTTACCCAACATAGCCTTTTGCAGCAATAACACTGGACCAGCCACACTGGGAGTTTCCCAGATAATGTGTGTGCAGTGAAAGCTGCAGATGAGCAAGTGCATAGAAAGGTTTTCTTTCATGTAGCTGAATTTTAAACCATGCTCGGGCTGAACATTTTGACATCTGTTGGCTATAGGCTTGATTCCAGGCCTTCTCAAGCCCACAGAAAACCTGCCCCTAGCACAAGTGAGGCTGGGATGTGGGGAGCTGATGTCTGCCCATTTCCTGATCACTGCTGTCAGGATGTTGTCCAACTGTGGGCCAAGATTTCTTGTCAAAGCTGTACAGGAAAGCTTGCTGTTTGCTGTTGAGTGTAATTTCTATTCATTTCTTTTGTGGATACAGAAGGAATGTGTGACTCTAGGTGTTAATCCTCATGTTTTCAAAAGTGACAGGAAACCTTTGTTAGAAAAGGCAAAGATGAAAGTTTACATTCTCAGTTCATTCCCCTTTTTTCTTCCTTTCTAATATTCACATTTTTCTGCCGACCCAGTGCAAAAGTTGAAAATGCTTTTACCTGTGATGTGGAGATAGGCAGGCTTTGTAGATTTAGCTGCCCGATTTATCAAAAAAGTTCTGTGAACAAGTTCTTTTGTAGATTCCTTGGCCAATTAAAACAAAAACTCAAATTCCTGTGCAATGAGACTTATACTTCATCCCCTTCACCCCCCACACTCAAGGCAAACCAAAAGATGAAAAAAAAGCTTTAAATTACCTATGGATAGTAAATCAAATAATTATTTTTTTTAAGGGAGAGTATTAGAAATGGCTAGTGTTCTATTTGGAATGTCAAAAGGGAATGTTTTTACTTTTTCAGTAATTTTTTTTCCTTTTGCTCATTTATTCCCTTCTTGGTAGGATGCACAATTTGGCCACAGGGGAAGCAGACTGGGCACTGGGGTGACTACATCTGAGACTTTGCCATTCACCTCCTTCCAAGGAGAAGCTTTGGCTGGAAGTTACAGCCCAGCTGTAGTGCAGTAATCACATGTATTCTTTACGTACCTCTGGCAGAACTGCAATCAGTGTTTACATTTCTCCAGTTATGTGGAATGGCTGCCTAGAACAGAGACTGGTACAAAGTACTTGGAGGTATTTTACAGGTCTTGTGCCTTGTACGTCAAGGGGTAGAGGGAAGGGAGGGTTTTATGATAGTGATGGCTTGATCAAAGGCTTAACCCAATTTCTTTAAAGCATTTTTTAATTAAGAAAGACAAGAGATGTAAATTAGGCTCTACTGTAAAATCATCATCATCATCATCATGGCTGGACTTCGCTAATGAAGATTTGGGAGGGTTTTACCCACTCTTGCTGCAAGCGCTGATGGCTGATAAGGCCAATGCGAGATAGGCAAGTCCGGTTGCTAAAGGCACAGCAGAAAGTCTCCGTAGGTGGCACCATCAGGGCACAGTTCTTTCTGCATTGTCTTTTCTCCTCCAGGCTGATTCTGCGTGCTGTTTCAAAGGAGACAGCAGCATAATAGATTGTGTGTCACCACAACTCCTGATTGGAGGCCAGAGTGAACCATTGATGGTGGTCAATATGGCCAAGGCTGAAAACTAGAAGGCTTGGTAATTGCAAGGCAAACATCACCGGGAGCACCCTGTGCCTAATTCACAGAAGTGAATTAGGTTAGACTCCTCCCTCATTGCTGTGTGGTTTATTAATTGCCGGTATCTCTTGGTAGGGAGCCACTGCTCAGTCTGATGGCTCTCTCAGGTATGTACATATCTGTGCAGTGGGCCATGCATGAATGCAGTCGCAGTCCCATCTTGCCCCATTTTGCCTCTTGTGGGTGAAGTAGTGGCTGTGCAGAAGGAGAGTTCAGAAATGAATTGGTTGCACTTACTGTAGAACTGAATTTTATTGGAATAAATAATCAAATCTCCCATTGGACATCCCGTCCTTCAGGAGGCTGAGTTCCCTGGACTCCATCCAGAGATGTATTCAAGCCTAGAAATCATGATTTGAGATCAAGAAATTAGCTTATATGCTTAGAAGTTAAGCAAATCCTCAAGGGCTCTGCTGTACAGGGGCCAGAATAATCACTATATTACAGGCGAATGCTTCTAGATGGTACAAAGCCAGTTAGGGTTGATTGCTAACCCCAATAGTCTTTGGATTGTGTTCTGCATGGGTGCACTTGGAAAAGATGAAATTTTTGCAGTTGTACCCATATGGGCAGACATATGCTCCATCAAAGTCCTGTTGGCTTCAGTATCATCCTTGCATCTGCATCTAACTGGGGGATGTAGCCCATAACTTGTGTCCTTATGTTGTAGGTAAACAAACACGAGTCCTTTTGCTCAGTGGTTTGATACCTACAGGTGTACACAGAAGCAGTGGGGAGGAAGAGTGCCATCAGCCAGTGGATGTGCCTTTGTTGCAGGCAGTATTTACAGCTGATGATGTGTTTATGAAAACTCTGTGAGACTTAGCCACAAAACAAAGCCCAGCTTACAAGGGTGAAAAGCAGGGATGGTGATATGGTGCTAGCAGTCATCTATCCCAATCTGCCCACAGTGAACTGTGCACCACCAGCACACTGCAGCCTTCCTCCAATACACAGGATGTGGACAGGAGCCTGTATGTAAAGCTGTGTGGAAAAAAACCAGTGTAACAGAAGCAGCGAGAGCATAGGGACCATCATCTCCTTGACCCCTTGCTCAGAACAGGGCTGTAAGCATTCAGCACACAGATTTTGGTGTACTCTCAGAAAAGTATTGTGCAGTTCTGCTCCTTTTCTCTGTGCAAATTATTTCTCTTGGGTGCTTATTTTTCCATCTCTATCTGTCTTGTCTGTTCAACAATGCATCATCTCCAGTGTAGGAACTGCAGATATTCCTCAAAGTTTGCAGAATATCTGGCATGGAGGTTCATCTTAAGCTTGTTCTTACAGATATTTCAGCAGTATCACAGTCTGATACCAAGATATCAAGAGCAACATTATAGATTGATCAATGCACAGGGACTCAAGTATTTATCTGCTCAAACCTGCAAGAAAATCAGGGGCAATCCAGAAAATCAAGCTAGTAGAGATGAACATGCTGAAATTCAGTGACATTCCAATGCAATCACAAAGTCTCTCTAGTGGCCTGTCTTGAGTTGATGTTGAGTGTTTTCATTATTTATATGAACTCTCCTGGGCAGCTCTGTGCCAGACTGCTGCATCATGCTCTCTGGGTCACTGATATAGGTATGTGTGTGTCTGTATGCATACCAAGAGGTAAGCCAGCTGTTTTTAATAAGGGTTTGAGTTTATACCATATGTAATGTTGTACTTGCATTACAGAAATCTACCATTTCGCATGAAAAATGTTCCTATGTGAAAATGTAACAAATGTGTTTGTAACAAATATTGCACTTTGCAATTCTGCAAAGTACATCTTTCTGGGCAGAGAGGTGAGAAAAGAGAAGTTTGGGTTTGCAGTCTTCAACCAAAGCTATTGTTTTGGATTTTCTCCCCCAAAATAAATTTTTTTCTTCATAAAATAATTAATTATGTACATTGATTTTTCTCACCGTTCACTGCAGACCTTAGCTTTCAAGAAACTTCTGTTTGTCTGCAAAAATGGGTGGACACTTTGTCTCTGAATTCAGCAGGATCCTGAACACAATTTTATGTGGTCAGATGAGGACTCTGTAATGTTTTACTGCCAAGGGCGTCTCTCTAGGTGCTACTTTTCAATGTGGAGCATGACCTATGACACACCATGTGACAAAGTACTCTTACTATCAACACTAATGAGTTCTTACATCAGTGTTCTGGTTCTATATTAGCTATTCAAAACTTCCTAAAGTGGAATTGCAGCAGACTACAGCAATATAACAGTCCATGGCCATGGTAAAGGCTACTGCTAGATTTGTATCTGTTTTGGTCTTTAAGTAGTAAAGGTCTCTTAAGAGAAACTCAGAAATTCTCCAAAATTAGCTATTGGCCTGCCCATGGATCTGTGTTAACTCTACTTAAGGTAGTTGGGATTGGTGGGCAGGGGCTGAGGGCACAAGGATTATACTTGGCTGCCCCTTGGAGCTATTTGGGACCTCCCTGTTGTCATGAGAACCAAGCACCGACTTGAGATGGGTGCCTTCAGCAGTTTAGCCCTGTAGTGTTGAGAAGGCCTAACCCCTCTCAGGGTAATGTTTTTCAGGTCTTGTAGTACCCTCCCTGCAGGCACTTCAGCTGGCTTTGGGCATCTACAACACTCCAGTGTCAACCCTTGGTCATCATACTGGCCAAAGGGAAACGCTGTGTCCCAAAGCTGTTGAGCATGTGGCTCCGTGGATTGAGTTAGTTCAGATCATGAAATGCTTTCCTTTCTCTCTCTCTCTGTTTCACCTGTGTCATTTGCTGGCTGAGAGACTTTTTTTTTTTTTTTGGTCTCAAATAAAACACAGAAGCCTCAGATTACCAAAACAGCTGCACATGCTCTGGGTTAATGCATTTAAGTCAGGCTCCAGGGTCTGGACAAGTGCCAAGATCCTGGATCAGCTGCTTTACCAGAATTAGGCTGCTGTAATGGAGCCCTGCATTATTGTGTTGCAATTATTTTGGCTTGCAGCTGGTAGTTCACTCTATTTTTTTACTGAAGTAAGATAAAAGGATTTTGTCTTAAAAACAGATATTTCTTTTCAGAATCTTACAGAAGTTTTGAGTTACATACCGTGTCTCTAAGAGGTGTCCCTCTGTTTATCTTGAGATTTATCTTCAAGGAGAAGAGCAAGTAATGTTTGTCATAGCTTTTGAAGAGCAGGAGCAGTGCTAAGACGTCTCAAAACACAAAATAAAAGTGTACTAAAAAGGAATAAAATAAGTAATTAAAGTATCATATAATTATGTGGCTTTAGGTTCTCAGCAAGAACAGGTTTATAGTCAGCATAAAGCCACTTACTAATAGCAAGTTCTTATTAAAGCTGTCCCTATAATTTAGAAATCCTTTGTGTAGAAAAGTGAAAGAATGGATCCAGAGTTTAAACTGAAGAAAAACATTTCCCCAGCCTTGAATCTTCTGTATTTGTGTCAATTCAAACTCCTTTTATGCCTATTTATATACATTTCTTGCCAAATAACAGCTCTCTCAGGTTCTCCAATTGATAGCAAAAAGTAAACTGAGTGCAATCATTTATCTTTGAACTGTTCAACTGTGCCCTTCTTCATGTTCTTGTTAATAATGCCAGGTCTCCCAGGAGCACACTCACGCAATTTTATCACATAAGCTTTTTGTTTGACCTTACCTGCTGTTCCCCTGGAACATAATGGGTGGGGAGAAAAACCAAAATGCCAGCCTGCCTTAATTAAAATTTTAGTCTCAGAAGATGTTACAGTATGTGATTTCATTAAGTTTATAATAACAGTATTTAATCATACCTCTTACTCGTCTGGGCCTTTTTAGTTGATAGTGAGGTCACTGAGTTTTAAACTCTTTTCAGGTGTGGAAAAGTAACTGCAGGGTGGGTATGCATCTTTAAGTGATTCATAAATTCCTTGTATCCAGGATTTTTTGTGTTTGCCCTAAAGGTAGTTGCTTGGATGATGAAGTAGAAGGCACTAAATATGAATTCGGCAGTCTTTGCAGAACGTTTTTCCCCATGGGACAGTGAGCATACATATAAATGTTTTTTAAAAGATAATGCAATTCCTCACTTCCAGCAGTTGGAACTTGACATCATAGAAAAAAGGTAAAGGAAGAGATAATGGATATATCTGTGGCATGTAAGAAACTCTAAATCTTACATGTGATATGTAGTGTTACTTTCATCATTTCTCATTGCCATAATCTAAATGACCACAATAGGGGGCTTTCTACCTCCCAGATGAACCCATTTGTTTTATGAAGTGACTGTTCTCAAGGAAAAGTGTGCCCCAAGAACGCTGTTTGAGCTTTTGTAAAGACATGCTTTATTCTGGTTTAGATAGGAGAAGCAGAGTTAAAGGAAATATTTGTGAGGCTCTGATCCTGCACAACTTCGGAAATTGGAGGGTTTGCTTTGCTAGGGGACTTGTGTTATTCCCCTAATATTTTTTTCCCATTTTGTTAGCAGCTGAGAAGTGCCCCCAGTTGGCAGCATTGTTTCAAGTAGCACATGAAACCATCCATGCTTCAGATGTTCTGTGCTTTGGGTTTCTTCCAGCCCCCGAGGTTGTAAAACAGTAAACCCAGGATTTCATGTAGCTTTTTGAGGAAGGATAAAATAAGAAGGCAAGGAGGGGCAATTCAGCTATGTAAGACAGATCCTGTTCTAACATTGATCAGAACTCACCACATGGAGGATCTCAGGGCTCTTATCCACAAAAACAAACCCAACCGAACAAAAAAACAACCAACCAAACGAATAATTTCTAGTGTATCACTGTGTTTTCATCAGCAGTTTTTACCAAATCCAACAAATAAGTTGCTCTGAAATAATGCAAAATGACAGGAAGTTTCCCTTTTTTTTTTAAAATTTCCTGAAGCTGAATGAAGATATTTTTGCACTATTGCTTTTGTGGGATTAGTAGCTCTGTAAACCAGAGAGAGAGGGGGATGGGGAATAATAACAAACTGTCTTTTATCCAGTATTTTTCTTCTTTCTCTTGTGATAATAAATCTTACTGGCTTATGTCTCTGATGCATATACATCTTACTGAGTTTCTAAGTGCATCTGAATGTGGCTCCTTCCCTGTGAGTCTGACAGCAGACCTGGCTGTTGTTCTGTTACCAGGCTTGGAAGCTTGAATGTGCTTTTAGCAAAGCTGTGACCAGTTTAGGGACCGGGAGCTATGATTCTGCCAGCAATTATGTTTCAAGACTCAAAGTTCAACATCCTGCAGTTTTATAACCCCAGCTATGCAGAGAATTATTGGAGTCACTGTCATTGTAATCACTTTAGGAATACATTTACTGGGTTATGTGTTTTCAGGGAATGTAACTGGAGTGCCATTAGCTAAAAATTGTTTTGATCTTGCACAACTTGAACGAATTGATGTTGTTAGCTTTAAATTTTGATAACAAAACTAACCTAATACCCCATGGTTTCTCCTGCAAGCTGTACTCTTGGAGTGGGATGTGCTTTTACCTGAAATGAAAGAAGCCAAACTGTGCATCACTTCTCTTGTTTTTTGAGGGCCTGAGCTTGCAGAGTGCTGTGGAGAAACGAGTCTGTGTGCTACTGGGGCTTTTGATACGTGCTGTTTTACATGTGTTATAAGCTACCTCATACCTCTACATTTTCTTTGCTTCTTAAGACTCCTGTATTTCAGGCATAGATATTCTTGGGTTTGTTTTTTTCCCCTTTGTATGTATTTATGTACGTAAAAACTAAATAAAATAATTACCTGGTCTTATATTTTGAGGAGAAAGGGATGGATTTTTAGATTAAGCTATTGTGTATTTGTCCTTCTAGCTCATATGATATCCAGTACACACCAATAAAACATCTGTGATATCTTCAAGTAGAATATAAAGCTCAAATATCTTACTATGTCAAGACATTTTTATGTGTACTACAGAGAGAAAGCAGGCAGAGTACTAGTGGATTAATGAACTGCAGCAGATTTGATTTGCAGCATGCTTTGGAGTTTAGATCCAAGCTTAAACTACAAAATTGTTTACAAAGTGTTTCAGATTCCAGCTGCACAAGGTGCAGTTTATATCTCCAGACTCACACAGAAAATAACATCAGGAGAGAGACATTAATTGATGTGTCTTCTGTGATAGGCTTCCAAACTGCAGAGATTTGAGGCAAGGCTAAAATCAAAATTGGCTTAAACTTACAGATTAATTTTATGTTTTCCATGAGACTGTAGTCCATCATTTGCAGTGAAAGTTGCCAGGAAATAGTCAACTGAATAATGAAAAAACGCCCAACATTTTCCACAGGCAATAGGACACCCAATTCTAATGCGTAACGCCTGGACACGAGAAGCTGGTCTGAACACAGGGCCTTGGAGCAGCACTTCTGCAGAGGGAGCAGAGTACAGGGATGGTGTTATGATGTCCACATAGAGCTGAAACACCTGGTTGCAATCCAGTACTTGGGCATCTCACAGGAGTGCCCTCAGGAGGGTCTGACAGACCTTTGTATCAGAGGGCTTTGCTCTGGCTGCTAGAAAACCCTTGACTTGAATTCCTGCTCTCACTTGTGCTAGGAAAGGATCTCATTATTCAGCTTCCACAGCCAACTGTCCTATGCAAGGTTCTCCAACTAGGCTGCCTTTCCTCCTGTTTTACATTTAGGATCTGTTTGAGAATCGAAAGGTTATTTGTGTTGCTTAGGGATGTGGTTTATCAGTGGACTTAGTAGTGTTAGGGCAGTGGTTGGACTTAATGAGTTTAGGGTCTTTTCCAACCTAAGCAATTCTATGATTCAGTTCTATGGTTCTGTGATTCTAAGACCATGTTTGGTCTTTCTGAACAGTGTGCTTCAGTTTTTTTCTTCCTTTCAGTTTTGCAAATACTTTGGGAAGGACCAGCTCAGATCTTTTGGTAAAAGAGCGAGTTGTCAAAAACTTTACCAAATGTCCTGACATGTGTATGACTGAATTGAAGTTTTACAATGATATTTCTCCTTCTCTCCTTAGTAATTTATCTGTGGTATTTTAAATTTCTATGCTTATAAAGTAAAAACTAGGTCCAGGCACTTTAATGCTTTGCTCATAGCTTATTTTAAAAAGTAAAGGGAAATGTAGCCTAGCAAAATTCTGGGGATGGAGACCAATCATATTCTTCTACATAATCTACAAAGTCTACTGAGCACTACTCCAACTGGGGCAAAGTAAACCAAATAGACCAGAAAGAGCCCTTAGAATATCCACTGTACACAAGTGAACTCTGTGGAGTGAACTGGATGGCATTGCGAGTATGTGATCAAAGGGAGGAGAGACTGGGAAGAGGATCCTGTCTCGCTTGCAAAAGATTAATCCTTTTCCTTGTAGGACAGGAAAAGTATTAAGAGCTAACTGACTAACATTTTCCTAAGTATTTCAAGTCTAGAACATGTAATGTAATGGTCTGAATAATGCTGGACAAAGACCACATTCTAATCCTATCTCCATTCACAGAACTTCTTATTAAACTGATGAATATCTTCTAGCAAGATGTCCATCCTCATTTTAGAGGTTTCAAGTGATAGAATTGTGCTTCCTTTCTGGGCAAATTGCCTCCTTCTTAATCACAGGGTCTGTTGAAACTTTAAATTTTATTTATAATCAGAACAGTTCTAGGTTTATCTTCCAGGCGTGTTATTTTATTGTACCCTTTTCTGTTCTGTTCAACCCCATCTTGCAACTCAGCCCCATGCAGCCCCTTGCTCACTCTCCCCAGTGGCATGGAAGAAAGAATTGGAAAGGTTAAAATGAGAAAACTTATGGGTTGAGATAAAGACAGTTTAATAGGTAAAGCAAAAGCCATGTGTGCAAGCAAAGCAAAACAAGGAATCCATTCACCACTTCCCAAGGGTCAGCAGATATTCAGTCATGCCCAGGAAGGCAGGGGCTCCATCATCTGTAATAGTTACTTGGGAAGACAAACACCATCACTCTGAACATTCCCCTCCTTCCGCTTTCTTCCCCCAGCTTTATATGCTGAGCATGGTGCATTATGGTCTGGGATATCCCTTTAGTCAGTTTGGATCAGCTGTCCTGGCCTATTCACCTCCTGACTTCTTCGGGTGCCCCCAACCTCCTCACTGGTGGGGTGGTATAAGAAGCGGAAAAGGCCTTCACTCTATGTAAGCACTGCTCAGCAGTAACTAAAACATCCCAAATCATCATGCTGTTTTCAACTTGAATCCAAAACTTACTGCCATACTAGGTACTGGAAAGAAAATTAACTCTGCCCTGGCCAAAACCAGCACAGCTATCTACTCACAGATGCCTCTATGTCTTTTGAGTAAGTTGAGCAGAGTGAGCTCATTAGGTCCTCCAGGAAGAGGTGCAGTTTCTGAGCCTGGATCATGTTTTTAGCATGCTTCTCAGTTCTTACCAGTTTTGGGGAGTCTTCTGCAAGTCTAAGAGCTTTCTGTGTGCAGAACCTGCTGTTAGACTGTTTTCAGTACATTGCAAGGTACTGCCTTGTGTCTTCACCAAGAGGTGGTGCTTGCTCCCCTTGGGTTTTTCATGGAAGCTCAAGCTGTGTCTCTTCCCAGTTCTCCTGGCAGCTGCAGCAGAGGCTGAGCTGGTCTATGCTGTGGGAGGGTGTAGGGAACCAGAAAGGCACAGCAGGAACTGCAAAGCAGGCTGTTCTGTATAGCATTTCACCCAGCCCACTTACCTCTTCTTGAGGTTTCCCTTTTGACTTCCTTTTGGGCTTTGCTTGCCTAAACCCCTGCAGTGTGTTGCCAAGGTACCTGCATTTTAGGTAGTGCTGCACTGAGTGAAGCAGAAAGGAAGCAGATGAGCTCTCAAATCATGTATCATCAAAAGCACTGTGATTTTGTCTATTTGCATCAGGTGGATTTGGATGTAAGGACTCTGTTCAAGTGGTAAGAGTACAGTAGGATTTACAGTTCAGGCACTCAGTGCCAGACTGCTGCACACCTCAAACAAAGTTCTGACTACTCTTTACCAGCAGTGCTGATACATGTGTTGCAAAGCTGTCTTACTAACACATGCTTCAGACCTAAAATGAGCAATGAAACATTCCCTCCCAGCAGGGATGTGCCGTTCATGAAGTGTGTATGCTGAGGCCAGCAGAGCACCAAACATGCTTTAATTACAGCCCTGTGTGACTCTACTGGCAGAGGTGTAAGACCACTGCACTTTGTCTTTTGAGCAGATAGGAAATTGAAATATTTGTGGGTCTTTCATGCAGTCTTTCTCCCATGGGATATTTTAAGTTAGGTGACTTCCAGAATGGTGATCCAGGCTGTAAGGGTTCAGAGAATTACCTTGCTGGTATGACAACATCTTCCACCTCAACTGCAATCCAAGGCTCATCTTTCCTCTGAGGCATTCATTGAAATTCTGTGCATGATTTGTTCCTCTGGTTGTTTAACAATGTCTCTCATGTTTGCCCTGACTTAAAAAGTCCTCCTTTGTTTCAGAGATAACACAGAGCAGGATGATATAATTGCAATAAAGAGGCTCTGGAGCTTGCAGTAATAGATGGTTCATCTGATGTGTACTGCCATTAGAAAATAACCCACGTATGTATGTTCTCAAGGGACAGTAAAGAGGCTTTTAAGGATTATTCTTTATGTAGTATGAAAGCTAATGAGTAAAAGAGCAAGTGAGAAGAAAACTATTGCTGCATAAGCATGATGTCTCTTCTGGTTCTCACTCATTTCCTTACACATCAGTAGCTCCAAAACATCCATCTCTGTCCAATAATTTGTGGCTTTTCATGCACTGGAGTCAGTTGGAGGCTTTAGCAGACTTTTAAGAAGACTATTTTGTTTTCATTTCACTGAACAATAAATAGCATGTGAAAAGCATGGCAGAGCTTGAGGACTGAAACTGCTGTGTATATATAAAATAAGTAATTCTGGGGGAATAGCAGTCTGATGGTCTGTGCCCAAAAAAAGGAAGATTTTGTTAGAATGATAATGCTGAAAGGTTGATATTATCTCAGTTCTCCCACCTCCATTCTTTTTCTTGGCCAGTGTGCAGAAACATACTAAGACATCAACACACAGTAAATACTGCAAGACCTGTCTGTCTCCGCAGAGCACCAGTCTGCCACCCAGTGCCAGTGCTTTACAGTCTAATTCTGTGAGCTCAAATCCTGTTGTTCAATTACATTCCTCAAATGTGTCACTTGATCCATGGTCCACAATCCTTCTATCGTTCTTTACACATCTGGGACTTACTTTAACAACCACAAGTGACATGAGGTGAATTATCTGTTGCTCTTCTGCTGTCAGTTGACACCTCTCTACTTAAATTTTCAGTCTTGCAAGTACCAGAATAGTAGTGCTAAATTTTTTATTTCTGTCCTTTATCCCCTCCCCCCACTATAATTGGTATACTGGAGCAGAGAGGACTTGCAATTTTATTATTGCTGTATAAGCCTTCTGTAAACTCAGTTACAGCACTTCTGATGTTGGTAATTTTTATGACTAAAAAATATGCTGACACTGTGTTTGGGCATAGGAAAAGAGCAAATTGGAATGTATAATATCTAGTGAATTTAGGAGATGTTTGATGTTATATCCCAGCCAAGTTAATCACTCATAGAATTATTTTTTTTAATTTTACTCAGTTGACCAGAGACATTAATCTCATATCTGTGGAAAGGCATCTTTAATGCCAAGAATGTGATCAGAAGTACCCAACAATTCTCTGGCATCAGAAAAGATTTTGAAGGAAAGATATCAGCTGAAAATAGACCAGCAGAAACAGAGATATTGTTGCTTTATTTTTCTTACATAATGAAGAAATATCCAGATGATGATTTTCAATTCATGAATTATATTGGACCACGTATTGTATTCATGAATATAACTTGAGCAGACGTGACACACATTTTTCATATAAAGATGACACAGAGTTTCTCCCTCTAGTAGTTCTTCTTTGTCTGAAATATGCTTATTCTAAGAACATCACTACAGAGTTAATAGTGCACTGCATAACTGCATGTTAAAAATACAAGTGCTAAAGATCACAGAACATTTTAACAAGAAATTATTCATAGATTTATAATACTAGTGGCTTGCCACGTTTTTCACGGACAGGATCTTTCTGCATCTTTCTGCAAAATCCTTCATCTCTAAATGTTAGTATCACCCAGCCAGCCCACTTCCATCTGTCTAAGCTCATTCCCAGGCTAGATCGTGTTGCTGCCGAGCAGTGCATTGTTCGTGCTTCACTTCCCATCCACGCATCTGCCTCGTTAGCAGCTTGATCCAGACCATCCAGTCTTTGCCTGTTTATCAGTTAGTCCTAGAGGAGCCATCCCAGCAGAAAACCTGCAGTATTGTGGTGACTTTGAACACAGAATTAGTCACATGTTGAAACAGAAGCATCAGCTTCTCATACTTGTGCAGGCACTTGTGTGTCAGCAATGTTCCTACTGAGCAATGGCAAGAACACTCACAAATTTGTGATTTTCCTCCTGTGATGAACATGAAACTACTAGGGTGGAATATGGCCCTTAATATGCTCTAATTACATAAAAATCCATGCAAATAGGAGCCAGCGTGTATACAGATGTTCTTCTTGATGAAAATAAAGCCTTTGCATCATGCTAGCAAGCTGCATTACAAGATGGTAAGATGGTAAGAAATGCAACCCAAAAAACCCCGGTCAGATTAGACTGTGAAAGCCAAGTACTGGTATCCTTGAGGTTGATGGGAATTTTGCCTCTAAGAAAGTAGCCAAAAGACAGTAGCACCTGGTGTCTCTTTTAAGGATTTGCAGCCCTGCACTGCAGTCAGAAATCCCTCAAGGAGGGCTCTGCTACAGGGTTAAAGAGCATAACAAAAGTGTGCTGCCTGTTCATATGACCCTGCCAGAGCTGTCAGCTCACAGGATTTGTTTATTGCACTTCCATTTTCCTTTCCAGTAATGCTTCTCTAGAAATGAGCAACTTCTTGACTAGTGCAAGGAGAAATGATGGGCTCATTTGCTGTTCCTTAGAGCAGTTGTAATTTTGGCCTTTCAAGCAGCAGGGTATTTGAAGATGTCTTTCTTCTTGCAGGTTACCAGCCTGTCCTGTCAAACCAGCAGCAGGGGTTCCAGGGTCTCATGGGAATGCAGCAGCCGCCTCAAAGCCAGAACCTGATGAATAATCAACAGGGAAATCAGGTGCAAGGCATGATGGTGCAGTATCCAGCCATGTCGTCTTATCAGGTACTTGGGAACCCTAAGGAAAGACTGCTTTTCTTGGAGAGTGCTTAATTGAAATAAGTTTTTGTATCCCACAGTGGTCTTATAACTTCATTTGGATAGTGTGGCAGAAGACCTCCTGATGAATGTACTCCTAAATCAAACTGGTTTCTTTGCCTCCTGTTTATATAGTCTTAGTACTCCTGATTTTCATTCTGAATTGGGAATACTTCAAATGAACTATTTATTACAGCCTGCAGTGAGGGTAAAATAGGACAAAGAATGAAGGAATTAGACTTCTTCCTGTGAAGAAAATTAATTAAAATAAAAAACAAACACATAGTTCACGTTTTTTTGGTTTGGTTTGATTTGGTTTGGTTTGGTCAGTTGAGGGCTTTGCCTGATCCAGTTAAAAATTACTCCTCTGTTGAGACTCCTGCCAAAGATCTCCCTATGTCTTCTATAACAAGATGTAGCCAGATGGATTATTGTGTATTGGGGTCTGAGGAGAGGGAAATCAGTTACTTGGTTTTTACCAAATCTGTAAGTTCCCAGACTTATTTCCCCACCTCTATACCTAGTTTCTGTGAGATACACAAATGTTAGCTTATGCTTACATTTCCTAATGGTCCCTCTGGAAAGTTAAGAAACTAAATGACATCTAATTCATTTCAATAGATTGCACTGATTGAGCAGCCATTCCCCTTTTCCCTTGGCTTCTCTGAAAACACTACAGCAACCCAGATGGAAATGAGGGAATTGCTTGTGGGTAAAATTTTCCCCTTTCCATCTTCAGAACAGAAAATGTGTTTTAAAGGTTAATGATCAAGTTAGAGGTTTAGACCTTTTAGATGGCTTAGATATACCAGGGCCAAGACTTACTTTTGTACTGATCCCAGAAATTCACATTACACTGGATCATAACAAAGACACTTTACAGACCTCAGAGCAGAGGGAATTCTCTTTAACTCTTCTCCAACAAAAAATCCTCAGAGATGAGAACAGTTCTGAGCAGCACAAAGTGATACATTTTGTCAGAACATGTAGTATACACAAGTTCAGCCAGAAGGAACAGAGGGATACTGGGAACCGACTTTAATTTGCTTTTTAATTGCCATCTTTTTTTTCCCTATTTTTTTCTGTATTCCTGCCTAGGTGCCAATGACCCAGGGTTCTCAAGGATTGCCACAACAATCATATCAACAACCAATCATGCTACCTAATCAGTCAGGTCAAGGAACACTTACAGCCACTGGAATGCCTGTCTACTGTAATGTCATACCTCCTGCCCCCCAGAACAACCTCCGGTTGATTGCCCCACACTGCCCCTCCAATAACGTTCCAGTTATTTCTGCCAACTGTAGGACAAACTGTGCGAGCATCAACAATGCAGGGTGGCAGGTCAAGTACTGACACTGTGGCTTAGAGTGGATATATGAGGATAGTGGTGCATTATTTGACAAATAAATCATGGCCTTCAAATGAAGAGGAACACGACATGATAATCAGTTGAGGGCATAAGTACTGACTATGCTCAAGTGATTTGCTGCTGGAAAAATCTGTAAAAAATAAAAAAGTAAAATAAATTTTGAAAAAAAATGTTTGCTGGTTAATGGTGCATATTTTTGTCATGTCTGCTAGGTATGCCTTTATAGCTTAGCTAGTGACATGAATTCATTGAGGTAAGATTTTTTCCTACCACTGAACACCACTGTGTAGATTGTAATATCCCCGATTCGGATTAGTTTTGTACTTTGTGTTGAGTTTGTGAAGCTAAAAGTATTTAAAAATATAATAAAATCACATTGTACCAAAGCTGTAATGGAAATTGAAAAAAAAAAATAAAAAAGAATTACTGAATGGAAGGAATAATTTATATACACTATAGAGTTTTTTATGGATATATACTGTATTGTAGTGCTTAATCACAATAAAGCTATTTGACCTCATGGAGAAAGGTCATGTTTCTACCACCTGCTTGGTCTCCTGTTTCTGAAGGAATGAAGTTCCCTTTGTTGCTGTAATGTCTTGTTTCATGTGAAGCTAATGGGGGAATGGTGCTTAATGGGCTTACGGAAGTTTGATGAGGAGACAGTCTACCTGTGTCTCAGCATGCAGGACCATAACAGCTAAGACCACTTTGAAACTGTAGCATTGCCACCCAGGAAGTACTCCATGAATGTTGTACCAGTTCATATGAAACTAAGTTTGCAGTTTTCTAATCCCTAGGACCAGTTATGGCACAAACACAATTCCCCACTGCTACAAGCCTCTATTAAGTCATATGTCTTCAAGAGGCCATACAACAGTGGTGTATTAGAAGACATAATTGTCCCATAGATACCCACTGGATGGAAGATCAGTAGCAACCACAGTACCCAACAATTTTGCTACATAGATACTCTACCCAGTTATTGGCACTCCAGCTATAAAACCATTTTGACACAAGAAGATGACCGAGGAATCTGGTCCATCGTGTTCAAGTAAGTGGGAATGAACAGTAGATTTGGAGATTTGACTTTTAAAACACAATTGTTTACCAGAAATTTGAAGAACTTTTTTCTGTTCCTGTGGTGTTTCTCATAACTGTGTCCATCTTCACGTAAATTCCCAGCTTGTTCTGATAAACTGGTTTTGATTCATAAATACTGCATGGAGTTCCCCATATTGATTCAATGTTTGAGACACCAATATGTTTAGCAGACAACAGCTTGTGTCATTTTTTCACTTAAACTGCATTGTTGTTCTATTTTGAACACCTTTATAACAGGTAGGAGTTGAGTACTCCAGAATTAGGCATATGCATTATGAAAAAACCCAAGATCCTTCTGTGTGTAAAATCTGTATGTGTCATAATATGATTTTAGGTACACTCAAGATTACAGCAGCCAAGAAGGCCCTTGACCATTGTTAATCTGAATGTGAAACAGCTTTTATTTTACCTTTAAGGCAGGTAGCCTTTCCTTTGACTTTAGCTGTGGGAACAGGAACTGGTGGGGCTACAACCCCTATTTAAAACAAGCTTTTTTTTTTTACTGTACAATGAATAGATACCTTTCAGACTTCAGTCTTTTTTTACATACGTGTTTTAAAGTGTGAAATCCCATCCTGTGGGATCCTAAGAAAGCCAAATGCTGAATTTTATGTAGTGTAATCACGACTCATTTGCTGAGAGACAGTCAAGAGCATGAGCAGTTAAGTAAACACAATTCACTCTTCAATTAGAGGTGAAATGCCTTGGGAGAACCTGCTGATTGATTTTTTTTTTTCTTTTCCTTTTTTTTTTTTAAAACAAAATGCTTTATTTGAATTTTGCCTGTGACCCTGAGCTCTCATTTGAGATGCCCTGCATTGTATGGCTTATTTCTTTTTAATGTTTTATATACTACAGAGGTTTCTCTCCTATAATTGCACGTAATTGGATTTGCTGCTGCAGAACTACTGACAGCTGAATGAATGGTTGTCCTTCTCTGTCCAGGCTCCACAGTCCAGCAGGAAGGACCTACCTGCAGGTGACCTTATGCAGAACAGGTTTGTGTGTGCCTAGCCTGAAGGAGAGGGGAGGGAGAGGAAATCTCTGTGCATCCAGTGTCTGGAGTGAGGAGATGCTTTGGTTACCACTATATTTTAGCCCTATTTCTTCTCTTCTCTGAAGCACTACTGTTACCTTACTAATCTTACCACTTGTCAGGGAGCAATGAATGAATTGCCTGGCTGAAAAAAATCCACTCTCAGCATCACAGATTGATGGCAAGCTGGGCTGTAGATGCTCACAGTAGAGCTGGAGAAGGGAGACAAAAAGGAAAGCCTAGGAATTTTGTTTATGCAAAGACAGAATTTCCTCATGTCTTTATGGCACCCTTGGTCATGTCCCCTTGGCAAACAGCATATCCCGTACCTGACCATGGCCACACTTTCCCATGATTTACCTCTCTCTGCTAGCACATTGCCCAGCTGGTATAAGACATACTCAGCTGTGGGAGCAGGGGTCCTGCTGACTGACTTCTCTCAGCCTTCTGACAGCAGCACCTACCTCAGCATTAATGCACCTTCCTGTTGGAGTGAAAGTTCAACTTTTTATGTAAAATTGAGTAGTTTCAAAGAATTTGAATCTCCTTAGGCATATGAGGAAGTTGAATCTTTTCTTCCTTAGCTATGGAGGATACCCTAATTATTACAGACTCTTATACATGGGGGAGACATCTCACATGGTGGTGCACATATTTCTTTTATGCTGGAAAAATTTGCATTTGAAGACAATTTTTTTTTAATCACGTGAAGCACAAAAACTGTCCTCTAATTTCATTTTTTTTAAAAAATATGATATTTTTAAGTCTCCAAAACTTTTTATTCATTAATAAAATTATTTTGAGCTGGATTGCTTATCACCCTTCTGCTATTAAACCAGAGATGTTTCAGCATTGTCAGAAGGGGAGGAGGAGGAAAAAAGAAATGACTTGCAAGTATATGTAACAAAAATGAGTAGGTGAAACTCAACACTTTTTTCCCAGTCCTTTGAAGTGTTTGTAGATAATCTCCATAAGAGGAGTGCTGTTAGATTTACCTGGCCAAATTTAGCAACTCAACAACTGGTCACCATGAGTTCAAATTCCAGCTCATAGCAGTGAAATGATTTACAAGATTTGCACCTCTCCTGTGGGGATGCTTTCTCACTGTGGGCTTGTTTTTCTCTAATATTCCCTTGGAATTCAGTACTCAGGCAGCTACTCTGCAGCACCCTGTTGTGGTGCCAGGGACTGTTGCATTTTCCCTTTGCCTACTGTATACTTGCTTTGTTAATTGTATATTGCTTTCTCGTTTTTTATATTCTACAGCTGATGGAAAACCCTCCCAAGGCCCCATATGTATTAAAATTGCCAATTTATTTTTTTTTTAAGTTTCTATTGCACTGAAAAACCAAAGAGGCATATCCTGAATTAAACTAGATGACACTGATCAGCCTTTTGGATGGGTCTAATTCATTTGGGCTGTAATTTGCAGAGGCTGTGCATCCTAACAGAAGCCAGATGCCATTTGCTATTGTTCTGCCCTTTGTGCTGCCCAAAAAGTCAGTGATTTCCTTCTAGAATTGTATTCCCTTATGTTTCTGTTTAACTCTGAGAAAAACTTCCTGTATTGAAGGAAGACTGCACAAATTATCCCAGCAGCAGGGAATGGAAATGTGCAGGGAGGCAGTAGAATGCCCAGAACCTCTTGTTCTCTGCCCCATTAGCTGTTCTGCAGTATGGGGACCCTCCGCGACGTGACCAATGAGTGCTACAATAAGGTTGTTTCACTTGTGTTCCTCAAATGTGCACAGGACAACGTCTTTTCAGCCCCTCCATTCACTGAGCTGTGGCCTGTGTTGCCCCTTTGGGTTAACTATGGAGAAACCAGTTTCCCTCTCTCAATATGCAGTGGAGAGGCTCTGATGGAGAGTGATGTCCATTCAGGGCCTGGAGTTTTGAAGTGTTGTCTCTCACAGCCCCTCTTTACAGGTAAGGGAGAAGGAGATTCATTCCCTCAGTCTTCAGAAATATACCACTCATGCTTAGCCCAGGGACTCTGCTTCAGAAATGCTCACAGCTTCCACATCTACTTAACTCATGTCTAAAATCATGTTTCTGGTGTAGGGCATCACCATCTAGTCCTGGGAAGTGGCCATCTTAGGGCAAACATCAAGGCAGTCTCTGACTGGTGTTTCAGCTGCAATCCTATGAGCCTCAAGAAGGTTGTAACAAGGCAGAGGTCAGTCTCTTTTCCAAGGTAGCAATTATGGGACAAGAGGAAATGGCCTTAAACTGCACCAGAGAGGATTTAGATTGTATACAAGGAAAAATTTCTTCACTGAAATGGTGGTCAGGGTCAGATCAGAATAGGCTGCCCAGGGAAGTGGAGGAATCACCATGCCCTAAAGTGTTCAAAAGGCTTATGGATGTGGCACTTGTGGATATGGTTTAGTGGTGAACACAATGTTGCTAGACTAATGGATGGACTCAATGATCTTAGAGGCCTTTTCCAGTCTCAAGGATTCTGTGATTTGTATCTGTCTACCAGGATACAAAAAAGCCTTGCGTGTTTTGAAGGAGAAGCCTCACTGCATGCATGTTGCCTGTGCACAGTACAGGTGATGCAGCAGTTTAGGGGATGGTTGCTTCCCAAAACAGGGCAAGACATGTCCATTTCTAGTTGAATTTCTGCCCCTGGTTTGTTTTAAGAATTGATTGTTGTCCTTGCTGTCTCCTTTAATTCTTGAAAGGTGCGCCTATAATGAGCCTTTGAGGCAGTGGTTAAATATTTAATGCCACACAGTGTTTCTGGGGATGGTTGGCCCTGCATTCAGTGAGTAGCATGAACTATTTCTGTAAGGCTCTGTTCTGCAGAGCTTGGCTTACACAATGTTGAAAATACAGCTTTCCAGTGCACATCAGAGGGGGGAATCAAACTGTTCTGAAAATATCCCACCAACTGTGGAAGGTCCTGACTCATCATTATGTCTTACAAGGACAAGGGGACATGAGAGAAATTTTGCCTATTAAACCAGCAGTCTCCAAACAAAAGAAGCATAGGAGCTCTTTCCCTCCCCCGCCCCCGAGAGTATATAGGTGATCTATGACATTCGTTGCTTCAGGATGTAGGTGCCATTTCTGGAATAAGTGGACATGGTCAGAGAAGAATGTTGTGCTGAAGGCTACTCAATACTGCTAGCCATTGTTTAGTCCATAGAGGCAGAAAACAGCATGAAGAATTGTTGCCATATCATTGCCCCATCTATAAAGTCTTTCCCCAGAAACTATTAGAGATTAGTATTGGACTTAGAATGAACATTTGACCTGACGTATGGGGTTCCATAAAGTAGTATCTGCTACCCAATACTTAATAATCTAATAATAGATGATAATAATAATAGTAAAAATTGGTGTCACCTGACAGAGTCCATCCTGTAGCAAAACAAAACCTCTGAAGATCAGAAGGAGGTGAGACTAACCTTGGGTTAGTTTTCTTCAGTTTGCATAGTGTCAGATGCCCCTGGCTGCTTGAGTAACTGTGACTGGCCTTACACAGCTGCTTGTTCTTCTGTAATATAATACCACATTGAGAATGAAATAAACCCTCCAGTGTGAAACGCTTCATGATCTTTTCATCATCTTTCATTTCTTCTTTGTAACATATAATTGTTCATTATTGTTGTAAAGGTTAATTAGGCACAAGCAATGCTTTTGTGCTAAGAGTGGTTTGCTTCACTTGATAATAGTTGATTTTTTTTTTTCAGGTGACTTTTGGTATATAATCTCTCATATCATGTCAAACATCCTGGCTTTGCTGAGCATCAGGGGTAATTGCTATTCAGAGTGGGTTTTGCAGTGTTTTTTCATTGACTTAAGAGAGGTTAATGGATGTAGGAATTACAGGAAAAAACTGCAAGAGAGGACCTGAGATTTGCTTTCAAGCTGAAGAATAACAGGTGTTCTGGCTAAACTTACAGACAGATTGTTGAAAAGCAGTATTGAATTCTTCCTTAGTTTTCATTTTGAAAGATCAGCTGGAAATCTACATTTAATGTATCTCAGTTCATCCTTATGTTTTAAAGGAATAGTTTTGGAAAAATAACTCCAAAAGAAAATTGCTTTTTGTGCTGGAGGTACAGTTTTACAAAAGGCATTTGTAAAAAGGAAATGTAAGATGAAGGTAATGTATAGCAAAGATACATACTCCCCAGTATAGGAGATATATCCATTGAACTCTACAAAACATTTTCCAAAGGAAATGATTTAATAAGGTCCCCTCAAAGAGTGCTGTGAATCTTGAGATAAAAAGCAGGCTTCACAGATCCCAAGGCTACATGGGTTTTTTTAACCCTAAATATAAATCTTATGGGGGTGGAACAAGGCACTTGCCATAGCCAGGTTTTGCTTACAATTCTATGCCAGACCATCTCCGCCATCAGGATACACTGCTTTTATCTGCATGGAAAACAGATGTACATGAACTCCTTCCATGAATTTTAATTTTTTTAGGCAGCGGCTTCTAAGTGTGATAGGAAGAACAAGTGAGTTCATAGTAGACAAGATTGTAAATTTTCCACTTAATTCTCATTAACTTTAATCTTACCAAGATCAAATCCTATGCCAGCTGGAGCTTGTAGGGGAAAAGGCATTCTGTGCATATGAATAAAAATTTTTGTCATTAAGAAAAATGGCTTGTTTGGATTTTTCTAAAGCCTTTCAATTGAAACAAAGATTTTACAAAATTACTCATATCTGTGCTCCTGTATTCCAAGCTAAATGTTTCTGATTCACTGAGGGCATGATTTAGACATGGGACAAGATGTCAGGATATGGGTGGTCACAGTACAGTCCTTTGCTATGCAAAATTTCATGCAGTTATTTGCACAACAAGTGATCTTGTTCTCCCAAGGAGGGAACAAACTGACAATGAGATCAAACCTTAATTGGGAAATCTAGGCAAATTCTGCCTCTGAGATAAAAACTTCTAAAATATGTGAGAGAATATTTCCATAGGAGGAAAAAAGAAAAAAATTGCTTTCAACTCTCGAACTGTGACACCCTTTGTAAAAGCAAGAGGGTCAGATGTTAAAGCAAAGTGCTGGATATTCATAAGCTTTCTATAAATAACAGTTTAGAGCAATTCACACATACATTCTCAGTTAATCTCATTAACAGTAAATAAAAGGGAAGTAAAATGGAGGCCAACAAGCATCTAGAATCAACCTGTCCCAAGTTTCCAATGAAGGTCAAGTCTTGGCTATACTTAAGCTTGAGGAGAGGCTTCTTCCATGTGAAGCAAGCAGGAAGGCATTTGCATGGAGCTTACATGTGGCACTTGAACAGAGCTCCTGTGTGCATTAAAGGCCATTCTTTCATTTTGTTTCATCTACACAGATGAAATACTGAGACAGACAGTGTGCTGTAATTCAGAACTGCTTCAGGCGTCCACAGTCCTGCTTCCTACTGGGTGGAAGAGCCTGTTGGGCAACATATTCCCATGACCACGGGCTATGCACAGCTTGATGCTTCTTTTATTGGCATGAATATCAGAAAACCACATGTCATGAGAATCATTGTCGTCTTCCACTAGGCTGAAATTATCAGGATGTGTTTCAGAAACTACAAAGGGGTCCAAATGATACAGAAGACACTTGATATATGGATAAATCTGCCTCCTTCCTGCTGTTCCAGACATGGACAGGGGCATAAAAAGGTCTGGTTTAAGTATTCCTTGAAGAGATTGTATCTTCCTAGTCCGTTGACACTTGAAAATTGTATGTAGTTGGCATGTGGTGGAAGAAGCTATTGCTGATGTGTGAATAAAGATGTTGCAGACATCAGAGCTGTCACACAGCAGCAGAGTGAGCTCTGGACATGAAGCATTCATACAGCACAGAAAAAAATTTCATCTGAGTATTGTTCTATTATTTATTCATGTGCTTCTATGCACCCCTGGACTGGGGCTGTATTTTTCAAAAAGCTGCCTTGCACTGCGGTAGATGTTTGGGGTGCAAGGCTAGAAGCATTGCCCCTCTTTGCTAAAGAAATAATTGGGGGTTGGATTTTTATTTATTTTTTTTTAGTGGGAAGTCTAGTTTTCTGAACAGATGTATGTATCTCTCTAGCAAAAACTGTCTGTTAGTCAGAGTAACTAACATTATGTGTAAGGAGAAGCTGCATTTTTTTTCAAACCACTCACCCAACACAGGACTCTGCTGATACAACACTCTTCTCATCTATAAAGCATAAGGTTTTTTAAAAACAGGGAGTGATGTTTAACTACTAAGGTACCAGTAGCTCTTGGAAAACATGTTTGTACAAATACATCAGTCCATTTTTTTAGAACTGGTAATTTTTTCTGCATTCAAAAGCAGCAGAAATACCTGAGAGCAAGCTCCAGTGGCAGGGGTCTATGTGAAGAGCTCTGTGGATGTTGCAAGACTGATACCAGTGTCTGTAAGAGAATTTTTACCACTTTTTTTTTTTTTTTTCCTTACATTTCCTTTACTCTTCCTCTTTGTGCTGCCCCATTTTGTTCCAGGTAAACAAGCTCATACTGCTGGGAGCCGGGTATGTAGACTGAAACATCTTACACTTGAAACAAAGGGCTTGCAGGTTCAGTGAGAGCGATGCAGTGGCAGCTGGTTTTTGGGAGCACATGAGGAGGTTCAGAGTGGTTAAGAAAAGTGTGCTGGGTCCCTGGAGCTTTGTCTGGCAAAGTCCCTGAGGCTGCTGGCCAAAATGTGGACCCTGCATTCGTGCTGCTTTGTGAAGGTGCACCAGAACCAGTGTGAGAGATGTGTGTGACCTGATGTCAGTGTGGCTTGCAAATAAAGTCATACCATGGCTGCCTGTTCTCTGAGCATATTGTGGACACTGTAGCAGTGGTCTTTGTACAGCAGAAGCATGAAAAATCCAGTTGTGGCTGTACACAAGATGCCAGAGAGGGCATTTCTAGTACCAGCAATATACATAGATCAGTAGAAGAAGGATGCCTAATGCTCTGGCACCTTTGAGATCCAGAACACAGATGAAACAGATGCTAATAACCACACTACAGGACTGGTTCTGTGGGAGAGGACCAATTTTTTGAGGTCACAAGAGAAACACAGGCAGAAAAGGCACTTTCTGAGATTTTCAACCTGTGCTAGCAACAAAGAATATTCCCTTTGGCTACTGCTGCTTTCATTTAGAAGAGCTATTATCCTTAGTTTTTAATGAAAAAGACATATCCTTTACAGGATTTGTGAGGATGCAATATTCCAGGGTGGCATGAATCACTCTGTGAAAGTCCCCATTCGTCTCTCTATTGGCACTAGGAGAGCCAAGATAATTAGTGCAGCTTGACATCTGACTTCTATACAGTGAGATGTGGGAAAAATGATACCCAGGGCACAGAAATCATTGCAGGTACACCAGTGACAACTGGATTGACAAGGCCCTGTGCCAACTATCATTAGAACACACACTTCCACCACCAAGTGAAGCACAGCCCTTCTAATGAGTCGGTGCAGTGTGTGTCATTGGAGAAAAAGCCTGAAGGTCTGTGATGCTCTCTCACAGAATGACTTATTTCTTTGGATTTAGTAACATCTTGAGCTAAGGGAAGACCGAGGGGAAGTGCTGGGTTGTAATCTTTGCTTCTGACAGATAGTGAAGCAAGGACTTTGGATTCAATGCACTGTCTGTGAGTCCCATAAACCCAAGGGTCACAACCATTCTGTTTCTCAACCTATTACCCACTGTATTTCTTCATAACACTCATTTGTCTGTGTCTGGCTTCTCAGCTGGACCGTTTCAAAGTGAAATGGTGGCTGTCAGCTTGTAAGATAATTTGGGTCCTGCACCAGCCTATGCAGGATTTAAGACCCTGACAGCAGAGACCCACACTGTCAGTGGCTTTCAGATAGCAAGAAATATCATCTGCCAGCCCAACTGCTTCAACAGATGCACATTCCTGTCAGTCAACTTTGCTTCACATCCACATTTAGCTTGCAAATAATGCCTAATGCTGATGGCCCCAGACATTCAGCTATGCAACCTTCTGGTCACTTGTGTGGACCAAGTCCTCATGGCATCTGTGACGCTCAGAGTCATGGTAAAGGAGGCGTCCTGCTCAGTAATCTGCTGTGACACTTAATCCTACATTTGTTTCTTGCTTACTTACAGCAGCCAAAGTGACATTAAGAGCACCTCGTGTCAGTGGCACTGGGATCTTTGCTGGGCTTCAGCAGGCACTGGTGTCGCCTCCTCCCAGCCATCACTCAAAACTGCTGGGCAAAGTCCAGCACTGAAGTGAGCACATTCGACCAGGATAAATACTGCACATATTCAGCTTTTAGGAGAGGCAGAGCACTCCGGGGAATGGGCAGAACTACTTTGCCAACACTGTTTTTCCAGTCACAGTCAGAGTAGACAAATTTTCCCCAAAGATGTGTGATCTCCTGCAAACTAGAGCGGTGAACTGATGGGTTGCTGGCATGGCAGGTCTGATAGTCTCCTGCACAGGCACAGTGCTGGGTTCCAGTCATACCTCTCTTTGCTTTTAAACATAGGCTCAGTCCACCATACAGAGAGGACACTACCTTCAACTCCCCTCAAAAATGTTAGCCTGCCAGTTAGGGAGAAAGGAGTGGTACTGATACACACTCGTATTTGATGAGCTGAATGCTACTGTATCAGGCAGCATAATTTGTTTTATCCTTATTATTTCTGCCATGATTCTATAGAAAGAGATAGGACACATACTGAAGTCGTTTTACACTAACCTTTAGTCCTTCTGAAAACCTAGTTAATTAAAATTGTGTTCTGTTCCAGTTTTTTAATGCCTCTGCTGTCAGTGAACATGAGATAGTGGCAAACACCGAAAACGACATGGACAAGTGTAAATAATTATCTAATTTAGTGATGTACTTCAATGTTTTTTATTTATTCATTCATTTTCTTTTTCTCATTCTTCTGAGTACTTTCACAGTTGTGTATTATTCCTAAAATCCTATTCACCATTGAACATCAACTAGAAGAGAAGGCAGAACTTATTTTTTCAAGTACAGACACCATCTCTGAATTTCTCCATGAATTTTGTGTATTTTAAATTCACAATTTCCTAAACTTAATTTTTTTTCTTTAAAACAATCTTCATAGCTACAAAATGGTCTTGGAAACAGAATGTAGTATTAAAAGTATAAAAACAACCAATACACTGGAAAATATATTTTCCTCATAAAATAAGTTATCTTACATGCCATTGACACTCAAGCTAGATTTTGGCTAAAGTATATGAGGTACCACGTGACTTTAACTGGCATGTCTCTTTGAAAGACCGTTCTGATTGAATGTGTTCAGTAGATTTGTCCATTACAGAACACAGATGGACAGGAAAACTGCCATCTCAGGGATTAGATTTGCAAAGTCCTTACAATTCTCTGTTTTACACAAGGAAATACTAATGTAAGCCAGAGCCATGAACTCACATTAAGGTGTCCCTGGTTTGCACATCTGTGTTCATCTGTGTGCAGAGATACAACTTCTAGTGCATGCTGGTGTCTAGAAATAGCAGTAGTGGCATTGATGTACAGGAAAATGATGGTAGTTTAAGATGTTGCTAATGTGGAGCTTCTTGACTGAAATGTGCTTTTTCCTGTTCTCTTTTATTAAAAGTCTTAAAATTTCTACCCTCTTTCAAGGGAAGTGCTGATCCTATAGGAAACTCCCTCCATTAGTACCAAACTCTTGATGATTTTCCCCAGATGTTTCATTGTATGCTCCCTGTGTAAGGAGACTAGCCTCATCATTTCTTAGCAGATGGAACCACTTGGGTGAAGGAGTTTGACCAAGATCATGCAGGAAGTTAGCAGGCAGCAAAATAAAAACCCCAGAAAACAAAAAGAGCGCAAGAGTTCAAACCACGAACTTTCTGCATACAGCTGATGATAAAACTAGGAGACATCAGCATGGTTGTGCTCAAGGCTGTAATGAATTCCTCATCCCCAGTGTTGCAAAGGAAGGTGCAGGATGAATCCCAGAGGTAGGATTCATGCCTTGCTCATTCAGAGCAGCTTAACTTCAAAGGCAAAGAGTAAAACCTTTGTGGTTCCACCCTTGCCTTTCTGTACCATTCTCTCTTGCTCAATTCATTTTTTCTCCTAAGAGGTGGATAACAGGGTTGTTGATATATTTGCAACAGGAGACATCCTATTCAGGCCAATTATAGAATTATAGAACTTAATTTCTCAAGGTGTCAGAGGTGTGTGTGTGTGTGTGTAGATAGATAGATAGATAGATAGATAGATAGATAGATAGATAGATAGATAGATAGATAGATAGATAGATAGATAGATGATAGATAATTCTTTTGGTTATCACTGAAATAAAGTTCTCCAAGGTCTGGAGTGTAGCAGGGCCTGAGAGAACTGACAAATCTCAAAAAAAGATGGACAGATCTGATTTTTTTTTTTTTAACTACCACAGCTCTAGTGAAATAAATCAAATACAGCTTTAAAACTTCCCTGCTTGAACTTCTCCTCTTCGCCTTCCCTCTCCCTGGGGTTTCTGTTTTAGAGCTCTTGAACTGATTTGTTGAGACAGATCAAAGTATAAAGTATTTCTCTGCTGGTCTCATTTCTCTCACTGGATTGTAGTGGCAGGAGACAGGCAGCTCATTACAACTGGGAGAGTGCTCCTATGAAACCAACTTCATTACAGCTGGTAAGAAAAATAAGATCGTGCTAAAGTTATAGTTCAGTCTCACCATCACAGAAATAAATTATTTTAGAATGAATAAATAATGTCACACGGCTTCTCATTAGGGTACAAGGTTGAGTATTAATATAATGTTAAATACATCTGAACTGTACTGCTTCCAACTGGTATTGTCAAGGCTTTGAAGTACACCTTGGGTTTGTCTAATTTCAATGTTTCCCCTGTGCTTGTTCATTTTCCTCCCTCTTCAGCAGGAAGGAGAGGATGGGGAGGGAGCTGTGCCCCTCGACAACTGTCAGCCTTCTCCAGCTGCTGACTATACTTTTTAAGGCACCGCAAAATATTGAGTCCAAGTGTTTTCAAGATGCATGAACACAGTTATCTGAACCCAACTGTGGCTCCATATTTTCTCCAAGAGTGCATCATGGACAAATCATGTAGTCCAGATCTGTTTTCTGTGAGCTCCAGTTTGAGAGCAGCTTGGAGCAGGCAGGTTAGGAGGCTGCTTCTTGCTGCAGACCATATATGTGAGCTGTCTTTTCACAAGCTCCTGTCAGTCAAGAGGCAAAACAAACTTTCTGCCTTTGCCCTCTGCTCTTGTTCCTCTCCCAGAACTATCCTTTAGCAGCCCCAAAATGAGAAAAAAGCCTCACATTCTTATAACCACAGTCAATGCCACGGTTTGCTCACAGCTCTGTAGACTTTGTTAATAAGGCAAGAGAGAACGATGGTTCCATTCAGTAGCAGAGCTAGTTTGTGAAATTATCCCCAGAAAGGATTTTAATTTCAGAAAGAAGTGGAAAGAAGATAGATAGTGGAAAGAAGATAGATAGTGGAAAGAAGAGAAAAGACCAAGTAAGGCCGTAGTTCAGTGGCAGGGTTAGGAACAGGTTTCTGGTCTCCTGACATCCATGAAATCATGGGAATTCTGAATTCGTGAAGTTTTGAAATATATTTGAGATGCACATGGCTTTAGAGGTATGCTGAGGTACAGAATGCAGAAAGCAGAATGGAAGTGCCTTTGATTGGAAAGGGACTCTCCACCTGAGGGTTTCTACTTGTTTCAGCTTGAACTCAGCATGATACTTGTTGTGGCTCTGCTGCCCTCCTTTCCCTTCATATAAGATGAAACAGAGCCAGAGGAAGAGATATCCCTGTAGGGAAACGTAGCTATATTACATGTCAGCTGATGATAATTTTAAGAGCAGCAGGATTGGTTATTTTGGACAGGTATGGCTACAGCACAGGAGATATCCTGGGCAGTGAGGCAAGAGGTACTAATGTTGGCAGAGGAGCTAATCCAGCCTAACGTGGCTCCATTTAAGGCCAGTGCAGCTGTTCCATCTACAAAACTGTTAAACATTTCTCAGGCCCTGCTGGAAGTTCCCTTGCAGAGTGAGGCAAGATGTGGGATGGAAGCAAGACAAGATCTAGAGTTTTCTTGCTAAAGGAAAAGGTTGAGTGTGGGCAAGAGGCAGTAAAGGGGTAAGACATGTTTCCAAAGCAGGGCTTGCTGCCCCTCATATGGATGCTGGGGAATGGGACAAGCAGAGCTGGTGGATCTAAGTCCATGACTCAGTAACTTGTTCTCTGTATGCCTCAGTGTTCACTTCACCAGTAGCAACAGCGTGGTTTCCTAGATCTGTCGTGCAGAAAAAGCAGACAGTTATTTACAAGATGGAAACTGAAGCATGGCTTCCTGCTTTACTTATACTGTATGCTGAGATTTTAAGAAGTGTACCATAAATGGGATAATTTTGGGCCAGGTTCTGGCAAGACATAGCAAATAAGTCTTTTTGTGAACCCAGATGTAGTGCACTGCAAGGTTCACTGGAAGGAAAGGACCAATAAAGATGTGACATGAATATACACTCCTAAAGAAGGGTTGAAAAACAACAGCTCCTTTCCCAAACCCCATATCTCCTACTGTGAAATTAAATTTCCTCAACAAGACAAGGTTGAAAGAACATAAAGCACGTGGAGTGGGCAAAGAACATAAAGCACGTGGAGCCTCCCTCTCCTGGGGAGGCTGTATTTAAAAATTGTGGCCTCAGTTTACTGTGGTTTAACAGTATGAGAGTGGGCTCATGAGGATTTCCTGTATGCTATTATCACTCTTTGATAGCTTGTTCATCTCACCTTTCCATGGTGCTTCTGCATGGACACATATATTCAATGTCCCTGTGGGGCCCGTGACCAAATTCAGTGTCCTTGTGGGGATGTTTTAGGCATGAGAAATAGCTAAGCATAATGATGCATCAGTGTTTTCTTGTGTAAAACCAAACCAAAGTATGAAAACAGAGGAAACCTGTCCAAAGCACTCTGTCAGCCTGTTGCTTTCATTCATGGATGACTGTAAAACCATGGAGACATATTGTCCCTCTGCCCCTGTGTGTGTGGTTTGGAGTCATGCCCATCCAGTGCTTTGAGACCTCCTGTTCTCCAAACATCTGGCAAGATTTTCTGAGGTGACTGTAGCACAGAGAGATTTGAGCTTGTATTAAACACAGGTGGAGGGGCCCCTGAGGCAACAGGGATTGAGCCAGATCTCTGTTTTTCTGACTGTTTCATAGCTGGTGTTTCAGTTGCCATGAGGAAAGCATTTTAAGCAACTGAGCTGGGAAGTTTGAGACTTGAAATCTATGTCAGGAGTTTGTACCTACTTCATGTAGTTCTTTTTGTCCAAATCCACTTTTTTCTTGTCTTTCCACAAGTCACAACCACTTTCCCAAGCTGAGTTGCCCTGTATGCAGCACTCTGTTGTTTCCTGAGTGGTTTCTGCTCCACAAGCACTTCTACAGGATGCTGAAGAAGAGAACCGATTTAGCTAGAAGCAAATGTGTAAGTGTCCCTACATATTTGCTGCTTACTTGCAGTGATCTGAAATTTCTTCCTCCTAGCTGGCTCTGTAGGGACCTACATGGGATTTTTGTTTGTTTGCCTTTTTTTTTTTTTTAACATGTGAATGCTAGGTGTCCTAAGCTTTTTGCAAAAGGGCATGACCAAAGGAGACACAGAGTTTTCATTTTTAAGCAGATGCAGTTTTGACTTTTTCTGTAATTTTTACTTCCTGATTAGAAGAAATAAGATTAGAAAAGGATATAAAGAGAATTTTAAAGCTGCTTTTTTAAAAACAAACAAAGAAAACCACCAAACCCACTGAAAAATACCCAAACAAGCAAAAACACTCAAAACACCCAACCAAAACCAAAAACCAACAGCAAAAAAACTATAATACTAGATGCAACTATGTTCTGCCAAAGTTGTATGATTTTGGTCCTTCATTATGATGTGTCAGACTGAAAACAAAAGGGGCTCAAAAATGCCACCACCCAGTAGCAGAGCCATTCTCCAGGTTATCTGTCTCAGGCAATGCTTTCTAAACTTGCTTATTTTTTGTGTTTAGGAGAGCACAGTATTCTGTTCCTGTGTCATCCAAGAACCAGTGAGTGCCCAATTATCTCATCTAAAGTGACTGGTGAGTCCTAGGATGACACATGTTGGAGGCTAAGGTGGAAGGTGGTGATATTGCAGCTTGCAGGTATTTCTAGAAAGGAGAAAGCTGGTGTGAGATTTCTGAGAAGTTGCATTGCTTCCCTTAAGGGCAACATGGGAAGGAAGCAATGCTTTCTCTGAAGTGTAGGAAAGTACTGTTGTGTTGCTGCCACTCTTTTGCTAGGGATGACTTTGTGAGTGCCACAGAGGCTGCATGCACATTGTACAGCCTGCCCATGGACAGTCTTGTAGGAGAACCTTGGAAAGATTGTCTGGGTCAAATAAGCCTTGTGGATTTGTTTTCTGTCTTCAGTTTTGTCCTTGACCAAACACTTTGCTTCTACTGGAAAACAGGACCTTCCTCAGCCCCATCTTCTGTCACTGATAAACACCTCACAGTAATGATGCTCTCTGACCTACCAAGTGCCACCCCGCCACCAGTGCCCTTCTAGCTCATGTGTCTTTGATGCTGGAGAACCTCAGCTTTTTCTGACAGGTACAAACTCCTGTACTGAAGCAGTGCCAAGATAATGTCAAAGATGACAACTCATCCAGAAACAGCAGAAGAGTGTTGCTTGACATAACTGGCTGCTTCCTGTGTATTAGATTGCATGAATGGCTACAGGGTTGAGACTGTAAATCTATATTCACTTACTTCTTGCACATGTGTTATTGTGGCATGGGCTTGCATGCTCTTCTGCCAGGTGTTCATGGATGGATTATGTAAGTCCTGCATGTTTCACTGTGTCTTACAGGCAACTTGAATCTTCAGATACCCATAAATAGTAGGCATTCTGGTGATGTTTCTGTTAATATTGTCTTTTTAAAGTAGCAGCTAGTAGTTTCAGCAGAATAACTCTATTCTACAGTGGGAGGTTGACAGCATACAGTTTTCTGTCAAAGAATAATTTTTGGAGGTTCCTTCCTTTCTTGGTTAAGAAAAGTTTGATAATACTTAACCAAAGGCATAATCTCTGGTTTGAAAAGTCCTCTAAGCCTTATAACCTGAGAAGCTCTAAGAGTATCATGGAGAAGGAAGAAGGTAAGTTTTTACAGCTCTCCTAAAATGTTTGCTCTTGGGCTCAGTCAGAGATGACACTAAGTGCTGGGTTGACTTTGCTGTGATTCAGTGTAGCCTGTTTTCTCCTTTGGTCTCTGTAGAGGCCAGGTTATTGTTTAACTGGCAGCAAGTTCTTTGTTCTGGGTGAGATAATGTGATACAAATCTTGATATGTTCCCTCTTCGGATAATGTATTAAGAGTTTACTCATGTTATCTTCTGTGTCTGTAGGGCACTTAGTGAAAAATATATGAAACCTCATTTCTGACTAGGTCCTTTCAAAAATGTCTATTTGCAAGTCCATAAATCTGAAAATTATTCTCCCAATAATACAGACTATTTAGTTTAGATAAAAAATAAAACCATATTGATAGTTAATAGCTTTACACATCCAGACCAACGAAGGTGGGAGCTGATGTAACAGGACTTGACTTATTTCAGACCTCGCTGTATTTTTGCCCTGGGTAGCAAGCGAAAGTAATTTAGTTTAAATGATATTGCCTTTTTTTAAAAAAAAAAACTTCACTCCCAGAACTTATGTTGTTCTCAAATCAATACGAGGGAGATTCTCTAAACAAGATCTTGTTATAGCTGTGACCTTGCACTGCAGTGCTATTCAGATGGGTTTAATAAGTCAAACAATTGTTTCTCTGAGATGTTTTGAACCTGTGTAGTCAACAGACAATGCAATATATACCAGGAGCAATCTGAGAAGTCACCTTTATACTAACTTGTACTGGATAAAACTAACAGGCAGGATTTCTATCATTTTGTAGACTTGTTTTAAAGTACTCAGCCTGTCATAAACCACTTCCAAAATTAATTCTGAATTTTGCTGTGCAAAGGCCTCATGTAAAAGATGTTCAGATGTGGCACTTAGGGATATGGTTTAGTGGTGTAATTGGCAGTGTTATGTTAGGGGTTGAACTTTAAGACCTTTAAAGACTTTTTCCAAACTAAATAGTTCTTACTGAAGAATATCCAGTCGGAGCTTTCCCAACAGACCATTTGCTCATTCAAAAATACCAATTAATCAGAGGTTGAACTAAGCCCAAGTTTCAACTGGATCAATAAAACCCTCAAAACGAACACTACAATCATAATTCCAAAACCTGATCAGAGCCCTGTGAAAAAATGTGAGGAAAGACCACAGTTTGAATTTTGTTTTCATTTGGCTTCATATACATTTGGCTTAAAATTTTCGAATTGTGGGTTATGAATGAGGAAGTTGAAATCACAATGCTGTATTTTGCTATTTTGAACTGAATAGCTTGGTCAGGATTTTTTATGAGGAGGTTTTTTGGGTTGTTTATTATTCTCTTGTTTTTCTACTTACATTGGAATGTTTTTATTTTATATAATTTAAATCCAAGGCGTTTTGTGGAAGACAGATCCTGGAGTTCCTTGAGAACTGTATTTCTGCCCAGGTAAGAGGGATAACTATCTAGGACATCCAAGAGAGAATGTCATCAAAATTAAGGGCCTTCAACTGGCTCTTTTCTAGCCATAAATTTCTCCTGTGCAAACAAAGCAGTGAAAGTGAAGCAGGGAGCTACATAGTCCATATGAGAGGGAAGAAAGAATGGAAAAGGGGGAGTACATAGCTGTGCAGGACATGATTGTATCCCAACCTTCTTTCTTAACCAGGAAACCTACATCTGGATGATCCAATTCAAGGACAAACTCTTCTGGTTGTGGTGATTTTCAGAAAAATAGGTTTTGGTGTTTTTCCTTCACAAGGCTTCATGGGGTCTTCCTGGTTGTACCTTTGCATGCCAGGTGAGACCTAGGGCTCTTTGTCACACATCTGTCCTATGAGAACTATTGTTTTCTGTAAATCATCCATGTTATGACCTTAGGTATGCTACAGAGCAGTCATAAAGCAGAAAATTATAGTCTATTTCTTAACCAACTGTCTGCCTTATAGAAAATGAGTGTGTCTGTAATTGGGCATGAAGTATTTTAAATTGGGCCATCAACCAGACTGCATCTGTTGTTCTCCTTATTATTATTCATTACACATCACAGCCCACTGATGTTGTGTTTTCATTAATTTTTCTATTAACTTTTCTCCATCAATGTTATTAAAGATTCATTAATCTGAAGCAGAGTAAAACAACCTGCCACCACGTCCCAAACCTGAGATCAAATCAAAACCATCCTGCATATGACATTAGGAAAAAAGTGATTTGGCCTTATAAAAATTAGGTATCTCTGAGAACAGATATGTTAGCAAAGGATTAGCTATTCAAATGGTCAAGTCAAACAAGGTGTAATCAGGGCTAACTTTACAGCTCCTCTTCATTTCACTTCTCCCATCTGTGATTTCACAACCCTTTAGATGGGAGTTTAACTTAGTACCAATTACCTTGTACCAATTATCTATGTATTTAATTTGGCCATGTAATTAGCGGACATTTCTAACTTGGCTATTTTTTATATGCTATGTATTTAATGGAGCTGAAGGGTTTTTTATTCCCTTTTATCATGATATTTTCAGAAATACATGAGCTCTCCTGCCTCCTGTCTCTTTGTGACTGCTATAAGAAATGTTGCCTTTATGTTTGAAAAGTGCTTTTTCTAGCAGCTTGTAAAGAATAGGAAAATGGTGGAAATAGGAAATAAAATGTCCCTAGATGTGTTGTGTTCGTGTGACTAGCAAATGTAAATTTTAGGAACCCACTGCGGACTGTAGTTCCTTCAGTATTACTGAATTATTATATTATTATATATAATATATTATATATAATATTATTTTTATTATTTTTATTATTATATATTATTGTATATTATTATATAAAAAATGCAGGCATGAGTGTTTGCTCAATATAAGGCCTTTTTCCACTCCCCAATAAACTACTAATGACTACTTGAATGATGTTTTGTGTGCTTTTTCAAAATGTGGGCATGTTAATTAAATGACTTATTTCAACCTGCATGGGCCACTGTGTGTGTGCATGGGTTGGCCCTTGTTTTGAGATCCATGACAGTGCAATGCATCTCACTGCTCTCTTCTCCAGCGAAGCATGTGAGAATTGAGGCCATACACATAACATGTTCACCTGAAATGGCAATGTGGTGGGGAGAAGAACGTTTGTGTTTGGGCCATGGCTGCATAAGAAAGCCAAAAGGAAGAAGCTGACTCAAGGTTTACTGAATCAGGGAACTAGACTGTCTAGATGTTGAGTAGCACCTGTACCCTAACTTAGAGCTTTGCCCCACCGAAATACATTGCATGTGTGTAATGGAAACTGGCTTGCTTTCAGGAATAAAAACATCTTACTGCAGATGTGCTTCTCTGAGAACTCCTTGTCCTTGAAGAGTCCACTTCTGAAGCCAGGTTTTTCAATGGGCCCTGAATTCAATGGAATTGCTTAAAGGACTCTAAGGTTAACCTGCTGTTACCAATAATGGACTGGCTAATAACATCATCCCATACCAATTTCCAGACATATCAGTGCACAAATTGGTCAGTGAATGAGCCATGGGGTGTCCTTGATGCCTCTGAAATCCCTGAATGGCGACTTTGTATAGACTGCCCTCCCTGGGAACTGGGACCTCCATCCAAGTTCTGTGGTTGGTAACAGCACATTTGAAACAACATTTTAATAGATCAATACCCTGGTTCTACAGAAGAATAAATTTATTAAGCTGTATGACAAAATTGACAAAACTTAGGCCTGCACACAGAAACCAGTGAGAAAAAAAAATGGGTTTTATAGCAACATATTCTGCAAGTTATTTTTAGTTTCACCTATCTTTCTGTCTGGGATCCAGCTTACTTGTAAAACTTCAGATACTGCTTTAGATAATATTTTCATCGACCATGTTTGGGGAGAAGTTTCTGTTGTTTTCTCCTTGGAGAGGCCTTCAGCTTTCAGGTTTTGTAATTCATAAAGACAATATTTAATTAAGGCACCAGGAGGAGGTAAGTGAGGAAACTTCTAGTTTCTTGCACTTTTATGTCCCCAGGTGTGCTTATTGTCCCTGCTTAATTTTGAATGTAGAAGAATGCTGTTGTCCTCGGGACATGGCTGTATGGGGCCACCTCCTGGCCAGGCAGTAAATAAAATTCTTTACTGGGTTTTAGTGCAGCCCTATGACTGGCTAGGCAGTAACTTGACAGTAAACACGCTTTTATACAGATGAATAAATGAGACCAGTGCATGCTCCATATTTCTCTCTTAAGACGAGGTATGTACAATGGTAGTCACAGCTCTGAGGTGACAAATTCTACATGGGAAAATTCTTTAGGGGAGTCTTAGATCGTGTTCATATGTACTTAAAGGGAGGTCCAAGGTTGCACTTTTATAATGAAAAATGAATTTTTCATTCCATTTTTTTGAGAAAAGCACAAGACCCATGCACTAGGAGTGCTCAACTGAAATTTATTCAGTCTATTTGAGACAGTTAAGAAAGGCTGGAGGAAAGATAGTTTTATCTGAATTTACACTGTACTGCTAATGATGAAATAGGAGAATTGTCTGGAAACTTCTTAATTTCATCACAATAGAGCATTGCAGGAAAGGCTATATGGACTAGCTGTGGTCAAGTGTAAATGCCACAGAATTGAGTTTTTAGTATATACATGTTCAGTGTTTTAGTTGATCTGAAGTCCATGGGCACATTCGGCACACAAACAGAACACTTTAAAGTGATGTGCTATTAAACTGGAAAGAACAACAGTTTAAGACAGAATTAAAGAGATGAGATGCAGGAAAATTTCTTTACAAGTCTGAGAAAATATCTAGCACTTGGATGATGAAAAGTGAATCACAAATTTTAGAAGGAAATATTGAAGTCAAGGGAGATGTTGTTTCCTCTGGAGACAAGTCAGTAGGAGTTACCTGCATTGCTCTTCAGAGACAATGATTTTTCAGTCTCTTCTTGTTCTTTATGAGGAAAATGTGCTGCCTGAAAATGACATGTCCAACTCTGACCTTTTTAACGTGATTAATTGCCTGCAATGATGTGCTCTCTAACCCTGGTTGTACCATTTGTGCCTTATGCTTATTCTGACTATGTAAATGTTATGTGGTACTGGATGGCTGCATTGGAGTTTAATACACAGTCATGTGGGGAAGGAGTCCATCTCACAGAGCAGAGAGGCAGGAAGAGCAGCCCAGTCGGCTACAAGAGGCATATTGATGGGAAGTGTCGAGCAAGATGAAGTCTCGAAGTTCACACTGACTAGAAATTATATTATCTTCAAGTTAAAGAGGTTTGAATCCAGTATCCAGTTTTTGCAAGTTATTGCTTGGATTTATTGCTTTTCAATGTAGAGCTATAAATGTAAAAACAATGCTGGTACCTGATTTATTGCAGTATTTTAACGGATAGTAAAAGGCAACCTGGAAAATGCTGCATCTTTTATGTCCACAAACTCACCTCCACTCCTTCATGCTTATCCACCTCCCATCTTAGGATTTTAGCAATCCAATACCTAAACAATTCTGTGTCTTGTAAGTGCATCGTAAATGATCTATTTTACAGCTCATAAAGAGGAACACAGATTGTTTTTGTATTTTCATCAATTGAAACCAAATTGATGAAACAGTTTATCCAACTCATTAAGTGAACTGACCCTTGAAGGTTGATGTAGAGTTTCTGGAAGTGCCTAAGTGATCAAGTGAGAGAGGCATCAGAATGACTATGGCATGTGCAACAATTTATTGACTCTGTGCAGAGAGGACTGTGGGGTGGAATTCAGACTTTTCTTTTTGCATCACTTCCTGAATAACAGAGTAGCTTGTGCTCCACCTTATATCATGGCAACAGTAAATAGCTTCTCCCACCTATTCTCCAAAAAGTCATAGGTTGCTCCATCCAACCTGGCCTTGAACACTACCATGAACTGGACATTCACAACTTCTCTGGACAACCTGTTCCAGTGCCTCACCACCCTCACAGTAAAGGATTTCTTCCTAACATATAAATTAACCAACTCTATTTGAAGCCATTCCCCATTGTCCTGTCACTACATGCTCTTGTGTAAAGTTTCTGTCTACCTTTCTTGTACAACCCTTCAGTATTCTGGAAGATTGCATTTAGGTCATTCCAAAATAATGATAATAGCTGTTAAGTACCCTCCCAAATCTTTTTTTTGCGAGGTCTAGCCATGATGACATGTAGTTGACAGCTCAACAGCAGAATACAATTGATATTTCCCCTCCTAGGTACATCCGTTTTACAATAATGTGATTTTACTATATGCCTAAACTCAAATGGTTTATCTGAATTGAAGTTGGCAAGCCTAACAACATGTACCATCTAGTGGGTATTTCATGACAAGTCCAATAAAGTAACTTCCTATGCAGCAGATATTTCATTCAACATGAAGTTGTCTCACTCATCAGACATCAGAAAACAATATCCCACATCTGCCATTCAAGTGGAAAGCCTGTTGGTAGAGGTGTCCACTACCCACTTATTCTTCTAACCCTGATATCATTAAAAGTACTTCTGGATCTTCTGTATTGCGGGAAGGAAGAGGTAGAAAGTGTTCACCATTCAGATGCAGCACTTGCTTAAATATTTCTGCCTCAATTCAGTTTGCAGAAAGCAGGGGGTGATGTGGGAGCAGGAAGAATGGGATGTCTCCAGCTGTTTGAAGAATTTCTGCCATTAGGCATATACCTGAGGTCTGAAGACAGACTTTTTAAAGTGCACTTCATGTTGATCTCTGTTTCACTTACACTGATATTCAATGCTGACAACAAGATGTTCTGTAGTAGCTCTTGCTATTTTCCCAGACAGCACCCGTAGGACTGTATAAATGGCAGCCACAGGAAAAAAATATTGAGAATATAATTATTTTCTAAGTGAGTTTCTATTGTTGTTACAGAACTTGGAGAGTCAGGAGCACTGAGACTCATAAAAGTGTCTTTGATTATTAGTTCTTATGATTTCATCTTTTTTTTCCTGTATTGGAAATGAGCTGGGATTCTGAATGAAACATGCATTTAAGATGATGGTATTTCCTGGAGTTTATGGAACATATGCTACAATGTGATAGATTGTTATAATATATTTATCTTGATGTTCATTAGATAGAAATACTCATTTCACACTTACATAAAGAAAACTAGAGGTAGTTTAAAAACCCAATACCTAAAAAAATAAAAAAAATCTTAGACAACTCAAAATAAGGAAAAATGTTGAAGACAGGCTTTTTACCTTTTTTTTTTTTTTCCCCCTTAAAACCACTGAAAAATCTTGGTGGTCTGTTTCAGTTTTTTCCTCTAAGATTTAGAAATGTACTAACATTATTTTGTGCAAAATCCAAATGTAAGAAATGCTTGGTAATGTAGCTACCTGCTTATGTTTCCAAATGTCACAACTATAGCTGAAGCTAGCTTGTGTGTATGTACATATTGGCCAATATTACTGAAAGCATCAGCATTAACTGGCTTGAGAATTTAATTTTCTGCTTGCAAAGGATTTATGTAAGGCTTATAATGCTGAGCAAGCTACCAAAACTTTTCCTGAAGACAGAAAGATTTTTTTTTTTAATTTAACTGCATGGAAATGGAAGAAGTTCTAGAAGCTGCCCTGTATGACAAGGAACTCACAGTGTCCATGGACACCTCACAGTGTTCATAATACCTTAAGATACCCAATGACATCCAGGCTCTGACAAAATATTTGGTGGGTACAGCATGAGTTATAACTGGCTGCAGCTTTCTGTACTTGCACTCCTGGACACCGGGAAATATGAGGTAATTTACTGTTGCCTGACTCGCAAAGGAAGAGTGTAGAGTTGAGCTGCTTCCCCTGAGGACTAATAGCATGCATGTACCTCATCAGAACTTGGAAAGAAACAGGTTTTTCTCTTAAGAATTATCTAGACCCTTTTAGATGCAAACAGGAAAAATGTGTCTAGAGATTTTCCTGTCCTCACAGATCTTAGACCACATTGTTATCTGATCATATTTTACAGGTTCATTGATGTCATATTTAGGGATGTAGTTAAATAATTATACAAACTCTTCCTGAGGCAAAATTAGAGTCTTACCAGGTTTGACACATGGTCTTAGGCTCTTTCTCTGCAAGGAGTTTTGGGCAAGCAATTCTTTTGCTCCATGTTATTTCCATGTGAAATGAAGCTCTGTATGTGCTGCTGTCTCTCTTGTGGGGTGTTGCACAGAAAGACGCCTGGATCCAGAACACACTATTGCAGGCCAGTTGTATGAACTGCCAGCTTATTTCTGTCACATGGAGAAGCGACTGGACTGACAGTGTGAAGTCTCTATTACTTGGTTATAACAAACCTGATACTTCATTCAATCTCTTCTTGCCTATTAAACTTCTTTAGAAAAGCGTTAACCTATCTGCATATTTATTTCCAGCCTCATCTTGCGAATTATTCAGGCTTTGTCATTAAAATCCTGTCTGTAACTGGAAAAAATCCTGAGGACAAATCTCTTCAGGGCTCAATTATGCAATAGAAAGCAGTTTGGAGACTTTTGCCCTTGTACCAAAACGAATGGATCTGAAACCAAAACTGGCATAAGTACTCCCCTAGCAGGCAATGAGTTGTCTAGGCCACAGAAATAGTCTGCTGTGCTTCTGAGATGCATATGGTTGTCTGCAGTGGAGGGGTCAGGCTTGTGAGAGGGTCTGGAAGGCTTCAGTGGCACGTCATGGACATGTCTGTAAAGGTATTTCCAACAACTCCATTAGAGAAACAAACTGGTAGATGAAAGTTAAATCTGAAGAAACATGATATCTGCAATGTGATTGTACTGGAAGTTATTTCCTCATAAATTTGGTGTAAAGGTGTAAAACTTAGTTACTATCTGTCATCATAGATTGTTGAAGAGGCTGTTTTCCTTTAGGATGACTGCATAAAGAGTATTGATTGAGCAAGACCTTCTCTAACCATGGTTTACTTGTAGCCTGTATATCTTAGGATCCTGTAGTCCTTGCAATACTTCTTGCAAATAAACCCTAAATTGTCAGCAGTTTGATACTGAAGGAAGGATTCAGATCCAAGTGAACAGAACCCTACCTCCATGTCTCAAGTCTAACGGATGTCTCAGTGGGTCCCTTGTTGCAGTGAGGTACCCAGCACAATGAAAGCTGTGTATACAATATTGGTGAATAGGTTAACCATGATGGCATAGGAAAAGTGGCCAACTGGCCAAATAAAATTGCAAAGTAGGGTGGCTGCTGTTTCTGTAGGTGTATAGAAGGTGTCCTGAGATACTGTGACTAGTCCACATGTTATTAAGTACTCCGTGTTTAAATGGACATCTAGGAGAGGAGGCTTGTTTTTTAATACTTTCCTTGGTCAAAAACCATAATTTTGTTGTCTAACACAAAGGAAATGGGTGGATAAGGTATTGTAGAGGCTGTGCAAGAGTTGCCTTTTATGATGGTGTCAGCTGAAGGTCAAGGCAATGTATCTTCAGGAGTTCATTAGATAAAGTGTGTAGTAAGATGAAACCTCTTGAAGAGATTCTTCTAGCTGAGAAAGGCCAGTTGATAGGGGAATGGTACAGTGGATATGCTTGGTTGTATATGTTTGAGAGGAGAAACTATACAACTGAAATTTGTCAGGAAAAGGGAACTAGAACTATGGCATTAAAGAAATGAGTGAGCCAGACTCTGGTGTCTGCTACAGGTTTGTTCCTAGATGAAGTTTCAAGGATGCTAAGAAAACAACTGTTAAACAAAGGCAAAGATTGCAAAGCAAATTTTTTTGACAGACGAGTGCAAACCTGAATATACAATATATTTATGAAAATGTTGCTGTAGAACCTCTGGCAGTTGTCTCACTTGGCTCAGGGTAATAAGGTGACTATTGTGTGGATATCCATTGGAGTGGCTGCCCTCTTGACTTGGTGTGCATGTAGTATAAGGACTAGATCATGGCACCAATGAAGATGCAGGGCAAGATGCCAGCTGGGCTTCAGATTCAGAGTGGAGATACACTGTGGAGGCATTTCCACCTGGAAAACCCTGGGAAAATGTGGTGTGCTAGACCAGAAGATGGGAAGATGTGATGTGGCAGACTTTTCCTTGCACAGGATTTACTGTGACCGGCAGTTCTTGGTTAGCATGGTTGATATCTGCAGCCCACCACAGAAAAACCGCTCAGGTGATGACAGAAGTCTTTTTGTAGTCTTTTTCTCCCATCTTTGAGTGCCCAGCTTCTGTTTGACCTTGTTCAAACATGTGGTTTCATGTTGTCTAGATGTTCATTCATGCACTTTACATGCTCTGCCACAACCTTGGTAGGTGAGAATCAGACTGTGCTGTGATGCCAATTTTTTTTTTCAGTGCTTCTGCATGAAAAGCCTTTTCTTACAGCTTGTAAACAATATACTGAATCATTCCTAAATTCAAAAGTGAAAATTTCCATTTGAAAAGAAACTGATTAAGAGTCAGGTTCTGTGAAAGCCTTTTCCTTCTCTTGAATTTTTTGATTTTTTTCCTCTCAAGGTGCAAACAAAACATTTGGACAGGGTAGATTGCTCATGTCTGTTTCTTTTGTTTTCTCATTAAAAGATGCAAGATCAGAGATCTCATCTCTAATTCTTCCTTGTCCTACTATCTACACTTGTTTTTCATTGACTATGATTACAGTATTAGGATTTCCCACTATGCTCCAGAAAAAAATTAGTCATTTGCTGCAAGCTCAGGAAAGCTGAGTTTTCTCTCAATGCTGACCTCAAGTCCAAGCTCTTCTTGCAACTCTTTACTATGAAGAAAGCCAGGAGTTGTCTGGTTGCTTCCTTGCTCTGCTGTGTAATGACAGATAGTTTTCTGTTGAAAAGGGCAACATCCTTCATACACTTTTTGTTTGCTTTCAAAGACTGGGTCTCATCCATCTTCACCCTGATACATGAGGGTGGTAACTACAGCTGAGCAAGCTACTAACACAGGGGGAAAAGGGCAGCCTCTTTCTTGGCTGTAATTGCCTGCCAAGTGGTATACGTCACTTCCATTTTTACACCAGCTGAAAATCTTTGGTATTTTGTGTCTTGAAGTTATTCCCAGGGTGGGGATCCTTGTTCCTACATGTTTGTCTTGTTGGTAGTGGGAGAGATTAGCTTGCTTTGTTGCTGGTGAGAAAATGAAGGTGAGAACACAGTCATGACTAAACAAGACCCAACATCTTCCCTTACAGGCTTTTTGATATGCTTCTTTCCTCCCCATGTTAGGATTTCTACACTTGACTATTTAATTGTTTTGTTGGTGTTCGTTGTTGTTGTTGTTTTATTTTTTTTTTCCTGGTGACTGATTTATTGACACTACAATCAAATAATCTCCAGAAGAATCAGTGTAGTGTGCTACTTCAGCAGTACTTTGGCAGAAACACCATTTACTATGTCAGTTTTTATTAAGCAAGACTGATTCCATAGTCGAACTCTTGAGTAAAGAATTCCATGCAGGACTGAGCTCAGTGTGCTTTCATAGAGAGCATACTAGTGCCCTAATGAATGGGTTTAAAAGGTTAAAGTGATTGTAAAAAATGGGAACAGCCTCTTGCTGCCAAGGAGGATGAAGAGAGCCATTCAACTTTGGCAGTACAGAGCACTTCCTGCAAGTCTCCCCAGTTGACTCAGGTATAACTTGTGTCATGCATGAGCTGGTGCTAATTCTGTGCCCGGCCTGGAATGGAAATTCCTGCCAAAAGGAGGCACATGAAACATGTTGGAGTAAGCAAGGACAGCATTCCTGGAAATAAAATAGAAGGTTTAGTGGGATAATATCCAACAAAACAAATAAAGTAACATAGTTTAGCTAAATCAACCTCCAGTTCTGAATTAAACAATTGGAAGAATCTTTCAGTCTTGATTCATGATAGTGGGAATCTTAGGAGACTAGGTAGCCAGCAGAGTAATGTGGGTTTTCTTTTTGTTTGTTTGTTTGTTTTTCATTTGGTTTGGTTTTGGATTTCGTTGCTTTGCTTGTTTTTTAATTTTCATAGTTATTTTCCCCTGCCTCACACTGGGGAGACTTTCAAGGTTAAAGTGGGATTACTCCATGACAATAAAAGCTTTAAATACGAAGACACTGAAAAAAAATATTTTTAATGTCTGGACACAACTTGGGAATCAAACTAATGACTAATGTTTCTTCTCTGGCCTCTGGATTTCTGCATCTCCATGGAATCATAATGAGGTTCAGAAATGGTTTCATGCACTGTTCACATGCCTCCTTACGCTACAGGATAAACACCAACACAAGGCAGACCAACAGTCACATAGGGGTCAGGAACTTTGGATGGTGAGGCCTAGAAGACCCAAGCAGTCTGATACTTTAAACCGTTGGATCATACTCTGTGTCAAATCAAAGGTCTCTTCTAATCTTCATAGCAAGGGTGGTGTATTGTATTTATTAAAAAAAACTGAAGAAAAACATATGACACTCCAATTTTGTACCATCACTTTTGAGTTCATAATTGTCAAGATGTAGGAAATCTTTAATCACTTTTTTCCTACTGAAGTAAAATGCCCACTTTGAAACTAACCAGAATGAGTCAGAGTTCAGCATTTCCCTTTTTCCTAAAAATCAGGGTGATAATCATGTTTCTGAGATCTCCTTGACTTACAAACCAGGCTCCTGTTTCTGGGAGGGATGGCAGTATCTGATATTTCTGTGTACAGTAATCAATGATGAACTGGTGTTCTTTGCAGCATCACTTCTGGGAATCCCATGGCTGCTGCAACAACAACTCTAGCTATTGAACTAGTCTCTTAGGCGATCAGACTCTCCCTTATATCATGTGCAAGGTTTCTTTTTAATTAGAAAAAAATGCTGTTTCTTACAAGCAAAAGGCTTCTGTCATTAGCAGTGTGTGTCTGTCTGGGCATTTGGTCCCAGATTAATTTAGAAGCTGAAGCAGGAGAAGTCTCCTGAGCATACTGAGGTTTTTCTCCTGTCATCATGAAAGATCAGTACTGCTCTAAAACACTTTCAGGAAGGTCCCGCTTTGAAATGGCCTTTAATACCAGTGATTTCTAATGGGATGCTGAAATATGACAGCAGGAATGTGTGCAATGAGTTCCAAAAGTCTAATGACAGTCTAACATTTATCTTTTGTGTTCTTAATCTCTTCTCTGCTGCCAGTAGATTAATTTTTGGTATGTTGAAATAGAAGTCCATTCACCCTTTGAGGTCCCAATGCCGATCAGTTGGAATGTAGATTCTGCTTGCTCTTTTACTGCTCTGGATACCTCAAGTTGAATCTTACTAGGTTTTGGATTTTTTGCCTTTTTCTTTTTTTTTTTTTCTTTTAGTACAATTTTCCCACAACTTTTGTGATGCTTTTCCCTTGCTGCCTCTTTCACATGGCAAATCACTATGGATTCACTCCAGCTTCCCACCTCCCAATTTCCAGCTTGTTTTGATGTTTCCTGTTTAAACCAGTCTCTGTTTCTGTAGGGGTTCACTCCAAATATTGGATCAGTGTACCTAAGAAATGTGACCTTTTTCTCTCTGCTCATCTGACCACCTTTGAGCCTTCATTCATCTTGGGGAATTGAAAAAGAATTTAAATTAGGTTAGGTGGCCAGTACAGTGGGATCATACCCTGTCCTGCATAAAACTGGCTTACAAACCTATGCTATACCATGATTAAAGTGACAGTATTTACTTGTCTGAGAAGACTAACAACAATGCGCTTTGCATGCAGCTCATATTCTTTGGCATGTTCTCCATTTAGATTTTTTCTTCAATATTGTCTTCAGATGTTCAGTTTCATTTATGCTATTTGACAAAGATTAATGACACTGCAGCTCTGAATAATTTCATTACCTGCTACTGTGTATTGATGCTAATGAATTATGTTATTTCTGTACCATTGTGTTATCATCCTTCAGTACAATTGAGACACAATGTATTGGTACTTGAAAGATGTCCTGCCACTTCTTATGACTTGAAATGTATTTTATTTCCCTCATTTTAGATCTTAAACTTGCCTTGATTTATATGGCTCATCAGGTGATACATTGGGAAGTCCCTGAGTGGCTGTCTAGGAACTTTTTCTTTCAGATAAAATACAGATTATGAAACATTTAAGATACTGTCCAGACTTCCGCAATGCATTTTCATCAACTCAGTGGTGAAGAAATGCATTCATTCTCAAAAATGGTTTCTGGAATTATTCACTAGATATACTTGAAGTCGTATAGTAAAGATAGTGTGCAAGGTTCACGTTCAGGTATCACGAAGTCAACTGAATTAACTGATTTTAAGATCTTTGGGAATTGTCTAGATATTTAAAAACTGAGAATTAACTGCATTTTCTACCTCAAGTGTGACTTTGTTTTTCAGTGTAGATGCCCTGTCTTTTTTTTTGTTGTTTGTTCTGAAATATGCTAACTACTTCTTGCTTGTTCCGTAAGCTGGAGCTTAAGTTGTGTCAGCTATCAGGTGCCTTTTGTCATGTATGGCCCCTCTTACACCATGAGCTACATTCTGTTTGTGATCTGTATTTATAACAAAGCTTTTATTCTGAATTTACATTGGCATGAAGAAATGGAATTAATTGATGGGCATACAAAATCACTTCCCCAGTCATATTGGTCTGTAACAAAAAATAATGTTATTTTTACTGGAGAAGTGGGGAGAACAATAAGTAAATTACACTGTGCTGTAATAACTGCCTTGATTGGTTTTGCTGGTTTTTAGTGTCCTTCAGAACCACATCATTTGAACAATATTGCTAGTGAGAAATCAGTGTTCTCAGACAATTACCAAAATAAGGCAGTTCTGTAAGATTTGTTGTGTTCGTAGTCATAAATAGAATGAAACACTAACTCAAAAGGCATTAAAACATTGCCATTAAAAGCCTGGTTAATTATGTTTCACTACAATTTCAGCTGATAACACTACCCCAATAGGTATTCAGCTTGAGAATGAGTAAAGTAATTTGGATAAGGAGGATGAAATCCACCAAATTTACTAGGTTATGAGATCATGTAGGGATAGGATTAATTTTAGGTAAGGTCTGGTGTCACATGGAATATCAGCCACTGTAGAAGGGGCTTACTTAGGTGAAATGTAAATACTTTTGTTCAACTTGAGAAAATTTTCATTTGAAGAGGTAAACCTGGTAAAACACTAACGCAATTGTTGAGCTTCCGTACATTCATCCCTACTTGTGATCCTAGACTGGGCACTAGTAATAAATTTTTATTTTATGTGGTCTTTTAATTCTAGATGTTTGCAATGTTTTTGAAGTGATACCTTTCTTTCTACAACCAAGGTAAATATTAGGTACTAAGGCAGAGATCTGGGAGGTAAGTTTTGAACTGTGTTTCTTAGCTGTTTGTTCCCTCCTAACTGGATCTGCAAAGGGCTTTTCCTCAGAACATGGAATTTGCAGCATCAAGCTTCCCTGCAAATTTTTGGCTTATGAAGATGCACATACTAATTCCTGACACCTTAAAACTCACCTGAACTTGCAGGAGTACTGCACCCACATGCTATTTCTAACAGACTCCTTATCTTTGAGAAAGTATCAGATAACCTCACTTAATTCTTGCAGCTCTTCAGAACATTGCAAGTTATTTTTATTAAAGCAAATATACTTCTGAGTGCAGAGATGGACATGAAGTTATGAATTAAATAAAAATTTATTAAGATAACTTCCCTCCAACATTTTATTGTAACTAGTGCATTATAGCCAAGTTTTTAAGTTTGCCCCATGCCTCCCCTTTAGGTTTTGGAACATATAGAAAGAACAAGGCATTGCTTTGAGAAGTTTTAGCATCTTTCCAGATCTGTAAGTCTGTGAACTCAGCACCATAAGGAAACTTTCATAAGCTAGGCTACTAATGTCTTGATGACAGCAACAATATTGGTGCCGAAGCCATAGCTGAAACATGTATTACTTAAATGAAGAATTCAGGGAACCTTTAGTTCAATAAGATTTTTTTGTTTTGCATTGTATTTTGTCTGGATGATGCACATGCTTCTAGTTTGAAGCTATTAGTATTAAAAGTTAATTAACAAGTTGTTTATGTGAGCATATTTAAACCTCTTAGGTGTTTCTGCTACTGCATTTGCAATGACATTTTCATGGTGAGCAAGAGGTCACATACTGATTCAATTTCCTGAGTACAGCACTGTAGCCTACTACGGCTGTTTCAATGTCATTTCCCTTTTTCCTGGACAGTTATGGCACTTTATTCAAGGACATTCCTAAATATGAAATCCACCTGGAAGTAGTAGATACCAATTACATGAAGAGGGAAGTTCTAGCCAGTACTTTTTCCACCAGTGAGTAGTCACAAACAGTAGACTTTGCAGAATTTCTTAGAACTGTTGATAGATTTGATACATAGGGAAAACATATTTCACAAAATAGCTGGCTATTAAAACCTTAAAGCCACAAGTAAGAACTTCACAGGTGACTGTATCAAGTGAAGAGGATTTAGGTCTAAGAGTGGAATTTAATGCTAAGACATGTAGCAGAACAAAAAACAGATAGTGTTAAAGAGCTAATCAGAAGTGAAACAGGAATCAGAGGAAAAGAGGTAGTAGTTAGAAGAATAAGGACTTTTAACACTTTCATGTTCATAACTAGTAGTAGATGTAAGATATGTCCTAGTGCAAAAGTACTCAGGTATATAATGTATAATTTACTCTATTCACTTCCAAAATTTAATTTTGTTGCTTCATTTCATCTCTGACCGTAATTTTTCTAGGTCCATGGACATTCTTTTATCTGTTCATGTCTTTCACACCAACTCATTGGTCTCAAGTTTGATTTTAAAATGTTTTTTTTCCAGTTATCTTTAGGTCAGTTTTTTTTTTCTTAAATATCCATCCGCACATCCATCTCAACCCCTCTAAAGGCCTCTTTTCTCTCTGCTCTCCTCCCATTTTTCCACTTGTTTCCATGTGGCTGCCTTTGGTGACAGAGCCATCTTTCACAGTTTGCATCTTTCCCTGCCGTTTTGTTTGTTGTTTTTTTTTCACCTCATTGATCATTGCAATTTTTTGCCCTGCTATTGTGTCTATCCATGATGTAGCAACTGGATAGCCAGAGCAATGCCAGCAAGATGCAATTTTTCTTTCTTTCCTATCCATGAACAGTCTGGCTTCCTCCCCTGATTTCACAGCATGACCCCATAAACAGCGGCATCAGCAGAGCTGAGGGGTCAGGAACCTTCAGTAAAAAGACCTGAGCTTTGCAAGTGCCAATGTTATGTTACACCTGGAATTTTTTCTCTCCCTCACCTCTGCCTTTCAGAGTCAACCAACCTGACTCACATGGAAGATAACACTGTGGGTTCTTCTGTTGCTTTTGAAAGAGTACAAACCCTTTTAAAGAGAGGTTGGAAATATCTAACCCTCTAGTTACCTTGATCATCCAGCCAGATCAGTGCAGCCTTATCTCAGGTAAGGCTTTTAAAAACAGCTTTTGATAATGTGTGTGTATCTAGACTTTTCATTATAATGGTATATTTTTAACCACCTCTCTATTTTATATCCACATCTCTTTCCGGTAGAAAGTTCTTCTAATAGCATTTCCCTTGTGTATATAATTAGTCCACTCTTCTTGCTTTCTCATTCCTTGTATTTGTAGATATGGAATCAAGTCAATTTTTTTGTCCTGTTGAAACTGAACCTGAACAATAATGCTTAAAAAAGACCAGAGATATCATGCTGTCCACAAAACTTTTCATTGACAGACAAGAGTGCATTCAAAAGGAAACATGCTGAAGCTTCAGACACAAAAAGTAGAGTAAGGTATTTCCTATTTGAATTTAAAGTTGAACCTTCATTGCTATTGTGTTTAAATCAGAAAAAGAAAAATATCAAGCCTATAATACTGAACTCCTGAAAAGCGACAGGAATGAGAATCAACCTCTGGTGTCTCTGGAAGAAGGGAATCCAGTGTAGTCCATGCACATTTAGATATGCTCCCTGAAGAAACCACAGCAGAGCCTGGCTAGGGAGAAGAACAAAACCAGAGCACGACTAACTGCAGTTATTTAAGTGCTGCTGCATTCTACGGATTCGTGTAGTCCTGATGCGAAGTAATTCACTGCAGACTTCCTTAATCTGGCATTTAGGATTAAACTTTGTAGTAAACATTTACAGTACAAAATTAGTTCACTAAATCTGTTCTACTGTACAGTTTNAAAAAAAAAACGCAACCCAAATTTAGGAGTTCACAGCTGTGAATATAACACCCGTTTTAACATGATGGTCCTTCAGTAGTCTTTTTTAGAGATTGCTATAATATTTTGTGGTCATCATAGATTATAAAAGTACAGAAAGTCCAAGGAGCTAATATGTTTATATTTATACCTCGTCTCTTCCACATACTCCATTTCATAGCAGGCTATGTGGGAATGAGATGTGAGTTTCGAAGAATTGTGCTGCTGTGTGAAGCTGGTAGAAGACCAGTGGAGGTGCAGCTAGAAGGGTAAACAGATATGATCTAGTAGTTGGAGCAGTATGTCTTGTGAGGTAATGACAAATAGAATATGTGGAGAAACAGTACAGGCTGAACGTGGCCATACTGACTGCTCTGTATGCCTTGCTCTTCTCCAAGGCCACATACAACCAACTTGCACCCAGAACAAACTTCTTACCTTCCAACATCTCCTTGAACTGGATAGACATCCCACATAACACAGATTTTTGGAGAATGGATCTTTTGTCCACAAAGAATGATGCTAGAAAGGGTCTCAAGGTATCTTTTTCTTTCAACATCTCCTTTGAAACTAGAGAAGAACAATGCATTATAAATTTAAACAGGTGACCTCAGTCTTTGGCAAAGCATGGCATCCTTTTTCCAGCTGTACCTGTTTTTGTGTATTTCTGTGTATTTTTCCTCTTTTGTTTTTAATTTCTCCCTCTTGAGGGTATCATCTTCCTTCAACATCTTCCAGTGAGTATAATTTCATTTAAATATACACATACATATTTATAGTAATAGCAATTTCCAGTGGTCTTTCTAGGTTTCAAATGATTTTGAGATGGTGTCTGTTTTCCAAGAGCAACAAGATGTTTGAGTACCTCAGGCACTGACAGTTTTGGGAAGCTAGGTTTTTTGGTGTTTTTCCATTTTTTAGCAACAGTAGTATCAGTCCTTCCATGTGGCTTTGTTAGACACTAAAGGTAAATGTAAGGTTGCTGTCCAATTCTTGTAATCATAGACTTAATGGCCATTCATGAAAACCTAGACACTTCAATCTGCCACTGGACAAAAAACTTCACTAGCCCAAATGACATCTTTTTCATGACCTCCTTCTTCAAGCAGTCATTTTAGTGGCTGGAGACTTGTTGTGCACATCAGGTGTTCATGTATATGGTCAAGCCTGTGTTGGCCAGGTGACAAGTCCTCAGCAAGCTCTGCACCTGCAACACCTCCTCCAGGCTCACAGGGTTGTTTGGTCTCCCTTTTCCCCTCCTTGCTCTACCAGGCACCTCACCACCAAGATCCAACACAGGACTCCAAAAGTGCCCTGTACTGATCCACTCTTGTGGCAATTTCTCTGTGCTTGGTACACTGGCCTGTGTCATCTGCAATCTGTGTAACACCATGAGAGACTACAGAAAGTCTCCAACAAGATAACAGGAAGACTGCTGCCATCTCTTCCTTGTCCTCTTTTTATGGCTTCTTCTTGTTTATCCATCTTACCTCCTCCACACACACCTGGGTAGATAAGAGGAGCAGTACTTGCACCACTTCCTCAATTTTCTTTGGGAGGATGTCTTTTAAGTAAACTGCCTCACAAGTTTCCTTGCCTTCCTCGCTTTAATAAATCATTGCTGTGATAGTGGTTGAGCGTTATTTGTAATTAATCTTTTTGGTAACATTGGATATTGTATTTAATCTTAACAAAGATTTGCTCAAAGGACATAGAAGGGTTGCTGTGGCAATTAGCACAGAAAATCAACATAACTCTTGCATACGTAATATTAGACAAACTTACTTTTTGTAAAATGGATTTTCCAAACACATATGTAATTCCATAGTTAACAATAAACTGAAAGGATTTAAAATATAAATAAAAGGAAGCCAGTCTAATGCATTTTGAAACAAACAGAACCAGAAGGTCACTCGGCCTGGTGACATGTGTGTTTAACAGCAAAACTGTTCTGAGCCACTTAGTTACCTGCTGACTCCTGGTAACTGAAAAAAAGACTGAGCTGAACAGTCTTACTAAGTGTGACTACATGGTTTGATACAATGCTCTGATCAGGCTGTGATTTGAGATTGCCAGCTGAAACAGCATCACAAAACTATTGCTGTGTATCTGGCCTGAGTGTTCAACCTGATGGGTGAACTGACTGTCATTAATACCTTTCGTCATCACTGTTAGTGATCATCACTGATAGTGAATGTAAATTTTATACTTGGTCTGAGAAGTTTTCCTGACAGTTTTGCAAGGCCTGTAGCTGTAATTAGTGAAGTAGTGCTGGAAATGAGCCTTCTATCTCTGAAGATTCTCTTCTATTGGGTTGACTTGTTATCTCTGCCGGCAGGGTGTTTTTGTCTCTGATGCAAAACAACGTTGACAGCTGAATCATTGACCATAGAATGCATCCCCAAACCAGTTATGGTTTTCCTAGCAAAGGCATGGTGAAGTGATAATTTTGGGGGTTTTTTTGAGAATATAAGAGCAAATAGCTGCAACGGCATTTCCTTCTGCAATAGATTGCATCCTGCTTTCTTAAAGAGACATGTTGAATACTCTGCCAATATCAACGATTACATTTTTCTAGTTGAGATGTAGTAGTGGTGTTGCAGCCGACACCCATAGTTAGAGTTCTGCTTGACTCCAACTCTGAGATGAACTACATTATTTGAATCTTAAAATCTTTCCTCCTGCCTCAAAAGTTTAAAATACAAGAGTCTTAGGTTAACCTAATCAGAACTAAATATCTTAAATACCCTCAATCACATTGTATTAGGAATATGTTCATAGGCAGAAAAGCAATGCAGGTTTAACCATTGGCTACTCCATGTGTATAAAGCAGTAACAAGAAGCTGCTTCCTGACAGAGAGGGTTTGGTTTGTCTGTTTTTACTGCAATCATGTAGATGTGTTAACCTCAGTGCTGGGGAGTGCAAGTAGGAAAGCATAGAGATCTGACCATGAAGGAGAACATGCATCACACCAGGCAGTGGCAGCAAAGGCCCTTCTCCTTCCTAGCTGTGAACATATGAGGTCAACTCAGGTTCAGGTAACTGGTAGTTCTAACAAGTGCTGTGTACAGCCCTATGAGCAGTGGTATTCATGGCCAGGAAATACCACCTAGCTTGTTTTCATGTATGTATCTGCGGGAATATATCACCTGAGGCTGACAGTGTGCTACAGCCCTTGTCCAAGCAGCAGAATTTTATTAAATTGATTATTTGGGCACAGAGGCATTGCACCATCTTTTATTGGGATCTTTCTTAGGTGTGCATAGTGGCAGATGTAGCTGAATTTAGCTCTGTGCAGCAATATATACATTCAGAGGGTTAGGGGGCAGATGCTTACCTGGTATAAATTGATGTGGCTTCATTAACTTCAACGAGATCATGCTGATTTAGAGCCACAGAGGATCTGGCTGTGTGAAGCAGTCAAATTTATAAACGACTGCATAATCTACCAGAAAGTCAAGTCAGGCCAACCTCTGTGCTATGACATTTCCTCTGAAACTCAGTTTAATAAGGTAATATTTTCTTCCAGTTCCATAAATGCAAATCAGCTGAACTGCACTTCACATACTTTCTCGTTTAATTAGAAACTCTTAGTTCAACTATATTGCAAATGCAGGCGAAAGTGAACGATTCTAACAATTTTTCATTTTAATTATCTTGATTAACATTTCCTTCTCTGCAATCTTATTATATTTCATTTCAGAAATGTCCTTTAATTTAAGACAATAAATAAAATTTTATTTAGCAAACTGGGGGAACTAGAGGATATGATAGAAAGAAAATTTAACTCATTAAGCATTAATGTTACTAATATTCCACTAATTAGTCATTAAGTTGATTGTAGAAAAGTAGGCTTGGCTTCTCTTGTGAATCATTACATTTTATTTGCATGTGACTCAAAAGGGTAGAAATAGCAGAGCTCACCAAAGTTAATACTAAAAATACTTCAGAGTACATAACACAATGAATTCTCATCACTAGATGTATTTAGGAGCTCCCATTTGGTTTTTGGCTAGAAAACTTCAGACATATTCTTTCACACACTTTGAGAGGAACTGATATCTATTCCTTCATGGCTGCTTTGTTCCTGAAAAAAGAAAAAAAAAAAAAGGGTATATACAAAGGGAGGACGAGGTCATAAAAATTCATTCAATCTACCTTTTCAACCTCCTGAAAACCATGCTATAAACAAAATGTCTAAAAAAAAAAAAAAAAAAAAAAAAGNCAAAAGCCAAATGAAAAAAAAAAAGTAAAAAAAAAAAAAAAAAAAAAAAAAATCTGGGGGTGTCACTGTGTCCACTAGGGATTTTGCTGCTGTGTATTTTATAGAGGCACTAGTGTGCCTCTTTTTTCCCCAGTAAGTTCACATATTTTAAATTTTCTAAGATTGCTGCAAGAGCAGGACATAGGAAAGAAGACTAAACCTGAAGTCAGCATGTTTATGTAATCTGAGGAAAGTTAAGGGATTACTTGATCATGGACCTTTAAAGTCTCTAGCTAATGAAATACCTGATATAGCAGGCCTGTGGAATTCAGATCTCTACATTTAAACCTGCACTCTTCTAAAACCTCCTCTTATTTGCTGCACTGTCTGGAGATGCCCATGTTTCACAGATACTTTCCCTGTTTGGCTTCTACGCTCCTCTCAGGACTGCCATCAGAACTGTCTCTCTCTTGGCAAGAGAATGGTGCCAAGTCCACATCTTGGTCTGACTAATACCATAGGGATTTCAAAAGTACAAGAAAGGACTATCTTAACACACACTTATACATATTTTCTAGAACCAATACACTCCATCATAACTATCTAACAACACACAGCTATAGCTAAGCATCACCCATGATATATTTTGTATTTTTTGTGAATTTACATAGTGCTTATCTATCTTAAATTTAACTTTATTAATAGAACCCTTCACTTCTATCGTTCTGTGGATCTCTCAGTTTACTGTTGGCCAAGGTTGTCCTGCCGATTCCATTGTTATCATTGAGGCCTCTGTCTTGGAAGCTGCTTCCGACTCCTTAGCCTGAAAACCTGCACNATGATATATTTTGTATTTTTTGTGAATTTACATAGTGCTTATCTATCTTAAATTTAACTTTATTAATAGAACCCTTCACTTCTATCGTTCTGTGGACTCTCAGTTTACTGTTGGCCAAGGTTGTCCTGCCGATTCCATTGTTATCATTGAGGCCTCTGTCTTGGAAGCTGCTTCCGACTCCTTAGCCTGAAAACCTGCACAGGTTCCAACAAACACCCACACCATGAAATCCCCTCTGTCTGTGTCCCAGAGATATCATTGGTGAGAGCCATAAGAATGACCCATGAGCATTGAGCTCTGCATTAAAGGGAGGGAGGTTCACTTTAGTTTAACTTGCCACTAAGCTGTGCACTGGCTTGGGAAGTAAAGGGCTGGACTTCAGCGTGATTTTATTTCCTAGGACAGTGCCATAACTGCAAGGCTATGTGCACTTTTTACCCAGTTCCTGAAAATGTTCCACTATGCAGGGAAGATGTCAAGGACTGAGAGGCCAGAGAGTGAGAAAAAAAATTGGAATACAGGTCTCCATATATACCAGGGTTGGGCACATTTTTTGAAAATTAATTCAGTGGTGTAAATGTGAACCATTGTTGGTTCACATTCAGTGGTGTAAATGTGAATCCATTCTCTGCTCTGAGAATGGATTTATACCTGAGTTTTCAGATTCCCACATGGGCACTCGGTCACTGAGCTGATCCAAAAACCTGTCACTGCCACTCCTGCATAGATTCTGGAAAAAGGCTGAGTCCTCCATAGCTCTTCCACAGAAAAGACACTTTTACATTTGGGGGTGATTCTCTCCTGGTATGTGTGGGGTGATGGATCCTCAAAAGCTAACTCTCAGCTGTCAGAGATACAGATGTGTCTCTGCCCTAGATATTTTTCTCTGACTAGCCTTCTATTGCATACCAGAAGTATGTATCATTTTGGGTCAAGAGATTATCCCTGCTGTCTGTTGTGTAGGAAAGTTAATGCATTTTGCTCTCAGTTTTATGGATTTCACCCTGTGAAGGATTAAGTTCTGCAACCTTTTTGTAGCTTGACCTGCAACAGTTTAAATAAGGAAAAGTTTCTAAAAGATGGGTCAAAGACTGAAATCTGAAGTTAGTCAACATCAGTAGAAAATAATGTCACAACAGTTTCTGTGACAGCACATAACTGCTGGAACAATTTAGGGACCTATAGTAGGATATCTGTGATGGAAAGTATTTAAATTAATCATTGGAAATCCTCCCAGGTAATCTGTTCGAGATGATAAGCTGTGAGTGACAAATTTTTGGCCTCTGATAAAACCTCATATCAGAGCAGCTTTAGATGTGTTTATTGGTTTCTGCACAATTTTATGCAGTCAGGCTTTTGAAATTGAGGTTTCTGGCCCTCAGTAGACAAAAGGCAATTGAGAATTGTATTCTCATGCAGTGTTTTGTAAGGTCCTATTCATGTGATGATGCTTATTGTGTCAGGGGAAAACGTGAAATCAAATAACAAAGACTACATTCTACACTTTCAATCTGTTTTCCATTCTTTTCCTGTAGTGCTGGACTCTTTTAGGACTTCTGACTTGTTGTCTGAATTGCAATACAAGGTCTGGATAATCTGGAAAAAAAAAAATCAAACCCTTAGTCTAGCTATGGCAGGTGTGCATAAAGAGAGACCCTTGGCCCATTCCAGTAGCAAGGCAAGTCTCACTCTTGTGATCTCATCTCACTCTTAAGAGGTCAAGATGCAGAAGGAGAGCCTGACTCAGTCTGTCTTGAAGAAATATCTTTCTAAGAGTTATTTTTGAAGACCAGAAGAGACTTTAGAAAAACATCTTGATGATATAAGGGTGTTTGGCTCAGTTTAAAACTGGAAAAAAGACGCACAAACATTCATAGATCTTCTGTTTGGCAACTGATGTTTATGTCACTTGTAGCTTTGACTTATCTTGACTTTGTCCACAATGCCAAGGTTCCTATGCATGTCTGAAATCAATATCGTGAAAAAGGCTTTTCATTAATTTTCTAATTTTACAGAACAAAATAAAGTGAAAATTTGATAATAAATGAAATTTACACTTTGACACACAATGTTTGAACAGTAAAAATTAAGTTTCCTTTCTATTGAAAACTTTCAACCCTTCTGAACATCCCATGCTCATAAAATCCTGTCATGGTTTGGTGAAATAGAGCCAATTTAAGAAGCTTGTCAGTCTTTTACCTTTTTTTTCCAACTTCTGCTACGTGTTACTGCTGAAAACAATCCCAGGCTACTAGTCAGACTTTTCTTTGGTCTCTCCAAGACTATTTGTTTCCCCAGCTGTTTTTGGAACTAACAAGGTCATTCGATGTTTCAGCTTTCTGGCCTGTGTGATTGATGGGAAAGGTACATGGAACCAAGCTGGCACCTAGTCTCTGCTGTTGGAATAATGATTTATTGAGTAAAATAAGTTTTCACAGTGACAATACTTTTGTTCTGGGAGTCTACCAATATTCACTTCAACCCATGGCTCATAAGGAACGTTAGAGTTGAGCTGTTAAGAATCCATGGTGACAGGCAGTCTTCTGCTGTTTTTCCACAAAACTTCACACTTTCTAACAGAAGTCTTGAGGTCACAAAGTATAAATACAGCTGAAGAGGAAATAAGATCCCAAAGGGACAGTAACATAAGGAATGGTGAAAATGAGATAAACTACTGTACACTAGTGTGAGCAGAAACTATTCTCTACTGCAAATCATTTTTTTCCTGTGTTAGAATAAATGAGCTTATAGAAATTAAATCATCTAAAGAAAGGTTGACTTCCCATACCAATGAAGATTGTAGGAAATTTGTAAGAGGTTCTTGTAGTGGATAGCACTGATCCCTTTAGGAGCTCTGCATGTGACTGGCCCTGCCTTCTAAGAAGGCATCCCTTGTAGACATAGGTTAAATAAAGTCTTGAGCAGGAGGCACATTTTCCTGAGAGGAGCTTTCTGGCCAGAGAGGAATTTCCCTTGGGTACAGGAGAGTTCTCTCCCCAGTCCTTACGTGGTTGAAGAGCACTGATGCCTCACCTGTGTTAAGCTACTGGCTTCTTGGCCTGTGTTCTATGTTGGTTTTGTCTTTGCTTTGAAATAACAATTATCTGGGAGAGCTTTTAAAAACCAAAGGTGCTTTGGTTTCTGTGGAAGGATGTAGAGAACAGCTAACAGTCCTATTTAGAAATATTAATTACAGACTTGTATAGTTTTAATTTCTGTGCTTGTCTTTACTTCCTAGTCCTCTCCCTTTAGACCTTGCTACTGCTGTCTTTAATTCATCCACCTCCTTTAGAGCCTACATCACCAGTGGAAGAGGACTGACAGCCCCATCTTTCCTTTGACACTCTTCACCCTCATCTGCTCTGTTCTTGTTTAGAACTAATTGCTCTCTGAGGAGGTGAGAGCAGGGTTCAGGAGAAGCACATTTCTCACACAGATTTGTTCACTGAGAGGTAGGTCCCTTTTTCATTTTTATATTTGACCTGGTTTTATATCATCAATTATTTCTGGAGCCATGAGGCAGAAGTTTCAGCTGATTACAGTCATGAAGAATCCCCCTACACTAGAAGCTTTAACAGTAATTTAATTCACTTAAATATCTGCTATATTAATTTCTCAGAATTGTCTTAAGTGTAGATTTTAGTGCTTTGTACTCCTTGTGATTCCCTTAATCTCTTCTTTTAAAGGTGATGTTAAACCTAGGCTTTATGTTTCTTACATAAAAGACCTATGTGTAATGGGTACGTTTTGCTCTGTCTGTGCAGGGAAACTCTCTTTTGTGTTTCCTGTGCCCTGTGCTGGGCATCTCAGCCTGGCATTAACTTTTTAATGACTGGAAAGGAAACTGTAACTCCAGAGATACATTTGCTTTCAGGAAGACTGTATCTGACAGGTTGGATCCATCTAGTTATAAATATTAACAGCTGCCAAATATCAGGTTTAGATTTGTGCTCTGGAACTGGCCAAGGCAGCAATTACTTGTATTTTAGCTAGTGTTGCACATTGACTGTGGATACATTAGCTTTAGTGGAGATTATTTAGAGGCTCAGTGGCTTAAAAGCAGAAATCACTTACACTCATATTGGATATTATTACAGATTCAGCAGAGCTGGCCATAAAACCACTTAGCTTCCTGTAACAAAAGGACTCCAAGCCAAGCAAGTAAAATGTTAATGAGACAGTGAGCACTCATTTTCATGTCTGTAGCCTTTCCCTCCAAGGTTTTGCTGCTTCATACTGAGGTTCATTAGAGTGGAAATAGTTGACTTTAAAAAAGAAACACCGGCTAAATTGCTAGGGTGTAGAATTTCCTTTCAGATCATAATTATACGTGATCAACAGAGTGTGTAATTAGTAAGTTGGGTGAAGGATATTTCCAGAACAATCAGCAGCAATTTCCTTTCTGCTGTTCCTTTCTCTGCTCCGAGGACCTTTTGTCTGCTTTGGTAGCTGTAGCTTTATTTTACGTCCAGAAAACACAAATATAAAAACTTATGTTAGGTAAGAGTGGTACGATAAATCATAATAAAATAAAAAAACCCTGCCACAGGATATTTTGTCTTCACTGTAGTGGGTCTTCCTGATTTTCACTGTTCAGAGCATTTGAACACAGAGGGGAAAAAAGCAGGCTCATTTTGGACTCCCTTGACAAACCTGGGAGGCTCTTGCTGGAGCCTGGATTTGCAATTGCACAGCAAAAATGTGAGAAGCTGTCATTGTCTTCAAATATCATAGGAATGCCCAAGCTGTTTCTAGCTGCTATGAATAATTCATGGAATAATTCAATGAATCTGCCCAGCATGGCTAAAAATAGCTGGGTAAACTGAGTGCTTTTGACCTTAAAAAACAAAACCTCTCTCAAATTTAAAATAAAGAAATGAAAAACCATTGAAAAATCATACAGATACAAAGATGTCAGTCTGTAAAGATATGTTTGGTATTGTATCCTGAAATGAAAGGTCTCATCTTGTCCCTCTTAAAGAGAGGCTTTCAGCAATTTCACACAGCTGCTTGTTTAGAAGAATGAACATTTCCTGTAATTAGGATGGGCCGAGGCTTTTGGTCATCTCTGTCCCTGCAGTTAACAGGCACACTGCCTGGGCACAACTTTGGTGTGTCCCTGACTGACAGCTGTCCCCTGTTCCACTGTTGATCCTCGGGATGAGTGCTGCAGGAATGATGGGTGTGGAAAGGTCGGAGAGGCATCCTGTGCAAAGATCTTTACTGCAGCCTGAGACACTCCTGCATATGATATTGTGGAGTGAAAGGCCCTTAGGGCCGCTGAGATCAGCACTGTGGATCCATTCAACCTGTTCTCCTACTTCTGATGATGCCTTAAAGTTCATAAGTATATGGATTTTAATGCAGCTTTTAGCACCTTTTTGTAGTAGTGTTAGGATAGATCTTTTAGCTAAATGCTTTTATGACAAATTCAAAATTGTTGCTTATGTTCCTCATCAAGGATTGAAGTTGGTAGAGGTTTTTTAGCAAGCTAAGAGATATTTAGTCTGTATGGAACAGGATATATCCAATATGTTCTGATATAACTGTAGTCAAAGTTATTCAGAAGGCCCAGAATCCTTGAATCTGCTCCAAGCAGGACAGAAGACCTGAGGTAGATGAAGAGATGAAGACAAAGAAGGTCGTGGAGCCCACTGTCCTGGTTTTGGTAGCCAGGATAAGTTTGTCAATGTGTGGGTGTGTATTCTAAACCCTCTAGGTCATTTTTCCCATGAACTGCTCACAATGGCCCATTTGCAGCAGCTGCATAAGGCACACCCTATCCCTCAGGCTACAACCTGAGTGTTTGGGAACTTCTGTGAGATAAGGAAGTTCTCCTGCCTCCACACCCACCTGAGGGGTCATATCTGCTAATGGGTCATGAGGGATGCCAAAAATACGCCATTGTTCACCTCACAGAGTAAATCACCCACTGTGA
>VXAU01003947.1:0-26623 GCA_013399695.1 Formicarius rufipectus | reverse complement strand
GTCTTCCTGATTTTCACTGTTCAGAGCATTTGAACACAGAGGGGAAAAAAGCAGGCTCATTTTGGACTCCCTTGACAAACCTGGGAGGCTCTTGCTGGAGCCTGGATTTGCAATTGCACAGCAAAAATGTGAGAAGCTGTCATTGTCTTCAAATATCATAGGAATGCCCAAGCTGTTTCTAGCTGCTATGAATAATTCATGGAATAATTCAATGAATCTGCCCAGCATGGCTAAAAATAGCTGGGTAAACTGAGTGCTTTTGACCTTAAAAAACAAAACCTCTCTCAAATTTAAAATAAAGAAATGAAAAACCATTGAAAAATCATACAGATACAAAGATGTCAGTCTGTAAAGATATGTTTGGTATTGTATCCTGAAATGAAAGGTCTCATCTTGTCCCTCTTAAAGAGAGGCTTTCAGCAATTTCACACAGCTGCTTGTTTAGAAGAATGAACATTTCCTGTAATTAGGATGGGCCGAGGCTTTTGGTCATCTCTGTCCCTGCAGTTAACAGGCACACTGCCTGGGCACAACTTTGGTGTGTCCCTGACTGACAGCTGTCCCCTGTTCCACTGTTGATCCTCGGGATGAGTGCTGCAGGAATGATGGGTGTGGAAAGGTCGGAGAGGCATCCTGTGCAAAGATCTTTACTGCAGCCTGAGACACTCCTGCATATGATATTGTGGAGTGAAAGGCCCTTAGGGCCGCTGAGATCAGCACTGTGGATCCATTCAACCTGTTCTCCTACTTCTGATGATGCCTTAAAGTTCATAAGTATATGGATTTTAATGCAGCTTTTAGCACCTTTTTGTAGTAGTGTTAGGATAGATCTTTTAGCTAAATGCTTTTATGACAAATTCAAAATTGTTGCTTATGTTCCTCATCAAGGATTGAAGTTGGTAGAGGTTTTTTAGCAAGCTAAGAGATATTTAGTCTGTATGGAACAGGATATATCCAATATGTTCTGATATAACTGTAGTCAAAGTTATTCAGAAGGCCCAGAATCCTTGAATCTACTCCAAGCAGGACAGAAGACCTGAGGTAGATGAAGAGTGGAAGACAAAGAAGGTCGTGGAGCCCACTGTCCTGGTTTTGGTAGCCAGGATAAGTTTGTCAATGTGTGGGTGTGTATTCTAAACCCTCTAGGTCATTTTTCCCATGAACTGCTCACAATGGCCCATTTGCAGCAGCTGCATAAGGCACACCCTATCCCTCAGGCTACAACCTGAGTGTTTGGGAACTTCTGTGAGATAAGGAAGTTCTCCTGCCTCCACACCCACCTGAGGGGTCATATCTGCTAATGGGTCATGAGGGATGCCAAAAATACGCCATTGTTCACCTCACAGAGTAAATCACCCACTGTGATAGTCTCCGCCCAGGGGGAGGGACTGGGCGTTCCCATCTGAGCCCAAGTGGATATAAGCTTGGAGTTTTGGGACTGGGAGCTCTCTTCAGATCCAGAGGAGGACCAGAGCCTCGACCAGACTGCGACTGCCACCAGACTGCAGCCGTCATTTTCATTAGCAGGTTTTAACTCTAAACCAGCACACCCACCCACCCAATTCAGGGAGACTGGTCTAAGGGTGGCCCCGTGGGAGGTCCTGGGGACCGATGATTTTCAGGATGGATGCATCCCATTAGATATAATAATTATCTAATATTATAAAACTGTAAAAACTCTTCTGTGTGTGTGTGCTTGTGCATTTTGTGCACCTTGAAGCGCTTTAGTTAAAGACCTGCTCTCTACCTTAACTGTACTAATATTGTTCAGAGAATTTCTCTTTGATTTTAGGTGACACTGACAGCAACCACTGTGCCTTATGTACAGTGCAACTCTGGTGGTCCTTCTGCTGTCAGAGTTGTTCTGCGTGCCATTCATGCACTGAGATGTTTTCCTCTTGTTCCACCAGTTTTACTTTAACAGCTACGGATGCGCATGTTCTTGATGCATTTATTTTGTCCCCAAAGCTGTTTTGGCACTCTCAATTGTATGTGAAAAGCCTCACAAATTAACTTGATACTGCTTTAAGTTAAACTTTCAGTCTTCTACTCTGTGACATCCCTAGGTGGCTTTTCATGTTCCCTCCTACTTCTTTTGTAATATGTGAATATCTTCCCTTGACATAAAGAACTGGGCCTTGATTTGGATGTTGTGTTCAGTCAGTCTCAGTCTACCTCCTGACCAGAATAGCTGCCATAGAGTTTTGACAGATTGTCAAAACAAGGTCTTGCAAAGCCTGTGGATTGTGAAACTGAATGCTGGGGTCCTCACTACTCTGGCTTGTGAGGTGCACAAAAGCAGACAACTCTGGACTTGCCATGAGAGGGTCAGACTCTGGTCTCCAGAACTAAACAGTGCAACACCTTCAAATAGTTGATTTTAAACTTTATTAATAACAAGGGAAAATATCAACCTTAATTATCAGCTTATGTCCTCTAGATGAGACTACATCCCCTGAAAATTATTTTTCTGTCTATAATAAAAATGAACATAATGTTTGGAAATAGTATTTTGCTGTTCTAATCAATGCTGTATGGTAATTTGTGGTAGAAAGTGAGGTTGAACATGAAGGCTCTAGATTTTTCATTTCTGTATTGATGCAAGGGTGTGGTGGGTTGACCTTGACTGAGTGTCAGGTGCCTACCCAGCTGCTCTGTCACTCCCCTTCCTAGCTGTAAAGAGGAGGGAGAATAAGGTGAAAAACAACTCGTGAGTTGGGAAAAGGCGATTTGGTAAAGCAAAAGCTTGTGCACACAAAAGAAAGCAAAAAGTACCAAGGTTTAGTCTCTACATCTCATCAGCACCAATGTCTGGCCACTTCCTGAGATCAGCACATGTAATGGTTCCTTAGCAGGCAGCCACTGGAAGCAACAAATGCCCCCCTCCCTGTTCCTTTCCTAAGCTTTAATATCTGAGCTGGCAACATATGGCCCGGAATATCCCTTTGGATAGTTTGGGTCATATGGCCTGGTTTTGTCCCCTCCCTGAATCTTGCCCTTGATTAAGGAAGGAGTGTTACAGTGCTGATGCTGTGCCAGCCCTGCTCAGCAGCAGTCAAAACACCGGAGTGTTAGCAACACCCTTCTAGCTACCAATGCAAAGCACAGCACTTTGAGGGCTGCTATGGGGAAATGAACTCCTCAGCCAGACACAATGAAAAAGGTCAAATTAAGCTTTATCACCAGCTGGTACAGGGAGCAGAAACAAAAGAATCCCATATCTGATTCTGCGTGTATCAGGATACTTGAGTAGGTCCTTGTATGGGTTACAGGATACTCTTCTGTACTGTCCTGCATCTATCTGTTCCTCTCTCACCATACAGGTCAGCCCCTGGTTATGAACAACCATAAAGATGATTTTCTTTGAATGTCTTGAAAGAGCAAGAAAGGAAGTTTTGGCGTGGCTACAACCAGACTGTCCAGCTGCAGATGTGAACACACTGTACTGAGTGAGCACCCCTTGTCTGGCAGAGATAGTCAGAATTTTTCTCTGCAAACAATTAATATAAATAAAATTCCATAGAAAATGCATACTTTTTCCTTACAAAAAGGCTTTCACTGGCAAACTTAGATTCAACAAAATATGAAAGTGTAGGCTTGACAGGGGGGAAAAAATCATATTTTCAGTGTAGTTACCTGGTTTCAATATAGGTAGTTTTCAGCACACTTTTAATCTTTTGAAGAAACAATGAATAGATTATAGTTTCTGTTGGTATGCTAACTCTTTGGCAGGGGGAAGATGAGAAGGAAGGGTATAAATATACTTTGGCCACTACTCTAATCTTTGACACAAGGTGTTTGAGTGTGAAGCAAATAGGCAAGTAGAGCTGGGTGTTCAATCTATGGGGCTTCCAAGGGAGAGATGTTGAATATGCTTTTAAATGAATGGCACCTTCATTATTTATTCATAACCAGCATGCTAACTGAAAACTAAACAGACCTACACCAGTTATTTCAACAAAACTTTGGCTAACGTCAAATACAATTCTTACCGGTTAAAAATACAGGACCTAATAATTTTGATCCCTTCACAGCTTTGCCCAAAAGACCTGTTTACTCAATGACTTTCTAGATAAAGGTGATTTGTTTTAATGTGGGTTTCTTTCAATTTGCATTAACAGTTAAAACTGCAAATTTGGAACACGGTGGCTTCGGAAACATAAATTATAAATGTAGCAGCAACTGATATCTTTACACAACATGGGATCACGAGTTATGTTTTTGTGTTCTGAGTTCATTGTGAGCCTCAGCCTCCCTGCCACTTTGAATCAACATTTCTTCCTTTCCAAAGACTATGTGTTTTACCTGTTTCCCTTGAGCTAGAACTTGAGCACCTGACAGAGACAGGGTTTGACCGCATTTGTGACTACTTTCTGGAGCTCACAGGGAAAACATTAGTGTTGCTGAAACTGAGACCTGGACTGTGTCACTTAACATCATCTGGAATATCAGAGTTTGGGGCAGAAATTGACACGCAGAAACCCAAGCCACATAAATTCTCTGAAATATGGCCTATGCTATGAGTAGTAAATATTTGATTACCCTGTCATGGCTCAGAGATTAAATTCTTGGACAGAGTACCTGTGGGTGTGGCAGTATGGCATAAGTACCAGGGATTCTGGAGGGGCAGGTTTTGTTCCTTGTGTTGTCCTGGACTTACTTTGTAAGTTTTGGATGTGACACATCATCTCTACAGCCCTGGGATCCTTTATGTAAATAATATAAATACTCCCCTCTGAAAAACAGCCCGTCCAACATGGTGGTTTTGATGCACTGAAGGTTTGACTCCGGTTTACCTTTCCATGGCAGATGTGGGAATATACATTACCCTTCTGCACTTCATAGGATTTTGCTTTCCTGCCTTAGGTGCATCTTACCAAAGACAGATCACTTGATCTGCAGTGCAGGGGGCACTGACACTGGTGTCAGAGTGCCTCTCAACAGAGGGGCTGCAGGAAATCTGCCTGGATGTAGTGCCCTTCCTCAGTTTTGTGTAGGCTTTTTTCATTGGTTGGTGGATTTTTTCGTTGGTTTGTGATTTTTTTTGTTTGTTTGTTTGTGGGGTTTTTTTGATCTTTTTTTTTTTTTTTTTTTTAATTAACAGCACACACAACTTCTAGCACATGACCTGATACTTCTTTTGTCCTCAGATCCAGAAATTAAACACTTGAGAGGCTTTCTTCAAGGTGCGTTATGTGTCTAAGACTACATCGTGAATGGCCAAGTCCTACCTCCTCCTCCTTTCATAGAGCCTTAAAGTCTTTCAGGAGGCAGAGTGTCCTTTCCCTATTTCCATCCTGATGGCATTTTGTGTCCAGGGCTTGGTTGGGTTCCCTGCACAGGACACAAGTAGATTCCAGACAGAGGTGCTCAGCTAGGGCAATGTGGAGTTTCTGTGGTTCACAGCTGACAATCTGTCCTGTACTCTGGGCAGTAGTATCATGGTCCCTCAGGCAGGTAACATGCAGAGTCCTTTTAGTGGGCTCAAAATGTGGAGGGAGTGGAACAGAAACAGCCTTTGAGCCCCATGGTGGAAGATTGTTACTCCAGCAGACCTCGAAGTTTGCTCAGAGGGCTGGTGTATTGTTTTTAATGATTTTTTGTGAATGTATGCCTTTGTAAAAGTAGTTCTGCATTTCCACCTGAAAAAATTCATAATTTAAAAAGAGGACAGTGGTGTCTGTTTAACTGCCTGAAGCCACCATTAGTCCTCTTGCCTCTTTCACTTCTGGTAAGGTAGTACACATAAAAATGTGTTGCTCCCTAGACATGAAATTGCCGAGCACCTCCGGGGTCTCACGGTGGGTTTGCAGTGGGACAGGACTGTGGGTAGCATAGAGGATTGCCGCCCTCTGTTGTTATAAGGGAAAATAAACCTCTGCAGCACAGCTAATATTCTTTCTCTATCCTTTCTTCGACTTCTTTTTCTTTTGTGTTCTTTTTTTGTTTTTTACTTTCTCGATTTTGATTTTCACCTTTCTGTGCAGTGGATGGGCACAGACTCACAGCTGACAGATGGTTGGTTTCATCTGGCCACCTGAGGGTCTCTGTTGCCAAGTAAATTCTTGTCACAAATGGTCAGCAGGGCAAGGCTGCTCATCTCTGCTGCCCTTGCCAAAGTATGGAGCAGAAAATCAGCCATGCAAATCTTCGTGCATTTTTTTTCCAGCATGAGTGCATGCTGATGGAGCTCCAGATGGCCAAGGCACATGTCCTCTGGCTTGCTGGTACCTAAAGGGCAGCACTGCCACCTGCTCTGAGAAACACAGGTTGGTCCGTAGAGTCTGGTTTGCAGAGATGAACTTTTATGCAGTGTATAGTATGGAAATGACCTTGCACATTCCTCTCTGTGACTGTTTTGTAGTAGCTTTTTGCTGGTCTCATTGCAGTTTGTGACAGTTAATTTCTTTTGTTTTCCCCTTCTGTAGCTTATTTGCAGAAAAGCTCTTTTGCAGTTTTAAGTCATGAAGTTTTACCTACTTCTACTTTTATTCTGAACAGAAAGTCTGGCACTTCATCAGCATTTACTGATCCTGACGTATTCCAGACAATGAAATGATGGCTGTTGGGGCTATTAGGAGAAACCTCCCTGGGCTGCTAGATGCAGAATTTATAGAATCTGTCTTTAACCTTTTGGAAAATGGAGAAATGTCTCATTATCTAAAATGATAGCCTTGTACACTGGAGAGTTTAGCTATCTGAACTACTTAAGCAACTCAACTACTAAGATATATTTTTCATATTTAAAAATCTGAAGTGGTAAGAATTGTTATTTCTGTAGGTGAGAATATTTTCACCACACTTACACAATAGGACTGTACCCATGTGTATTCTGATCTGTCATTCAAAATGATCTGCTCTCTTGTTCTGTTTCATGCACTATCTCTTAATAACAGCTCTCTCAAAGTCTCACCTGCAGAAGAATAACTGTTATATAATGTAGGTTTCACCTGCTGGATTTGAGTGATCTACCCAGGGAGAGGCATAGATAACCAGCAAGGGTATTGTTACATTTTTACTTTGGGAGAGTTGTGTGGACTGCCAGTTTGGTGTTGCGCATGCTCTGAGGCAGCAGCAGTCACACAGATCAGGTCTGCATTCAGCTTGGCCAGCTTTTGTGCAGAGAAAGTGCAAATGATTGCAGTAGAGGATTAAACTAAAGGCATAAAGTGATTTACCCAAAATCTCTTAGAGAGCAGGTGACCTGGTATTATAGCTCAAGCTGTTGAATTTTGGGTCAGTGTCTCAGACAAAAGCTCATCATTCTTTTGGGAACAGCAAAATACACTGCGATGCAGTCACCATGGAAGAGGTGGGTTGGGCCCCTGGGATCAGACAGTACACTCTTGGACACTAGAAGAAAACTAGTTTGACCTCAGGTGTGGTGATGTCAGAGTGAAGTGCTCAGCTTGGCATCTGCCTGTTCTGCCTTGACCTAAGTGTACCACACTGGAGGCAGACCCCTTTCTCATGCAGAACGTGTTGCCCTGGGAAATACTAACAGGTAATGTAAATGCCCCTTTTCTTTCCCATCTCTCTGGATTTATCTTGGACTGGCCTTTGTACATCCTTGGTTTCTTCAAAGACAGACATTAAAACCAAATGCCTCAACAGAAAAGAGTCCAGACTGCCCATGCTGCTACTCTAAACAGCCTTAATTTAATATATTCTTTTAGTTTATGTGCTGCAGTGGTTTTTGCTTGGAGGAAATTCTCATACAACTGTTTGTTTTAAGGTATCACTTACTCTTAGAGGAAGTTGTCAGGAGCTGCAAAACCGTTTTCCTTCTCCTTTAATCCACTACAAAGCCAGCCCTCAAAACTGATTTTCTCCCAGAGACCTCAGGCTATGGTATTTGGATTGAGAGTACTCCCACTGTGGAAGCCATCGTGTTAGCCCTTAACATCTGAAATGGCACAGGCAAAGGTAGGCAACATACATAAAGGTCCTCCTTCACAGGTCTATAATAATAAATAATTGCTCATAAATTGCTGTTGTGCTGCTTTGATTTCCTTGCTGAAGATCTCTTAGCCCAGAAGACTGATACTTAAAGTAAAAAGAAAGCAAGGGGAAATTTTACTTTCTGCAGTGGAATACAATCAACCACTGCAGTTTTTCAAGTGGGTGATCAAAGCTGCTGGGTTTTCATTCATTTTCAGAGGGCACCTACTTGACAAATACCCTCTGCTGATCTACCAGATTCATGCTGTGTACTGAGCATTTAAAAGTAGATTATATTGTTTTTTACCTTCCCAAGCTGTGAAATAGTCTTAAGCTATTTTCAGTCAAAGTCTGAATGCATTGTGTGACACCAGAATTACATACCCCATAGCTCTGCAGTTAAATGTGTCTCATGCTAACTCATCTGACTGGAAGTAACAGACCAACAACCTCACTGAGCTCCAGTTGCTGTACAAAAAAAGTACGGAAGAGACTCACATTGTGTCCAACATATTCATGATCCTATGCTACATACAGAATTTTAGTATGAGTGTTGTAAGGGTATGAGCAGGATTTCAGCCCATATTAGTCCCAGAAGAAGCTGAGAAGTCTACCTCTTTTCCAGGCTGTATCCTGAGATACAGTTCCCCAAGAAAGTATGAAGTCCCAGCAGGGCAGTACTTGGTTTTCAGTATACAAATGCAAGTAGTGCACACTTACCACTCTTGAAAGATTTAAGGTGCTCAATATAAGTTATCTTGCCTTTGCCAGCAGGCTGATGGAGTGGTACAGAATGATTGGCATACCTCCATCTCCACTGCAATTCATGGATGAATATACTAAGTCTTTAGGGTCCTTTTATTTTCTGCCAGCCTCTGTAGTACCCCAGCTTCTCTTGTTCATAAGTCAAGTGCCTTCTACTTGAATGCTATGTTATTCTGGTATAGATTAAAAGCAGATAAAGACATCCCGGGAGGCTGTAAAAGGCAAATGATAAAGGTAATTAGCACATAAGCAGAAAAATTAGCTACTCAACAGCTGTGAAAACTTTCCCTGTGATTTTGGAAGTAAAGTATCTCCTGTGGGTTTTTTCCTCTGTGGGTAAGAGTTAACTGGAGGAAAGCCTATGCTTGGTCCCACCCACTTAGAGGAAGTTGTATTTACTCTTACATCTTTTCAATAACCAGACAAAAGTAAGTGGTGAAGTACAGCCACAAAATGGCTATTTCTTTATTAGATCTAATTAAATCTTATTTGTGTAAATTTACCTCTGTCAATACTTGAAACACACGTCTTGGTTGTTATCTAATCCTCTGGAAGTACAGATATCTTACAGGCACCAGAGGAATGCAGAGTTTGTACTGAATGGGAATGGGGGTCACAATTCTGTTCAAATCCCCTCATGACTCTGATGACTTCACAGCACAGCAACATGGGAAAGAGTAAGTTTTCCTTCTCTTTTTGCATTTGCAGCCCCACTTTACAGACCAACAAACTAACTTGTTCAAGTGGAAGGATGTAGCTTTACAATTTCTTGATGGATTTGAAAGGGATTACTTGAATCCTTCTGAGCCAATTCAGTGAATGTGCCATTCTGTAATACACACTTGACTCCCTTTGTTGCTTTAGTACAATCTCACTTTCCTATCAGTGTCTTGAATACTGCATGTGGGTTAGCTCTCACTTTCCCACTCATAGACTGTCAGTCTTGCCTACAAATGTTTACCTTGTCTTCGCTACCAGAGCTGTGGATAGAGTCTCCTTTCTGCCGTCCTGACTGGGGAGAAGGAGAATTTCTCCAGTGCTGTCAGTGATAGAACAAGTCCTCTCTTTCAAGTGAATTGGTAGAAAAATGATGTTGTCCTGCATGGCTTCTGTGTCAGTCTAGTTACTGATACAACACAGGATACTTGATGAGCAGCAGAGCTGTTCCTACTCGCTACTTTAAAAGAATATGTCCTGCAACCCGATTAAATCAGATTGTTTCTATTACTTCATCCTAGTGTCAGAGCTGATTTTTACTCTGCTTTTGCCCCTTGATAGTGTCACAGGTGGTGGCAGTCTTCAAAGTGATGATTCACAAGAAGTTGTGTCATGTGCCTCTGCAGAAGGTATATCCTTTCAAAGACATATCTCCTATACAGGTTTTTTGTCAGTGGTAGGGTATGCAGTGCAGCAGAAGACGGAATGACAATATGTCTTTCTCTGGGAAAGAGTACAAGTATCACCCTCCAGTTTCCTGATTTTTGTTACTTGACTGCAAGGGAAAACATCTTCACAGGACTCATGACAAAACTGCTACTGACTTCATTTAAGTATCCAGGGAGATAAATGTGTCACTGGAGAGACTGGAAAAGCTCTCAGAATTGGCCACATTATGGAGCAAAAACTTTAAAGAACTCTCCAAAATTCTGAACAAAGCCTTGCACCACAGTACATAGGACAGGTTTATGTTCCAAAGATATGACACTTTTTAAGGGGGAGCTGAGAACATCCCACATAATCATTTCATATTATACGTTGAGAAATAGGAATATTTTTTCTCTTAGCAACTACTTGAATATTTTTTGCTAATTCTCCATCCCAGAAGATAATGAGGGTATTTAAATGTGCAAATGAGAGGGATATAATTTTGTAGACATGAGCTTGAATTTTATTTTCTCTTTGCAGACTCTACAACAGCAGCTGTGAACTGGGTTTTTCTTTCTTATTATTTAAAATTAGGATTTTGAGGACTTCTGTGTGCAGAACAGGAGATGGAGCTATTTCCTAGCATGAAACATTTTGCAGTTTAGTTAAGCACTGGCGATAGTTGCATGTTGTTCTTGATACAATTCTTACACTGTCATGATTGCAGTTCCCCTCTAATCCCTCTTCTTTAAAGCTCAGAGGTAGCTGTCAGGACATCAAGATGACATTTTATTCACAATCTGGGTTTGTGACTAATGGAATCAATAACCAGCAATCCTTTGCTTTTGTCACTGGAGTAAGCAGCTCTAAGAGGTGTCAACTGCTTATTTTGTCATGAAAGAGGTTATTTGCAAGGCTCAGAGTTGTGTGTCCATTCCAGCCACCAGGTAAAACATGAATTAGTCTTGAAATCTTTTCCTGTTTAGTTTGTAGTCTTCTCTTCCACAAGGCATCCAAGTTAAATATGAATATATTTTTGTTTGATTTCCTAAGGAAATGAGGCTTTTGGAGTCATGTTAAGTGTGCGCATGTCTGTCAGACTTTTGCAATTAACTTTTGAACCACTGGACAGTTCTAGTGGCATTTGGCAGAGGGTCAGAGGTCTTAAAAACAACTGCATTCCTGTAAATGGTACAGAAATTGACGGCGGGTGACAGAGAAACCCTGTTAACATTCTTATGGAGGAGAAAGAGAGCGACAGAGCATTGATCTGTTACCAAACATGAGAAAATCCACTCAGAAATATGCATCTCTTGGAATACTGACTTCATTGGTTTTACTGGAATGTTGTTTGTTTGTTTGTTTTCACTCAAAGCATATAAAAACAAATGAAGTAAATATTTATATATATACTAAGAGTTGTAAGGCTGCTCTAGGAGAAGCTGAAACAGAATCCGTAGTTAATTTGGGTGGGTTTTGTTTGTTTGTTTGCTTGGAAGATGTGTCAAAGAAATTAATCCTGCTCTCCACTTCCTGGTTCTGTCAGGAAATGTAAAGAGAGTGGCATAAAGAGAGAATGTAATTTCCAGATTGCCTGGAAGCAGAAAAGCCTAACAAGTAAGAGAATCTGTTAATATATAGCTACCATATTCCATCTCTGTTATTCCTGAGAGCAAATGCACAGACCCTGAAATAATTTCTTAGGTTATCTTTCTCCCTTCTTCCAAAGCCCCTGTGGGCTTGAACTGATCTATGAACAAAAGAACAGCAATGTCTAGCATGGGTTTATTTTTCTTTTCTTGCTGTCTTTGTGTTCTACTGCAGGCTACTCATCGTTCTTGTCAGGCATGGAGATGTCTCTTGGCATCGCTGCTCCCCTTGTAGCTGCCATCCCAAGTCATGCTGCAAACAGCACGATACTGGTGCCTGCCCTGCCGTGCTTTTGCTCAGTAATGCAAAGGCCTGCAGCCCTGAAGAATTTGAGATATTGCTAAAGGAAGTGCTCCAGGTAGGCAGATTTCTCCATCTGCTAAGGAAAGATCAGCCTTGTTAGGCAAGAAATAATCCTTGGGGAGCATCCTGGGCAGCTGAGCTAGGAGATAAGAAAGAAGATATTTACTTCATGTGCATTGTAGCAGAATAGAAAGAAGAAAATACCAAGCAATTTGATATAATTTATTTTCCATTGTGAAATGTATGGTTTGGTTGCTCTTTTTTTTGCACTTTCCACGTGATCATCTCATCTGTGAAGTTAGGAAATGTTCTGTTTCTTTGGATGTGTCTTTCATCCTTGCCTATTAATGCAGAGGCATGTCCTAGCCCTTGACATTTCCCACAGGCCGCCTCACCCACCATTGTGTCTGTTCCGCACCATTCTCAAATCTATTTTCTGCCATTAATTGAATCTGGCTACAATACTCCTAACTTTTGACAAATGCAACAAGAGCAGTTCACATCTCATTTAACCTAATAAGAAGCAGTCTTTTCATATCCTATAAACTTCAGTGTCATTAAACTAAAGACCAGTCTACATAAGTTACTGAAGGCTTTCTTATTCAATTTGTGGTGGGGACAAATGAGATATTTTTATACAGATTTTGGCACAATGCAGGCTTTGTCTAAAATATCAACATGATAAACTAGAACAATGTTTGTTTATGCTGAACCCAGATAACTACCTTTTCAAAAGTTCATATGCATTCAAAAAGAATGTAACCAAAAATGTGCATTTATAAAGAATAGCTAGAGGGAAAGGATAGTCTGGGGAAACATTGTTAAACTTGAGAAAAATCCTTATCTGTGTTGTAGTCCAAACTGCCATCAGATTTTGGGAAGGCCTTTCACTGATTTCCTCATCTTGGTTATATATTATATATTTATACAGCAGATTTTCTTGTGGTTGGACTGTGCACAAATTGCCTGGTTTATAACGGGACTGGCGTTACTTGCTGTTCTGTCTCTGTGCTGTGCTACCCTGGTTCGAGGGAATTGCTGTAGACTTGCCCTTGCTCACAGGAATTTGCTGTACAAGCAGGGACTCCACAGGTTGTTGACCCATCCTCACATGTTACTGCAGTGCAAGTCAGGGTGGCTGGACCTGAATCAGCTCCACACTCATCACTGACGCAAATGTGGGGATGCTGTCCAGTCTCTCTCACCATCACCTGGGGCTCTCAGCTCATCTCTACCCTGAGCACACTATTCCCACTGCTCTCAGCCTTGCTGTGCCATGCTTAGCTGAGGAATGCAGTGCAAGTTTATTGCCTGGGATTACTGCTAGCTCCAGGTTCCCGTCACTTCTAAGGTTGTGTTTTCTCACAGATCAGTTAAATGCAGGGTATGAAATCTATGCAATTATGGATCTTGCATTTTACCATGAGTTTGGGAGTTGTTGTTTTGTTGGGTTTTGTATGCCTTGAGGTAATGAGGCATTAACTTGGGATGTAGTCCTCAATATGGGGTGGATTTAAAAAAAAAAAAAACAACAACAACAACAACAACAAAAAAAACACACACAAGCACAGTTTCAACATTATTCATTAGAGTTAGTTCAGTTAACTGTGAAAAATATTAAGTGATGATGAATACATGTTTTCTTGCAAACTCAGTGATTATTACATAATAGGAACAAACAGCAAAGAGAATATAAGCCTTACTTTTCCCTCAGGAAAATGTTTTCAGTCCTTGCTTCTACCAATGAAAGTGCTGACAAAAATACTTTGGAAATATTCACCAAGTGCTTTGACACTCTCACAAATTAAATCCTCACAAGTAGTATCATATAGTAAGAGATAGAACATGTACTTTCAGGACATTTTGAGGTCACCTGTTCCTATTCCCACATTGTAGGGTGAAAGAGTATCTCAGCTAACTGAAACAGCCAAGACCTTGTTGTTCATTCACGTTACCAAAGGTGAAGGTCTCCAACTTGCCTGCTCCATGAATGCAAGAAAATGTCTGGTTGAGAGCAGAACTCTCCCTGTTGTTATTATACTGCATAAGAGCAGACATAATTAGAAGCAGTTTGACCACCTACAGTAGGCCCAGGAGAGAAGCAGAGGACAGAAAATGCTGCCAGGATGATTACATTGTTGAAAGCTGGAAGATGTGGAAACAGTCAAATTTGAGTTGTACTTAGTAAATTTATTTTCTGATTCTTTTTTTGGTCAGACATTTTTGTTTTGTCAGATACTTTATTTCTCAAGACAGCTAAACTTTATGACACAAGGGTTGATGACCGACAGAAGTCTACTTATATGAAGGAAGCATAAATAAGACCAAAATGAGAGATCACACAGCTCTCCAAGAGGCTGCCATCTTCCCTGAAGTAATTTCCCCCCTGACTCTTAGAGTTGTCAGGTTAAAACACAGAAGCTTAATGTTTTATAAGAGTCGTGGTCATAATTTGGGCACAAGAACATGAGTGAGATGATGCCTCATGATCCCAGTCTAGTTTCTCAAAAAAGTTTGTTTCTGGCAGGTTTTCTTCATTCCTTAAAGCAGAATAACCTTTCTCCCCCTGTGATGGTGAACCTGCCCCACTGAGAAACATGTTGCCTTTAACCACTGACATTACTTCAGCTCAAAATTAAAATAGATTTGAGTAATTTTTAACATCAAACTGGTATTTGAAGTATTGAACTCAAATGAGACAAAATAAGAAAACTTCACAGCTGTGCTGTAGCTGAATTCAAAACCTGTGACCAAAACGTTCAGTTGCCCTGATTGCTGTGGAGAGTGCACCATCTTTCAAGTTTCAAAGTACCTAGCTCTAGCAAAGAGCAAATTTAATTTCCTTGCCTTCTCATCAATGCAGTCAGCAAGTCCCCTGCCATTAAACATTTTCACTATGTGAAAGCACAGGCACACAGTAATCAAATTACTTCTCTGTCTTCACTTTGATAGACTGAATAGATTAAGCTTCTTAATCACAAAGTAACATTTCTGCAGTCCTCTTTTGCTCTTTTTCATATTTCCATTGTCTTGTCCAGTGTGGACACCAAATCAAAATAATCTTGTACCGTGTACTTAAGACAAATCATTTCCTCTCTTGGTGGTATATGATAAAGATAGCAGTAGATGGTACTGGTTTGACCCATTCTATTAGGGGTAAATGTTCTGTTTAGAAACCAAGCTATATAAAAATTAAATTCCTTTAAAAAAGATAAGTGCAAAGATACAGCAAAAAAGGAGGAAAACCAAATGAATTCATATTTAAAGGCAAATTTAATTTCGAATAGCAATATTTGTGGCTATAAAAAGTTCAGGTATGTTCCATAGTGGCCTCTGAGAATGCCAGTAGTGCTGTATGGGATTTTTTACTGGCTCTCTATCCAAATAATGAGTAATGGGCAATGTTATTTTATTTAGGATCCGTGGGTTCTGATTCTTAAAACTGTTGTTGCTTAATCCTTATTTTGAAAAGTTTTACTGTGAACTGACATATCTTTCCTCAAAGAGAGATGAACAGAGGTTTTCACTATATGTTTCCAACCGATTCATAGTTTATCAGACACTCCAGTAGAGTAGCATTTAGCCAAGCAGAGTATAAGCTTGACCTAATATCGATTTTCATGTGTTATGATACAAGATTTTAAATTATTTTTCACAAAGTGTTACAGTGAAGGCAGAGGCTTGTTTGCAAAAATATCTTAATATTCAAATATGGCATGCATCTTAAGTCTTTGCCACTTGAGTCAAACTACTTCCTCAGCACACTGCTGTACTGCTTCCACCTACTCACAAATTAAATTAAACTGTGCTTCCTCTTGTTATTAATTAAACTCCCTCTCCTTTTCAGATGAACTGTCTTTTACACTTATCATCCTGTCTGGGCTTCTACCCTCCAAGTTTTTACAATGTCTGTTTTATAATTACTGTCTCATTTGGTAGTAAAATAGCTGTTAGTATAGTCACTGTTCCCTGACTGATAGTAATCTTCATGGCTTTCCTGCTACCTGTCAAAGCCACAAATATTTCTTTAGGTAAAGATTTCCCTCCTTCCCACCTCTTTCCTGCCCCCCCTGGTTATACAGGAGCTGTCAGTCATGCAGCAAATGAACACTGCAGGAACTCCACGGTGCCTTCTCATATAATTCAACACTGTAATTTCCTCATCTACATCTAGTACTGTTAAAAACCCCAACAAACACTATGTAGTGTTCTCCAGCTTGTTTTATTCTTTTGACTAGCCTAGGAGGGCTTTTCACTGAAGGACCATTTACTGCCTGGTGCTATGATTTAATCTGAGTGGCTTTGACTGGGAGAGGCTTTGTGGCTCTGCAACTTAAAGGAAGATTAGTCTAAAAAAGAGGCTCTGGGAGGAGGTATCTGGGTCAGGAGGAAGTCTTTTGAGGTTCTCTGTTGAGCAGAAAATGAACCTACCAAATATTTGAAAGATTTCTTCAGCTGCTGAGTCACTCTGCCCCCAGAACTCTGACGAGTTTTATTATGTACACAACAACATGTCAAAGGCAGGTAACAGTAATCAACTTTAAATTTAAAGGTCTCCACTTCCAATGTGGATGGTGGTGTTTAATTATTCTTTATTTCTTTAATAGGGGCTGCATTTGAATATTGCAGCACACTAACTTTACATGGGTGTCCTTTAGTCATGTAAGCTTGTTTTCCTCTGGCACTGCAGAAAATCAGTTTAGTTGAGGTAAAACAGGAGACAGTGCATTTGTGAGCTGTGAGTGCATTTGAAATAATTTGTCTTCATTAGTGCAATATTCTGTGATTGTCTTTTTCCAACACCAGCGTTTTATTAACAGTATTTCAAATTTCATTTCCCCCTGCCACCTCCTGAAAAACCCTTAGAGTTGGTTCTCTGATGTCTGATCAGTGTGTATGTGACGGGGCGTATGTAGAGGTCCTTCCCACTGTGGATATATCAGTAGGATCTCTGACTTGCTAAGGACCACTTAGTTTCATATAAACCAGTAGGAGTTTATCTTTAAGACTTCTACAGATCTAGCTAAAACTGACACGTTAAACCATGTTTCCCACCCCTTTTCGTTCTTAATATTTCTTCTTTCCCACTCAAGTGAGAATTTTAGGGATTAATAACCACAGAAAGTACCTGGGACACAAAACACCATGATGTCAGCCTGTTAAATATCAATGTGCATTGTGTAGTAGGTGAGGGAAGAGACTCTTGGTCACAGTCCAGCTTTCCTATCAAGTGCCAGGGATCTAGTTGACTTCATACTCTTCTTGCTGTGCCTGCAGACACAGCACAAAGGGAAACACCATAGGATTTTTCCTGAAAAAGAACAAATTTGCGATACTTTGAGATTGTAAATTATGTTTCCTTGCTAATCAGGTTCCAGCCTATCTCTAAATACATGTTAAGAAACAAGTCCTAACTGTTTTGGTAGTGAATCCAATGTCATGTCTTAAAGAATTTGCACTGCCGCCAGACATTTCTGTCACAATTTTTCTAACTAGAACTATGCTAATAGCAGATTGGCTGCCTCAGTAAGTTGCTCATTAGCTTGTATTTATTTTAAAAGGACATATTAGCATTGCTTTGTATTTTCTTGTGTTCTTAAGACTTGAATGAAAATTTTAAGGCTTTTTCTATAAAAAGATCCTTAATTGGGTTACACTGTGTCAATTAGTAGAGATTTGAAAGTAAGCTCCCAGAGTATTCCTTGCACTGCTGTCCTCACAACTGAAGGAGACAACAATAATCACACATTTGCATCATGTGGATACAAAGTAGCAGGGGATATTTTGGGGTTTTGAACAGTAACTAATTTCCTTTTTGTGGTTCTTGATAAGCCTTTGCTTGAGATTAAACCCATTTCCTTGGTCACCTCCTAACAGCTATGGAGAACATTTCCACCTGTGAGGTAACCCTAGTGCAGAGATAGCTGGTTTCTTTCAGAGCTTTTCATGAAACAAACCTGATTTCTAGACTGTCTGAAAGGCTCTGGGAAGCAGCATACTGCAAATCCTGCCCAGCATGCTTAAGGGCGAGGGTCTGAGCTGGATTATGTATGTTACAAAAATAATGCAGAAAAAAAATAATGCCCAGTGTTTCACACAGTGAATGGATGCATCTTGTGCACTGGAATTGCTCGAGTGTGTACAAGTGCCATATATATAAATTATCATTGTCCACTACCACCTGGAGCCAAGAAAAACAGTTCCAGAGCTGCAGTTTTGCTGTTCAGAGGTTTGACTTCTCCTCTACACCCCTCCCAACAGGGCAACTGTACCAGGGATCATTGGTGTAGCCCAGATATTAGCAGTAGTCCTTGAAAACACAACCTCTAGCTGGATGATGTTAAGTTGATGAAACTCTTCATCATCAAGGCTGGGCTTCATGAATGAAAGTTTTGGAAGGGCCCTACCCACGCTTGCTGCAAGCACACTGATGGCTGATAAGGCCGATGTGGGATAGGCAAGTCCGGTTGCAAAAGGCCCAGCAGAAAGTCTCCATGGGTGGTACTGTGGAGGCACGGTTCTTTCTGTGCTGTCTTTTCTTCTCCAGACTGATTCTGTGTGGTGTTTCAAAGGAGACAGCAGCGTTATGGATGCTGTGTCTCCACATCTCCCAATTTGAAGCTGGAGTGGACCACTGATGGTGGTCAATATGGCCAAGGCTGAGGTGTTGTTTCAGGCAGTCCTTGTATCTCCTCTTTGGGGCTCCTCCCTTGTGGCAGCGGGTGGCGANGTGGCGAGTTCACCATAGAGCACAACCTTAGGGAGGGGTGATCCTCCATCCTGGAGACGTGCCCTGCCCAGCGCAGCTGCGTTCTCAGTAGCATGGCCTCGATACTGGTGACCTCTGCCTGTTCCAGAACAGACACATTAGTCATGTAATCAGACCGGTGGATGTTTAGGATTGTACGGAGGCAGCGCTGGTGGAAGTGTTCGAGGAGCTGCAGGTGGTGGCAGTAGATGACCCAAGATTCAGACCCACAGAGAAGAGCAGACAATACGATGGCTCTGTACACAGTGATCTTTGTACTTTTCCTCAGGTGTTTATTGTACCAGACTCTTTTATGAAGTTTTCTGAAAGCTCTGTATGCCTTTGCTAACCTGTTGTCAATCTCCTTGTCAATTTACTGTCTGAGGAAATTACACAGAAATTAAAATATCTATGTGTGCATACACACACATAAGTATTGTTGTTAGGGCTGTATTCCACAGTCAGTTGACATCACCTGGGGGTTATCACCATTGTTATCACCGTTGTTCTTTCAATTGAATTTATTTTGTTCTCATATTGGTCAGTCCTGTGACATTTATGGTAGAAAAAAATAATGGGAATCTGCGATAACACATGCTGTAGCTCATGTTTGTTTAGCGGGGCTTTTTATTTCCCCTTCAAAAATATTGCTGTTCCTCAGAATAACTTGGATGGGCTTTTTGAGGAGAAAATATTCTTTGTATTATTTCTTTCCTGCCTCTTTCCCTTCAGAAGCAGTCAAATAAAAGCCAGAGGCAGGATTGTGGCAAAAATAACTGCTACTGAAAAAAACAGTGTGATTAGTGTGCTGGATGCTTTCTTGTTAGCATGGAGTGAGAAACAAACTTGTTAGCAGAGCTCATGCTGTCAGGCCAACAGCTCATTGTCTATCCTGGGTGTTCATATGCAGGAGATGTGGATGCAAGCTGCCTTCCAAAACACAAGTGAACATCAGGTTCCTTTACAACTTCCAGGTTATAAATCATCACTAAAACAATAAAACTTGTCACTAAAACAAAGTAGCTCACCTTATTTATCTGAACTAGCAAAATTTGTAATAACTAATAGTGAAATACTATCTGTTTCAAAATCAACAAAGTAAGCAAATTAGTTTTGGTACTTGATTAGTTATATCACCGTGCTAATATGGCAGAATAATCAATCCTTGTTTACCATTGTGTATAAATCTCAGTAGGAAACCTTATTACAGTCAGTCAATCCTCTAATTGGAACTAGAAAAGTATCCTCCTCCATCTTCAAAGGACCTGGCATAATCTTGTCAGGATCAGATATCTTAAATTATATTACAGTCTTAGGAAAAAAATCCAATTTAAGATAACTGTAAAAACATCTTAAAAATGTGTTGGCATAATAAAAACACTGGATTAATATTCATTCAACTGCAAACTAAAAACACCATCAGATTCTGATTGTCTTCAGTACACAAGATAGCTAAGTGCCTATGTTCTTACTGATTTTGAGAAATTAAACATAGATTTTTGAACAGTAAGACAAACAGCTTTAAATCTCGATAGAGAACATTTTGCTACTAAACACAGCAAGATAAAACCAATAAGCATTAAAAAATTTTTCATTTTGTAGATTTATGTGTTCCCTAAGTACTTCCCTCACTGCAATCAGTTTGTTTGCAATTGCAAAATATGTTGTAGTTTCCTTTTCCCTTTCTAAGAAATATTATCTGGATATTTAGTAACTCTGTTGTGTCTTGTATTCCTGGCAAACCAGGACACTACTTTTTCCTTCTCATATCCTCCTTTTAACATAGGAATTTAAAATAATTTGTCGCAATTATATACGTATGTTAAACAGTAGTTATGAAACACTACTTTCACAATTACCTGTTAGATAATTCCAAAGAAGAAGCCTTCAGTAAGAGATTCAAATGATTTTCCTGAGACTATGACATGAAACAACAGATTTAATGTGGAGAACCTGCATACTAAGTATTAGTTGTTTCATGTCCTCTGGGGGTGGGTTCCTGAGGAATAAATGCTCTTATCACAGTATATGATCATGCTACAACTAACTGTGAATTAGGTCCAAGTTAGGTGAGCAATAATTGTGAACACCAGGCAAATGTGTTGAGATTCAACTGGTCATGTACTGAACATGCACTGACAGTCTGTACTGTACTACAGATTTCTTCAGTGACATGAAGGTTGTATGGCAGGTGAAGTTCTACCATTTCTTAAAGGCAAATAGAGTTTGTTGTACCTATATTTTATTCAGGCAAGAGCTGGTGGTGGTGTTATTGTTGGTTTAGCAGAGAGTTATAATCAAGACATTCTTAATAAAGCCTTGGGTCTCCAAATTCACTGATGAGACATTTGATTCAACCTTTTCCTATGTGAGCAGTGCAGTAATTTGTGATTTTGAACACGATTTGTAAAACAGGGAAGAGAAGAATTCTATTTTGAAGGCATTTTGCACAGACTTGCTCACAAGTGTAATCTTGGAGAAGTTCTGGCCTGCTGAATAGCAGCAGCAAGCAGAGTGAAAAAACACTTCTTCCTGTTTCCTCCAAAATACCATGTGTGACAAATCATAGTGGGGGGAAAATAGCTGCAACAAAATGTTACAATATTTTTGTCAAACATACTGCGTTTGCACTGCATGTATTGTCTAATTTTAAAATTATGCAAAGTGCCTGTGTGACAACATTATTTCCTGCTTATTTATTACCAAACATACAGAGTTTGGTAAAGACTAGGTATTTTCTTTCTTGTATCTTACAGCTGGAATCATAAAGAAATGACTGTTAGGTATCAGTCATGAGGATGTAGCACATGTTCCTTAATTTCTAGTTTCCTACTAAATCCACAATTTTTTAAATGTCAGAATTTAAAAGGAACACAAACAGTTTCCATGTGAAACTAAGTTACTTGAAATAATCCTGAAAAGTTGTTACACTTTGATCAGCTGGAGTGAAATGTTATTTGGATTTTGACTTTTCAGCATTTTCCATTACAAGAATATGCTGTCAGGTTTTTCCAGAAAGTTTTAATTTACTGATAATTTTGGAGGTTGTGCTTAGAAATACAGGATTTTTTATAAGAAATTTTTTATAATATATAACCCTTTTTTTTCCTCTTCTCCTTTGATTCCAGACTTATGCCACTTCCAGGGCATGATGGTCTGCCCTGTAAAACCAATTGTACTGGTCTAGTGTGAAGAACAGTACTGAAAGTGATGTGGTGTGACTGGATTGTTAGAGGTGTAAAGGGCTGACCAGACCTCCTTCAGACCTGTTTTACTAAACACTCAAGCCTTTCCTCTCTGCTTCCCTCCATCACTAATGAGGCCTGAGTCTGCGTGCTCGTGGATTGCTAGCTATGTGGGCTAGAACCAGACACTCTGCAGTCACCAGTGACAAGACCCGAGGGAATGGCATGAAGTTGTATCAGAGGAGATTTAGGCTGGATGTCAAGAGAAGGTTTTTCACCAGAGCAGTGGTCACGGCACCAAGCCTGATAAAGTTCATGAAGCATTTGGAAAACACTCTCAGGCACATGGTGTGACTCTTAGGGATGGTCCTGTGCAGGGCCAGGAGTTGGAGTCAATGATCCTTATGGGTCCTTCCAACTCAGAATGTTCTGTGATTTCAGGTCTTTCTTGAGTCACAGCTAAAACCATCCTAAGCCAAACTGTTTAGAAATACTTCATACAGTAACTATGCATAAAAGCATCCTCTCATAGAACTACTACAAGCAGACTTTGGCCTTGGACAGTTTTGGTGAGCTCTTGACTAAAAATATAGTCTGAAAGGGGGAATGTTTAATGTGAGAGCCAACTCTAAGGGATACAATACTTTTTTACCTCCATATTGCTCTATTATGTTATAATTTGGAGAAGTGGAAAGAAATTATGTGATGACCAAATTATCGATGTCTTTCAGACTGTCTAGGGTTGCTGAATGTGTTTGGTGGTCCTTAAATGTCTAGACAGATAATACAGTTTTCTGGTCAATTTCCCCTCTCCCAGCAGCATACAAGGTGCAGTGTTTTCTGTTAAAAGTTTTTTTTATTCTAATTTTTTTCACCTGTAATTTGTTATCATTTATCTAGAAATACTGCATGACAGCTATATTGCCTCACCTACTTTCAACTGTTTGTTCAAGAATAAGTTATATTTTTTAATTTTCAGTATGTTTGTAAACTCTTGCTATAGTCCTTCAAGTCCGTAATGTCCTCTAGACCGTTTTTTGTACCTCAGAAGTTAACTGGAATATCTCTCATTCAATCAGTGATAGAAAAAGCAATATAAATTAAGATTGCACATAGATTGCAGGTTACTTAGCCAGTATCGCTTTTCTTCTCAGAATAAGTTTCAACTTGACATAGTCTGTATAACCATATCACATTTATCTTCTCTGGTAGTGAGGGTTTGTATTAAGTTAGAAATACATAGTTGGGCACAAGATACATGTAAAATCTGAACACACTGAAGAAGGGTTTTCTGTGACTTTGAGATCTAACTGAAATTATCCACCAGAAGGGAGAAACTCTTGCTTCAACTGCTGATATTATGTGTTTACTCAAACACAGAAATTATTCCCTAATGCTCTTGAACAAGCAGGCAGAGCTGATTTACGTAGGTCTCTCAAGTGTGCCTGTAGACAAGTAGAGGATAATCCGAAAAGCACACATCTATAACCTTTATTGTGGTAAGAGAAGAAACAACAAATCTGAAAAAATGTTTAAAAATTTGATGCTTGAGAGATGAAATGAAGTTATCACTTTCTTCAAAATCCTGATTACACTACTCAGTCAAAGACTGTATTTTATGGCCATCCGTTGTTGTCCCTGATGGATTTACAGAAACACATGCAACACCTGTGGAGTTGTGCAAGTTTTCATTATCAAAACAATCTCAGCAACAAATATTTGTGTTGGATATAGCTTTAATGGGGAGAAAGAGATCCATCTTGTCAAGGAGGGAGTTGGATTGTCAGTATTCAAAAATCACCAAAGATGAGCTGCTGTGGGGTGTAGCTCCCCTCCATGCTGAGGTGGCTAAACATTTCTCAGGACTAGAGTTATAGTCATCAGTTTTATCAACATGCAGCAATAATAGCCTGTATTGAAAGCTAGATGCCAATGATCTCTTTTGAATAAGCCTAGACACTTTTTCCATAATAGTTGTATTCTCTTTCACAGTGAAACATAATCAACATACATTTACATATTTCATGTAATCAGGAGAAGTGGAGATGGATTATGAAAGAAGGATATTATGGTTGGAGTGTACATCTTCATCTCGATATAATGCAACTATTTACAAAAAGCCAACAGCAAGAATTGACAAAAAGTTTAATTGGTGAACTCTTTTTTGTTCCCTTGTACTTGAATCCCTAAGAGTACTCTTTTATATCACAGTCCATTTCGAAATTTTAGAAAATTAGCAAATTCTTAATGGGAAAACAAGTTCACACAATGCATTGTCAGCTCAGCCAGCTTTAGCAATGAAAACAATGCTTACTGATTTTTACTTTGTTCAGCATTATGGAACAGTTTAGACAAGACACTAAGCTGAATTCCACCTCATATTATGAAATATCATCTAAGCACTTTTTAAATTTCAATTAGTAATTTAAATTTTATTTTTTTAAATCCTTTTGAAGAAAACATGCCAGGACCAATGTTGTCCAGGATGCAACAAGAATACAACAGGATTGCACAGCTGTAACCGCCTTAGTTTACCTTCTGTGAACTATTCTACTACTGACAATTATGAAAGGGAAAGAACATATTTGGTTTTCTCAAAGAGACTTTAAAAAACCCCACATAAATAACCCAGATATCTAAATCCTGATAGCTGATGAACAGAACAATCTGATTTAGAGACTTGAGATAAACGCAAAGTTTCTAGTGAGGAGAACTCTCATACCAACTGAATGCTTGCCCATACAAAGGTGTTTTATTTAGCTATAATAACATATTGCACCAGAGGAAGCTAGGATTTTTTTTTTTTCCTTGTGACAGCTAAGTTTTTGGTGCTTTGAAAGAGCACTATCCAAGGGGCAAGCAGTTAAATATTTTTAACATGTTCTTTTATATATATTTTATATAGGTGTGTGTTTGCAAGTATATATATATATATATTCCAATATGTGTGTAATATATATAATGTATGAGTTTTATAAATATGCATGTTTTTATATAATATATATAGACAGATGTATCTCAGAAAATGGAAACCAGTCATCACAGTTCACAAAATCTCATTAGACTTGAGCAGCTTGTCCTGAAGTCCATAACACACATCCTAATATCTGGGCTTGGTGATGTGGAGGTAGATTTCTTCAGTGGAGTAATAAATTAACTACCACTACCTTTTGGTAAGTACCCAACTCTGCTTTTGCTTTTGATGCCAGCAGAAGCAATACTCCATCTCCTCCACTTTGGTAGCTGTGAGCAAGAGTCAGTTACAGCCCCTGCTCCTTCTTGTCCAGATGATGTGTCTAGGATTTATTCCATGGTAAGGAGAATGCCAGGGCCCTCCACACTCACTTTGAGAATACACATCCGCAATCCGAATCTGCTTTCCAGTCCCCATACAGGAACCGTTCAGCTTGTTGCCATTTCTAACACATCTTCATCTGTTGCTTGGTTTACTACATCTCTCAAGCAGCAACTTCCTTCTGTTTCTGGAAGGCAAAAAAAAGAGGTGTCATTATAGCTTTAAAAGTCACCAGAAGCTACTCACATCAGCATTATGTTATATTTCTCACTTCCCCATTTATCTGCTTGTCAAAGCAGAAAGCTTTCAATATAAGAAAACATGTTTTCCAGGAACTTCCAGCACTATTTTCTAATAGCTAAAACCAGAGTTCAACAGCTCTTATGAATTCTCTCATAAACAGTGGAGTTATGAAAGTAGAATCTTACAGACTGTGTCCTAAAGCTCATTGAGTTGAAGTGTCAACCAAGAGGGTAGAAACTTGGACTTAAGTTTTTCCCACAGTTAAAATACATGTGAGGATGCCCTAAGGATTCTCTGCTGCCTAATGAGGCACACCCTCACACTCCAACAACTTCCTTGACTGCAGCACTAAAATATCCCCTTTTAAGTCTGCCTATTTGTTTATGGAAGAATTGAATAGAGTTGAATCATTCTTCTTGCTCAGATTTTCTTGAATTTTGTAATAGGTTCAAAAGTTGATAACCAAGAACAAGACAAGTAAATCAAAAAAATACCCCAAACAAAGGGAAAAAAAAAAAAAAAAACAAACCGAAACAAAAAGTCTTATCAAGTCTCTTTCTGAATAAGTGCCTTTCTTATCCAGGAGTTAGCAGCTTTCATTTGTGCTTACTGTGCTTCTTGTCACAGGATGGGTAGTGCAGTGTGGGTATTTGAGAATAGTTCTCCACAAACACCTGCTTGTCGTGGGGGAGAAGCCTGTGTGTCCTTATGAGGTTGTGAACTATACTAGCAGTGGTTTATACCTCTGGTGAGGTCTCCCATGCTGGTCAGGTCTCAACTGAAGGGTCAGACAAAGTGTGTCCTCAGGCAGGATGGGCTCGTCAGCCGCCCGGCAACCATCCTAGGAGAAGGACAACTCTAACTCCAAACCCAGGCAGATGGAGCTCGATTAGCCCTGTAAGGCCATCCATCTAAGAAAAGGATACTTTGACCAAACCTCCATCCTGAGGACCTTGCTGTGACTGTCCAAGCTTGCTAGGCCCTGGCAGATGAACCTCAGGAGTAAAGGGTGGGGCCAGTTCTGTGCACGCTGTGCCTCACCTAAAAAATCCACTGCACAGGCTTGAGGGATTCACCCACATTTGTAAAGCCCTACAGAGACAGATGAGGGACAAAATGGCAGGTGAT
>VXAU01003945.1:438495-451342 GCA_013399695.1 Formicarius rufipectus | reverse complement strand
TAGAAACTCTTAACTAATAAAGCAAAGTACATTGGTTGTCTTCATAACAAAGTGAAAAACACAAATCTCAGCCAGTCTAGAAGCACTTTTTTATTAAAGCTGCAATTCCAAAAGTATTTGGGATTTAAAATTTTCTGAACAATATACTTAGCTACTAGACAAAACACATACACTATATATTTAAACGAAAATAGGGTATTACAAATAACTGTATATATTTATATAAATATAAAAAAATAAATTACTTCCTGCTTCTTATTTCTTTGGCCATAAAAGGTCTTGTGCACACAATCAATCTCCAGTTGTTTATTTCTTTGTTTTAACTTAGGACAAGATTTATTTTTTTTTTACAGACATCATGACTAGGATCATGAAAAGAAATAAAAATTAATTACATCTTGCATCCTAAGGAATTCTCATACTTACTGATCATCTTCTGCTAAGTTACACTACAGTTTTTACCACAGGAAAAAAATGAAGGAAGGAAATTTGCCTACAGAAAGGATTTTTTATAATAAAATTCCACACCTTTTTATGAACTTCAGCCATAAAGCTACAAGTGCACTCAATTGAATATGCAGCTTCTGAAACTTGTTTATAAATACTGTAGTTCTCAGTGTTCATCTGCTCCAGATAGGCTGCAATGGATTCATGAATGCTTGGGTATTCCAAGGAGAAGGACGTGTCCAGAGAAAGAAGAAATAAAGCATTCAGCAAACTCTTTTGTATAACTTTATTTGCCTTTGAAAAAGAAAACAACTGTCAGAATAACAGCCTGAAAATACAGTAAAACTAACAATCGCATTTGCAGTCATTCTACAAGTACAATCAGTATTGCTGCTACTTAAAAATAAGAGAAAAGAAATACATATCACTCGAAAACTTCTATATGAAGATTTGTTTTCATTAAAGAGTGACAGTTACTTAGATGTCACTCCTAATATCAGACCTGCAACCAGTCACAAAAGCAGTGTATGATCCAGGCACAGCACTAACACACATAGCTGGCCAGGGTCAATTCACTGTCTGACCACGAGATGGCAGACAACACACAGACCACAGCTATGTCTGAATTTAGTAAAAAGCTATCTGCAACTCCACATGGTCACACTGCAAACTAAGAACTGGGATTACGTTTTGATTTTTTTGGGGGTGTTTTTTTTTGTTTGTTTGTGAGTTTTTTTATTTTTAACTGCAAATATTCAGTATTCTTTCAACTAAAATTTTGACCTCAAATAGAGTAACATTTTTCCAACTCTTTCTTGCCATACACAGAATGGGAATTTTATATTATGCACTTAAGAACATAAAGATAAAAATTATAAAGACTCATTAGATTTGTATGCTTACACTTATTTGCAAGCACAAGATGTAATATTTGTGACAAAAACCCTGTAACTGAAAAATCAATCTTCCACTCTGACTGAATAATGTCTGGAAAAAAAGCTACATTGCACTAAAAATTGGTCCAAAAAATTTAAACCAATTCAGGTTTAAACATGTAATGTTTTCCATCACAAAAAAATTTCATTGGACCTTCCCATCTGAAATAAACAGAAAAAACTCCTTCCAAAAAAAAAAAAAAAAAAATACTCAGGAGTTACATCAGAATTTTTTTTAAAGAGCACTGGAAGCAAAGAACAATTAAAATCACTATGATATATGTAACATAATTCCTTACTATGTTTCATCAGATTAAGTGATGATTTTAAGTGTTTTGTAGTTCTAGTCTTACTTGCATGGATGCTATAAACAAGCAGGGAGCAGCAGAGCTTTGCAAACCGTACATCATACCAGCGAAAAAACACCATATGACGGAAAAGAACACCAAATTTCAAAACCACGTTTAAAAACTGTATTAAAAATGCTTTCGTAAGATTTGAAATCTGCAGTATGCACTGATAACTAAAGAATGGACAAAGCTGCCCTCTGCCATCATACTCAGCCAATACATATATTAATTTCTCTGTCCAGAGCTATTTTTCACGTATTAATCCCTGAAGAAGGCATCACTTTCTGCCCTCTTAAAATGTATATACAAAAGACAATCACTTATAATTAGTAATGTCATACCTTTTCTACAGGAAGAAGTATTTGCAGCAATCTAACAGTGAAGAGTGAAATGCTAATAAATGCCATTCTGTGATGTACCAACATCACCTTGGGCTGTTCTGCACTTATATTGGTTTTGTGATATAATATAGTTTCTCCAAGCAAACCCAAGACCAGAAGCAATTTGTCTCTCTGAAAACAAAATCAGAAATAAAATCAAATACAATAATTAGAAAAAAAAATGAAACATTCCATATTTACAGTGTTTATACAGCACCCGCAGTATCATTAACACAATTATACCAAATAAGATAACATTGCATAAATACACAGCACTGTTAGGTCATCCAGAACTATGAAGCAGACCAGTCTACTTTCACTTTTAGTTCTGAATACTCACTCAGTAATTACCCGTTACTGGTTGCTCTCTCCCCTTTCCTCTCTCTCTCTTTTCTCCCCACCCCCTCACTTTAAGTTCTGCTCACTACACTTTCAAACCTTAATTTTAATATGGAAATATTAAGGTCCAGTCTGACCTGGCAAACAAAGCTTTGCCTTAAAATTATAAATAAATGAATGAATAAATGAATAAATAATCTCAAACCAACTCACAACCAAAACTTTGAAAATATCAAAGGTTTTTTCATCTCCATTTTCAAAGGAAACAGCAGTCTGATTTTCCCTCTCCCCTTTTTTTAAAAATCACTATAACTGTATACAGTTACCTGGCTTATTTGCAGAATTTTGCTTGTTAGTAGCTTGGAAGCAAAAATTATCCTACTAGTATAATCAGCACATAATCATATAACAATGATCACGGTTTATACTTTAGTTTGATGGACTTGTAGGCAATGAAACATACTGATTCAGATCATAAAACAACTAGACATAGAGATATTAAGCTTCTGAGATTAAATGTTCTGCAAGAAATCTTCAGCACTGACTTGAAATTGATCAATTATAACAGATCTTCACAGATCAGTAGCTTAAGTTAAAAATAAAATTCTCATTTTCTATTAGGTCCTATAAATAATACAAAGATTAGCATTCATAAAATTGAAAAGAAGGAAGCCTACACTAATATTTTAATTAATATTACAGTTATTATTGTTTCATATTCAGCGGTATTTTCATGAATTCTAACAAGTCAGGAGCATTTAAGACCACATTTAATTCACGTTTGTTGACAAGTTTCAGTCTGAAATTCTGATACGTTTGTTAGTGCCTAAGCCATGTCAACTTACACTTCAGCTTTGACTTCCCTTCAAAAAAGCAAGTCAGCCATTATTATTTCATCTAGTATTCACTAACTTGATTTCATGTGTATATAACACTTCTCACTTGTGGTCAGGTGTATTTCCAGCAATTTAAATACTTTTGTCAACAGCACCTTAATGCTTTGAATCTCTCCTTTCCCTGCTAAGCAACATAGTTAAGGATATCTGAAATCTGTGCAAGGATCTATAGTTCCTGTGTAGGAAATGTATAGCAAGCATGCATCTTACAATTCTAGTCTTGGATCTAAACAGTTATCTCCCTAATTTTAAACAGATAGTTAGTTTATAAGGAGTAAAGAATGTGAAAATTGCCATTTACATCAATTTGGTCTCCAACATTTGTCACCAGTGCCTTTCACTCAGATCCCCTTCCCTACATATGTTTCTCTCAATGGCTGCTTATTTTCATCAATCATGAAACTCCCATGTACTGCCTGGTAGAAGAACTTAAATTTTAAAAAAATAATGATAGAACTAGTAATAAACTACTTAAAATTTTCAGAAGGGTAGCTCAGTAGAAGATTAGATGTGCATATGAATCACTGCAGAAAATGTCAGAAGCTTATAAAAGAAGACTTAAATATGGCTGAACAAAGTTTGAGGAATATTACCAATTCCAATGCAAAAAGGCTATCATCTTCCCAAACATTTTCAGAAATAGCATCACCAATAAGGAACATGTCTTCAACAAGCAATTCAAGAACTTCCATCGTTACTCTTTGACTGCCTAGGAACAGAAATAAGAGGATAAATCCAAATGCAGACAAAATATTATATCTTGATATTCAGAAGACACTACTGTAAACATGGGTTTATTCTAAATATAAAATTCTGGTATTTTAATTTCCCTATACACTTCCACAAAACCAATGCTAGCTTCCCTCAACCACAAAGAGCTTTGAATCACAGAAGATGAAAATCAGTCAAAATTACAATAGAAGAAATTGTGCACTTGAAAAAAGTCTGCGTTTTCCTTAAATCCTATAGTAAAATTACTTAAGAAAAGAATGGACTTAATTACAAGTGTAAATCTGCTTACTGAACTTAATTTAAATTTAAAATTCAGGATAAAGTCACTGATTTCCCCTACTGAGCCCGCTGTTTCAAATCCTCTGCATATATTACCTACTCCTGTTAATCTGCATTTTGGTATAGCAGGAGTGCCTTTCTTCACAGAGCATTTTGTTTGACATCTTTTCAAAGACAAGATGAATACACACTTTATCTACTTGTGCTATTCTCCATAACAATTTCCCCCTTTCTTTTTAGGGCCTGAGCTTAAACATAGAGGCTACATTTACCACAAATTTAAACCTCTCTCTAATTTCCCCAGATAATGAATTAATAGAGGAGAAGCAGTCAAAACCTAGAAAGTTTGGGGAAGAACAAGGCAGAATATCTGGAGCCTGACCAAATACTTTCAGCCTCATGTAACGGAGGATACCAGAACTGTCTGGCATCCTAAGGAACCACACAGTGTCAGTCTTCCCTAAATACTTCATTGAGTGCAACTGTTGGCTTGTTGATGATATGTTTCTATATGAAACCATGGATGGATTTCACACAACATCACTGAATTTCCAACTTATTTTTTAACTAAGATAAAAATTTTCCATCTTTCAGAATCCTCAAAGCAAAATCTGTTTAAAAAAGAAAAGGTTCTACTCTTTTGTTACAATTAAACATTAATTTATTTGTCACTTTTTCTATTTCTTGGAGATTTTTCCACACTGCAGAAGCCTTGATGTACTTGAGAAAAAAAATTTTTATCTGTGTGACTAGATACATAGTGACAATCACCACAGCTCATACAATTTGCAGCTTCAGTGATACTGCTCTGAGAGAGCACATGACAGAGAATGGTACAAGGCCTTTTTGAAAGTTTGCTTTTACCTATCTCATGGAAGTGCTGTTTTCCATTTATTTTAGGCATTTTGACTTAATACATTTCTTCATTATAATAAAATGATAAAAAACTCCACCAAACCAAAACAAAAAAACCTGCAACCTGCAACCCACACCACTACTGATTCCTGCAATGACTTCACTCACAAGACAGATCAGAACAAAAGAAGAAAAATTTGAATGAACATCTTCACAAGAATTGAAACTTTAAAATACATGTTACATTGCAAAATATAAAGAAGCAAATTTTAGAATAGGCTTACTGTTTTTACTTTACCCAGTAATTTAAACAGAAGAAAATCTATGTTATACAAGTTTATAATAATGTTCATAAAAGTGCATGATGATTTTAATGAAGACAAAAAACTCAAAATATAACCACAGGAGAAAGCATGTTACTGTCTCACAGTATCACAGTCTCACAGTGTGCAACCAGATTACAGCTTTCAGATCAGTTATTAGTTTCCTTACACTCTGTCTCTCATTGCAGCACTGTGGAAAAATGGAGAAATACCATCTAGTAGAGTTTAAAAAGTGGAACACCACCTGAAGGGAAGAGAAAGAAATATCAACTTTATCTGAAAGTGAAACTATTTTAGGTCACAGAATTGGAGAATATGCTGAGTTGGAAAAGATCCATAAAGATCATGGAGTCCAAGTCTTAGCCTTGCACAGGACCATTCCCAAGAGAAACACCATGTGCCTGAGAGAATCATCCAAATGATTCTTGAACTCTGTCAGGCTTAGTACCACGACCACTTCTCTGGGGAGCCTGTTCCAGTGCCCCACCACCTTCTCAGGGAAGAACCATTTCCTAATATTCATACTAAACTTCCGCTGGCACAATTTCAGGCCATTCCTTTGGATTCTCTCACTGGTCACCACAGAGAAAGGAGCAGTATCAGCCGCTCCTCTTCCCCTCACAAGGAAGCTGCAACTGCAATGAAGTCTCCCCTCAGCCTCCTCTTCTCCAGGCTGAACAGACCAAGTGACCTCAGCTGCTTCTCATACAGTTTATTAGAAGATTCAAAGAAAGACTCTTGAAAGATGGAAAAAATGTATTTTAACTCTGCAGATTTGAAGTGACAGGCACCAGAAAAAGAAAAAAAAGATAGAAAATACATTTTCTGCAGTTTTACATTATAAAGATACCAGAAGTCATGAATGTCCTTATGACTAATTAATATTTAAATATCATTACTCTAAAAGGGAAAAACAAAACTTCAATTCAGTTTAGTTGGTTTATTACTGTAAGAAAGAGGATTTAATAGTTTTTATACATATTTCATTAATTTTTTTATAAATTAAAACCTTTTACTATCCTAGTCATAGACAGATGCACATTTCCAGCTCCTATACTTGAAAACCTTACCATGCCTACCAATATCTGTTTTCAATTACATTTTACAGCTAAATACTACTTCAGACAACCCAAGAACAAAAAGATTCTGTCAAAAAAGCTTTGCAACTTAGAACCTTTAGTTAAAATTAAAATCATCGTTGCAATTAGATTATCATTACTTATATTGTTTCTTATATAAATCATAATTTATTACTGCATTCATATGAATAAAAACAAACTTTTTCCCAGAATTTTTATTTTTTCTTGAACAGGAGGTAAACTCTATGCTCAGAGATCAGAACATGTTTGGTTAAGTGTGGTTATTTTTTCATCTGCCTGTGTGACATTTTATCCAGCCATGTCATTTTTCTGCTACACACCCACTTCTTCCCACCATCAGTAAAAAGCACTTAAAATTTCTGCAGCAATTCAAGCTTCAGAAGATTCAAGCTTTATGATCTGAACAAACTCCCTAGACAAGAACTGTTGTAACTAGTTACCTTATTTCACTAATTATCTGTACCTTAATTATTTGAGCTACTCACTTCATAGTACTTCAAAATATATCCTTAAAAGGTCTATATTAAAGATGGGAAGGACATAAAAGTGAAATACTTAGAACTTTCTCACCTGTTCTTAGAAGAGGTACTGCATTTTCCAGTATAGAAACACAGAACTGAGGAAGGCTAAGCTGCTTCATCTGTAATTCCAAAGTGTCTTCATTTTCAATATCTGGTAGATCGATATGTCCTATATCAAGTGGAGAATGCAGGGAGATTCTGGAGTTTGCATTTGCTTGAGTACTGTTTCCACTGAACAAAATAAGCAAACAAAAATTAAAAAAAAAAAAAAAAAGACATAGTTAACTCTTGCAAAAAGAAAACCCTTATATGTACACAAGTCAAAAATAGCATCAAATATTTTCATATCCTCCTTCCATCCCAATCTTTCTCTGCTATTCATCAGTGTTGTAGGAAGAGGGGGATTTTGTTTGGTTGGTTTTTTAAGTGTCAAAACTGGTAACATCACAAGTATACCTAATGTTTTTTTTGGCAGTCATCTTCAAATTCATTTAACACAGTGTACTGGAAGAAATACACAGGCAATGAATACAATATTGCAAGAGAAATATAAGTTGAATAGAAACCTGTTTTTTTGATGAACAAAATCTCTCAGTTGAAAGGCCACTTACTAACTCAAATTTCATCCTGAATGATACCTACTATATTAAAACCATTCTATCCAGCTAGCCACAAGAATGGTTAGAAAGAAAATTAAGAAGCATGCCCTATGTTAAAGCCTTAGGACTACCTTGCCAACTGCAAACCAGAAAAATATTCCCTTGTCCAAGAAAGCGTTAAGTGCAATCATGCATATATTATAAAACATACACAGTGTGACTATATTATAGACATTTTAATTATTAGATATTAAATATATTGCATTATTTTCAACTGTTTTTAAAAATAATCTGTTGTCAGTATTATAATTAATGCAGCCCTAAACAGATGTTTTTAAACCTTTTTTCTTATTATGAACCACTTTTAGCAATCTCAATTTGCTTTAAAAACCTGTATGACTTCTATAATCATACATAGCTGGTTTTTGTTTCTATCTTTTTCTATTATTAAACTAGCTGAAGAAAAGTAATTGTGACATGACTGTGTTACATTATATTGTCTAATCAAATGTAAAAGATGTCTAAAGAGTATCAATTAAAATTTAAATGCCAATTGATGGAGAGGTCAATAGAAGACTACAGGCAAAACTGAAGAGTTCACTAGTCTGTAGTGCATTTGGCTGCACTTACCAGAGGGTAAAGAAGGAGAGATATCAGTCATGAAAACAATTCAGAAGAGCAAAGTTTAAGTTTCCAGGCAGAATTTGAAACAGACAAACAGACAGATTGAAGAGTCTCGAGATTTAAGAACAAGGAAAAAGAAGAGTTACATATAGAATAGCAAGAAACAAATAATTTACAATTATTTTGAAAAATACAAGAGTCACTAAAAGAAGCTCTTCCATACTAAAACCAGCAACATCAGAGCAGCACTTCTGTCATTCTATCATATCTTCTATTTAACAACATGTTTTTCTTTATGGAATAAATTATATCTTTGTAAGAAGTGGGATTTATGAGCATTGAGCAGTTCTATGACAGCACACAGGATGCAAGAAGATAAAACTGTACAGTAATGAACAGCTCATAATATGGCCTTATACTTCAAATAAATTACCACTCTCTGGTTTCTACGTCTCATCACACAGATTTTGTTACTAGACTGATAAGCCAGGCCATCGCTGTCACCTGCACAATACAAACCAGCTCCTATTAAACAGTGAAATGTTCAAAATTATCAGGTCCTAGAACACAAATTCTGGAGTTCATTGACATTTAGTATATTAGTCACATAATTAAAACAGTAATACATTAGACTTGAGTAAAAATAAACTTGTAATAGAATGACCCTCAAGATGAATTTAAAATTGAATACATGAGCCATTTTCATCACAGTCTATCTGAATACCTAGGAGTTACTCAGTCACTAAGACCATACACCACAGAGACTCAAAAGAACTACCAACAAGCACACAGTAAGGATTTACAAGGACTTTCAAACTACCACATACTAAAAGACATTGGTTCTTGAACAGAAGATTTAAGTCTGTTGTTAACAACAAAACCACACATAAACCTCTTCAATTTGAATGTATACAGACAATTCAAAATTCCCCATTGGAGCAAAAGTTTTAGTTGTTTTAGAACTCAATTTTGTTGTCAGATTTAAAAATAAAGTTTAAAGACTTCAATGGAAATCTTTCTACAGCACAGCATTTTTGACTATACAATAAACTGTTACCTACAGGATGGCCACAACTTAAACTTATGAGGTCATCTGCAGTAAAAAAGAAAAATCCCTGACATAACAGCAATAGTCTGAATAAAAGCTCTTCTGTGTATTACAAGTACATGCACAAGCAATTCCAATTGATAGGAAGAGATTTTTGTTTAAAAAGTGATTTGGTACAAAATGTGACAATGATCTTATGCATTCTGAACACCACTTAAAGAATGGTTTAATTTATAAACACAGTTTGAATTTCCAACCTGTTACCAAAACTTGCATCATTCCACACACTGACAAGGAGCTGATTATATAATCCTATATTAATAATTTTTTAATTGATGTGTAAACTATTTCCTGTTTTATTCACCTGGAAGATACTGCATCCCAATCTTGACCATCTCCTCTAGGACGCTGAACTGTCCGTCCAATTACAGACGGACGAGGACTACTGCTTCCAGGTGATGGATTCTGAGAACGAAGAGGACCTCTTGCTTCTTGACAATAAGACACAGATGAATTCTGGGAAGCTGTGCCTTTATATAACACAAAGCATGTATGTTCCATTAGCAGAATCCATTATTCTGAAAGATACTACATAGTGAATGGTAAAAGTAACTAAGTTCAGATATGGAGAACACCAAGTAAATACTGGTGAGTTAGGACAATGTATACTTGGCAAATAGATTTTGGAAAACCAATTCCAGGGCAAAACCAATGAAGAACCCAGTTGAATCATAAATCTCAACTTTTAAAAATAGAAACATAGTGTCTGGCTAAGGCTATTGAACTTGTCGATGTTATAACTGAATTAGCAGCCAATATAATTTATTCAGACACCAAATATAGTGACAATCTTATCTAGAGAACCAGACTATCAATTTACAAAAAGAACTGATTCAATTCAGATGACAAAATGGAAACAGGAAGGCATAAAAAAAAAGTTAACATTGCTCATGAAACTAGTAACTACATTGTTAAGTACCAATAGCTTCAAGACTTTTCTGAAACTGCCCACTTTTATTTTACAGGTTTAATTTTGTTTTAGTTAAAAATCCCTCTCCTGCTGACATACAAACAGTTGGATACTGGGAAAAGCTGACAAATGGGGAATCACAGGAAATTGCAAAAATGAATAAATGTGTTAAAACAATGCAAGTACTCAAAACTTTCTTATTAACATTAGTAGTGCTGAACACCATTTATTCAGCAAAACAGTTTCACAAGATTTTATTTGCTATAAGGTTCTAGGGTTTCTTTTTTTAAATCATTATAAACAATCTTAACCATAGTAAAAACAACAGTATGTCAAATACTTAAACCTGCCTTGTTCTGTGGAAGAAAAGCTTGGATCTCTGTGAAAGTTAAGCCTGCTTCTCAAGAAGATACACAACTGTTGCAAGCATGACACAGCCTGCAAAGCTAGCCGATGTCTTCCATCTCCTCCAAAAGCCAGGTTGAGCAGGGACAAAAGGCTCTGCAAAAACAAAACCATCAACACCAACAGCTGAACATTAACCACCTTCATAAACAACTACGCCAGCAAGAGTCTTGCACTAAATGTAGTTCACTATACAAATATAGCTCACAAATGCTTCTAAGTGTTTTTCAAAATCACTGCAAAGAATAAATAGGCTTAACTACTCGTTTCTTACTGAATGCGAGACTATCAGCTGTGAGGAAAACGCTGAGTTCCACACTACATTTCCAACTAAGTTATGACTTTCATTATGGAAGCCCATTAGAGGGGGCCCATACAACCGTGACAGAAACTTATCCTCCACAGAAGAAACAAAGTATTACTTCAGAACACACTTCGTTACTGATTAGTAATACACCTCAGTACAACAAAAAAATTTTCTGAACACAAATGGAGCCAATGTCCTCTTTCCTATGCACCTAAACACAAAGGAGATTTTTGTTTAGGTATTTTGTTTAGAAATATATCGTAACATATACATCAGTTCTTCCTTTGTACAACTTGTACCAAAGCACAATAAAACCTTTAAAATTTATGCAAACTTTTACCTGTACAATCTTTGGCCTTTGAAGGAAGATCTCAGCAGGAAAATCTTGCATAATCACATCCTGAAGAAGCTCACATGTACTCCAAATTAAACTTTGGTTGTTACTTCTCAAAGAGCTAAAAGTTCAAATTTAAGTATGTATTAAAATGAAAAAAAACAGTAATTATTAGATTGAACAAGTGTTTACAAGTTATAATCACGACACTGAAGAATCTTAAGAGAAAAACCTCTGTAATTCTATTGTCATACTATTTTCAAGGTTGAATTATTCCTAAAGCATGCTAATCCTACACACAATAAAGAACAAAGTCAATTCCAGGTGTTATCAAGCCATCTGCAAAGTTGTGTTCCAAAAAGAGAAATAACTACTGATACTGAATTTGAAATTAAAATTACAAATACTGTAAATTCCCTCTGAAGCTAACAATTACCTCAGTGGTTACAGCAAGTAATCTAACTGAAACCAGTAAGAACATTTCGGTCATTACTAAGGTTAATGTAAAACATAAAAGCAGTTGAGTTATGTAGGAGGGAAGTTCCATAAAGGAAGAATTCTCTAAGATATATATCAGTAAATAGTAAGAACCTTTAGGATATTCTGCTTCACTTTTTCCCATTTTAATTATTTCAGAAACCACTGTTTCTGAAACCACTCAAAAAAAAAAAAAATCAAGTATGTCCAGTTTTATACAACTCTGGGGGTTTTCCTATACTTAGGCATAAAGGAAATTAAATATTAAAGAGGTTTTCCAGCTTCAGAGATCTTTCAAAAGGAAAAAAAGAAAACAAAATCTATGCTAGAAATCATTGTTATGTCAACTCATAAACAATCCCAATTACAGAAATTTTTCTTGGGCCACTTTAAACACTGCTTTTCTAAATTAGTTAAAAACAAAAAAATAAAATCACTGCAGAAAGGCAATCTGAATGACTCAATGTCTGAATAAGGCCCTGTACTTAAACTTATTGACCTAAACCTAGTCAAGCTACTACTGAAAGTATGGATTTTCCTGCCTAGCACTCATGGGGGTAAAGTAAATAATGATTTTATTCCAGCTTGTTCTAATAGTAACTGAATGAAATCTCTGATCCTCTTGAGAAATGCAGAAGGCAGTCTGAAGTGTCATGAACAAAAGAACCCCAACACACTCTAATTTAAATACTAAACGGAGAGCAACACTGACCAACTTCAGCACAGCTTTTACAGTCAGTTATCAAAAATTAACTCATTAGGTTATTTACAGGAAGAGGCTTATGATGCAGGACAGAAATTTACAACAACTATTCCAGAAAAATAAAAACTACAAGCAAATGGTACCATTTCTATAACAGCACCTTTCGTTTGATGAAAGCACATGTCTGTCTGTTGAAGTCAAAGTTAACCAAGGAAATGTGGAA
>VXAU01003945.1:425276-436730 GCA_013399695.1 Formicarius rufipectus | reverse complement strand
ATATATATATAAAAATATATATATTGTAAGTATATATTGTTAAATACATGCCATTCTTATTGAAATTGTGAAATGCACACACAGTAACATTAAAAACAATCTCTCCAGACCATAATATTTCGTTCAAAGGATCAAACTAAATAATGCCCAGATTATTCATTTACATTTTTTCCCAGTAACTTAAGTTCAAACAGTAAGAAAAATACAATGCTCCTGTTAGGAAGTATTAAGATTATTTCATCCACGCATACATATAATTTATAGCATAAATGTACAAGATTATTATATTCTTCCCTATACAGTGGAAATATGAATTAAAAATCTGCTCCTAGGAGGGCACAGGAAGGAAAAAATGAAAACCAAAAAAACCCCCAAAAAACCCCCAAAACAAACAAACAAACAAAAAACCAAACAAACAAAAAAACCAATCATCAGGCACCACATGATTCTAGCAAACTAGAACTCCAAGTACTTAGGCTACAGAAATCACAGAAAAATTGTATTTCTGACACTGTACACTACAAGTGACAGAGGTGTGGTCATTACCAGCATGCACTGTAACAACAGTGTCTTTCCCACAATAACCAGAAGTAAGGACCTCTACAATAAGTAATTTCCTCCTCCAAACTTTGTGCTAACATTTTTAAGGCAGAAGAGAAGAACCACATAGGTCATACTACATCTAAGAGGCTCTGTAAATTATTGTAAGACAGATAATATGCTGCATAACAGAGGGAAGTAACATCACTTCACAATGACATATTAAAGTTTATGTCATTTTCTATGACAAATACTTATCCAAAACTAAGTAGATAGTGTGTATAACCAATGTAGTTTTAAAAATCATTCTACTAGGATCAACTATGCTTTTTTCTTTTTCTGTTTTGTTTTTAAGACTTGAGTGGCTCCCAAAGTTAAAGCCTACTACACAATAAATGGCAGAAAAGCGTACAGGCAAAATCACAGATTTATCACTTGCTACCATAAAGTTGTTCTTAAAAATTGTGTCATGCTTTTCATACATTATAGAAAACAGATAGTACATACTGAAGAAATGGATAGAGAATGCCATTACAGGAATGGTACCAGGTGGTTTAGCTAAGATCACCCTGTTTCTGGCAGAATCTGATTACCACATATTCCACTGATCTCTCAGGAACAATTCATCTACTACGCCTGAAAACAACAGCTTTTCATAGCCTTTCCATTTATTTTATTTAAATTTTAAATAAATTACACTTCAAAATATGTAACTTACCTGGATGATCTACTGAAGGCTGAGACTGAGCTTGATAACGTACTGATAAAGAACTAGATGGAAGTTCAGAAGGAAGGAAGAACAGTCGATCCACAACCCCATCAATTATGGCCTGCAAGTTTGGATCCACATCAGGGCGAAGTTGAGAGAAAAACTCCACTGCACCAATTCCAATCATTTTCTCAGCAGCAAGTGGATGCTACATTAGGAAAGATAACTGACAAATTCAGTCTGAAAAGTCTTAAGGTCTCTGGTAGGGGATGGGGGATAGAGCAAGGGGAGGAAAAAACAGAATTCTAAGTTATATTTTGCCTTTAATCGTTTAGACCATTGTGCTGAGCTGAAGTTCATTTTCTTCACAGTGGCTGGTATAGGGTTGTGTTTTGGATTTGTGCTGAAGACGGGGTTGATAATACAAAGATGTTTTTGTTATTGCTGAGCAGGGCTTACACAAAGCCAAAGAGTTTTCTGCTTTTCATACTGCTACACTGACAAGGGCTCTAGGAGTGCACGGAAGCCAAGGAAGAGACATAGCTGGGACAGGTGACCCCAACAGAGCAAAGAGATATCCAGAATCATAAAATGGCCTGTGTTGGAAGGGACCTTAAAGATCGACTAATTCCAACAGCACACTCAGACTATAAAATCGGGGAAAGGAGGAGGAAGGGAGAGACATTTGCAGTGATGCCATTTGTCGTCCTAAGTCACCATTATAGATGACGGAGCACTGCTTTCCTGGGGGTGGCTGAACACCTGCCTGTCCATGGCAAGCGGTGAATTAATCCCTTGTTTTGCTCTTCTTGTGCACACTGTCTTTACGTCAACCCACAACTTTTCTACCTTTTACCCTTTCGACTCCCTCCCTGGTCCCACTGATGGGGGAGCGAGCAAGTGGATCTGTGGAGATTGGTGTCTGGCTGGGGTTAAACCATGACAACCATCCATCAGTATCAAAGATGGTGGTTTTTTTTTTTTATTTCCTCTGCATAGATGCTGTTTAGTGGTTAAAACAAAAGAATTTAAAAATCTGAGATACATCAAATTTCTGTAACATTTTCTCAGTTTAAGATAAATTGCACCAATGTCCAGGAACGGTGCAAATGGTCAGCTGCAAATAATGCTCCAAGATAAAAATGAAACAGTAAGAGAGAAACTGAAGAAGCAGAGAAACTAAAGCAAAAATCCAGAAAACAACAATTTTTCTCCGCTGTCCCTCTGACCCATTTCAAGTCACTTATACTGCTTTAAATTTGGTCCACACACAATGCTTTTATTATTCCTATCTTACAAAATCACTCTAAAAATCTCACGATACAGAGCTACAAGGTCAAATAACATTCAGCTTTATTTAGCTTCGGAATTCTAAAGACATATAGTTAAAAATAAATATATGTTAGTATACAATACCTTGATCAAACTGTTCACGAAATTTAGTACTTCCTCTTTCAATGGTACGACTGGGAAATTGAACCACTCCAAGAGGTTACGAAAAAGTGCTTTTTCATAGACCAGATCAGCATATGAAATCAAGTTGTGATCTAACTTAAACAGAATAGTCTTCAGAGATCGCTCTCTTATCTCTGTCAGTTCATGACCTGCCCCAAGACAAAAAGGTATTAAAAAATCCAAAAAATTATTCTATTACTTTTTTCTTACTTGAATAAACAGAATACTGCCAAAGACCCGTGAGAGAAAATAAAGAAGGTGGCTTTTATGCCGTCAGTATTATGCTTAACAGGATAAGAAATACAATTACACTCACCAGTGGTAACCTCACCAGGTATGTTTGTATCGTTAAAAAGCGGTGAGACATTACAAACCATACTGATACAGTCTGGTGCCAAGTGCACCTCTCCTGAGAGAACCTGGTGTCTGAGCCTCTACCAGAACCTCTTGTGGACATGCAAAGCTGCCTCGGACTCCCCAGCCCGACAGGAAACTACCCAAGACCACTGAACCGAAAGGCATTATATCTGAAACAGAAGCCTTCGGCATTTCCTAGAGGGGGCATTTCCCAATCTAGGGCAGCATTTCCCACCTAGGGGGGCCCCGTCGTCCCCTCCAGGTCCTCAGCGGGAGTCGAGGGGGACAGCAGGAGCCGGAGGGGCGGCAGAGGCCGGGCAGGGACGGCCGAGCTCCCGCACACCACGGTCTCGGTGCCTCGCTGCCGAGAGCCCCGGGAGCGGAGGGGTGGGCACAGCGCCACGGGCAGCGGGGAGGCATTACCCAGCTTCCTGACGAGCGACGACAACTCCATCGCGCCCTCTCCCCGCCCGCATTCAACCGCCGCGCCGGGTCCGCCCGCCTGCCCGACCGGCCGGGGGCGGCCGCGGGGCACCTCGGGAATCGTAGTCCGCCCGCTGCCGCCACGGGCCCACCGCCCTTCGCCCCGCGCAAAGCACGCCGGGAGCTCTCCGTCGGCCCGCGGTGCGCTGGCGGGAGCACGGGAAACTACAACTCCCAGGGAGCCCTCCGCCGGCCGCGGTGCCTGATGGGTGCTGTCTGTGTGTGTCTGTGTGCGTGGGGGTGTGTGTGGGCGTGCCTCTGTGTGTCGGTGGTTCTGTGCGTGTGTGTGTCTGTGTGTGTCTCTGCCTCAAGGGGCACCCTGCGGAGAGCAGCCTCTTTTCCCAGGGAACCAGCGGCAGGATGACAGGACGGGGTCCTGAGCTGTGCCGGGGGAATTTTGGGTTGGACATTGAGAGGGATTTCTTCACAGAAAGGGTGATTGGACACTGGAATGGGCTGCGCAGGGACGTGGCGCAGGCACCGTCCCTGCAGGTGTTTCAGGAAGACTGGACGTGGCACTGAGCGCTGAGACACTGCAAGAGGTTGTCCAGAAATGCTGTGGATGCCCCACGGAACCTGGTCTAGTGAAAGGTGTCCCTGCCCACGGCAGGGAAGCTGGAACTACACGATCTTTAAGGTCCCTTGCCACCCAAGCCGTTCTACGATTCTACAATTTATGCTTATAGTAATAACTATTTGCTAATGTCACTTTGATGTGTATCACAGCACTCAGGAAATAGCTCTCGCTGACTTCTGTAAAGCAAAGGGATGAGGAGGTGAATTAAGAGGTATATCATTAGGGGGTTTGGGTTTTCATTTTTGTGTAGCCTAGACTCTAGAATTACACTGTTTGTAATGGAAGGGTAATTTCACAGAGCAGAGGTTCTTAAACGTGTAGTAAAGATGTATACTGCATCAGTGGCCAGCTGATCAGAGAGCTGACCTTATTTTTGAAAGTTTGTGCTTGTCATCATAATTGGAAAAAATAAATTGATGATATGTGGACAAGTGATGGACAGTGTTGTGTTTATATGATCCTGAATTTTTTGCATGTAACTTCCGTTGCACAAAAGAAGATGTCCTTGTAATATGCACAGTGTTTCTTTATACCATATATTGCATAAGAAACTACAGTTTTATCAGCACACAACAAAAATGTAAAACCGTGGTGCAATACATTCAAATGCTTTCCAAAAGGATATCTGTCAGTTTATGGCTAATTCTTTTTACACTCAGGTCTCCATCACTTTGCTACTCTTTCACAGTAAACTCACGTTAATGTCCTCCATGTGCTCTATCAAGATTGTACTAAATTATTAATTGCAACTCATAGCTGTCCATTGTTTTCCAAGACAGTATTTCTATCCACAGAGCAATAAAACAAAGGGACTCTGTTAGGCTAATTTTAAATGTACTCTGACTGCTGCAACAAGGGTTTGTTTCCTACAAGAGGCTGAAGTCACGTGGATCTACCAGTGCTTTTTCAAGAACAATTACAGAAGAAGTATCACTGACTAACAATTCCTTTTAGCTGTGCATGATACGCTCATGCAATGAAATATGAAGAGCTCTGACCAGAAGCACACAGGGCTGCTCACATTTCCCCAAACAGGACAATAAGATTGATTCATATCTCATTTGTCGTGCAAAGAGAAGGAATTGCTGAAGCAGGCATTTCCCAAAATAAAATCATTTTTTTCAGGAGGAAGAGATTATTCACATCTATAAGAGTGTTTGATTCAGGTCCTTCTTGTCTCTTTAAATATGTTTTCTTATACTACCTTCAGTGTCAGAGTACCTTCAAAAGTGAGTTGTTACTAACACAGAGAAGACACATCTACTCTCCATTGCCAATATACTTCTGACCTGTAAGCTTGGGCATTTTAGTAATATTTTCTTAAATGAAGGCCTAATTAGGTTCAACTCAGAGATATTCCTAACCTAGAAGAGCAGCTTCAATTTTGCTGCTCTTGTTTCAGACCAGAAAAGGGGAGGTTGTTTACCCAAAACGGTGATCTGGGAGTACACTGTACCAGCTGGTGCAACACATTTTATGCTGCCATGGCTCAAAACCCGTATTCAAGATGATCACCAGTAATACAGTTTTTGTTGTTACAAATAGAGAAGTCCTATATTAAGGGCAGAGTGTGTATCTCAATGAAAGTAATAAACCACACACACACACGAAAAAGTTTACTGGATATTAAAAATGAAAAATGAAAAGGTATATGAGTTCAAAAATTATTGTTGGCATTGTAAACCACTTAAAAATATGCAAAGATTAGTCTCTCATTATTGGGAGCGCTGGTTCCCTGTGTCTGCATTTCCTGTTTTGGACTCCCATTAGTGCCTTCACTTTCCCTCTTACCTGCTTGTTCCCTTTAGCTTGTATATTCCCATAACTGCTTCTGAAGCCAGTTTGACTTTTTCCTTTCCATTTGCATTATTTAACAAGGATGTCTCTTCTACCATGTGTATTCTTACTGATCTGCAGTTAAAACGTGTAGGAGTTCCACCACTGGGGAAATTAGTCACTCGGTCTCATTTACATTGTCCCTTGTTGCTTCTCACTGCACTCCACATAAGATGAACTTTAAAGAGTAGCCTACTCCTGACTCCTCACAAGCTTGGTTTCTATAATTCAATTAACTTGTTTCTTTCATATGTATATTTTCTGTATCAGATGGGTTCTCTTCCAATAACCCAATGACAGGTGTACAAACAGTGGATATTGCTGTGTGTTTATGCTTATGAAGGTTTTGCATGTAACTACATGTGCTCAAATGATAGTAATTCTCATAGTTAATGAAGATTATTTTGTCAAAAGCCATCTTTTAGCATTTTCAATATGGGATGTGCTATAACTTTAAATTTCCCTTCTGTTAGATGTTGTAGAGAGCTTGAAAAAACTTTTTTTTGTTTTTTTTGGGGGGGGGGTTTTTTGTTTGTTTGTTTGTTTGTTTGTTTTTTTAAGGAGTTTTCAGTTTCCTTTTATTTTTATTTATCATTTTTGTGACTCATCCATTGCAGGATGAAGTCTTATTATCTCTGCACCCTTTTTTCAAAGCTGTCTATCCATAACATTTTTTCCCCCTTCCCTACTGCTCTGAGTCCTGCCCTTTTACATTCCTAAAGTTCTCTGAAGTTCAACATATCAAAGACTCTGACAGGGTCTTGATAGCTTTATTGATAATATCCTTACCATACTTCTGAGCCTAACTGTTCCAACTTCCAGCTCTCTGTGAATTTCCAGCTGTCTGACTCTTCACATGTGTCAGGGAGCAACAACCTTACAAGGAAATATCAGGGCGTGTCAGATGCAAAAAAACATGAATTCTAGGTGCCTCTCTGATGGAAACACCAAAAAGGGACTGTCCAAATGTGAGCGACTACTGTAGTTAAAATGAACCTTATGACTTGCCAGCTGAAAGAAGATTGCAGAAAGGAAGGAGAGAAAGCAAAGAAAATGGGAGCATTGGGAATGTAAGGTGGCAGAAATGGACAAGAGAGTTTAGATGAGGCCTTCCGCAGGAGAAAGGTGAGGAGAAAATTATCGCTGTGTATTAACCATTTTCTGAATCTACCTCTCAGTTAATTTCAGAGTCCAATTAAAAGTGTGATTTCTGGCCCTGAAGGCCTTCCTTGCTTGCTGTTAGCCCAGGCTTTCTCATCTTTCTCTGTTCACTAGCTGCTATTGGTAAAAAAGTACACCAGTATCTGAAATCAAAAAAAAAAAAAACACAAAACAAACAGCTCTTGGTTATCTATATATATGCACTATGTACTGGACCTACTGCACATGCATAGTAAAGACAACCACATGCATATGCAGCAGCTGTGTTTTTATTGCTTTCACTGGCTACTGAATTTCTGAAATTAGTATTCTAAATCAGTAGAATGATAGCAGACTTCTAAAGGTTTTCTGTAAATGTCAGTGGAGCTGCATGTATAAAAACCCTTTCCTTTGTGCTTTCTGCAGCCAGGAACAGCAATTAATTATTGCATTATCCTAAAGTTTGTGACATGACCTCAACAGGTGCTTTAATGTAAATTTCTGAATTTTGCTGCTTCTAAATCAGGTATAAAATACCCAACCTAAATACATGTTGCAAATGTTTGTATTTGCAGCAGTGCAGATGCAAATTTGGAAGATCATTTATGATATTATTAATTTATTGTTAATATTTTCTTCTCTAGTGAGAATTTCTAATGTCTCTGTTTTCCTTTATTATTTTCCATCTAACTGGATCTATCTTCTAGGGTAAATTGCATATGCAGATATGAAATTGACTTAGAGAGTGGTGCAGGAAAAACAGTTGCATCTAAATAATGGCTAGACAATTTAATTTCATATAGATTATTTTATTTGGTGAGTCAATATCAGTATAAATGCCTACCATGAACTGCAAAACAAAAGGACATTAAAAAACCAAAATAAGAAAATCTTTCTTCTGTGATGTTTCCTTAGAACGTATCACAGCATATTTCTACACCACAGGTAATGAACTCAGGGAATTTGTTGGCAGAGGAGGTTGTCAATGGAGATAATAACAGTAACCCCCAAAAAACGTTTAGGCAAGTTAATGAAGAACAGGCCCATACACACTAGAAGCACAGACACAGATGTGCCCACTGACCTGCCAGGGCACTGGTTGCAGTGCCTGGGCAGGACAGGGCGGGCAGACCAAGAAAAGCCGCTCTCCCCCAGCAATGTCTTTGGTCATCGTTTGGGGACAGCTGAATCTATGTCCCCTGCTAAGGCATTTCTTACTTTTTTTGGATATTTGTACATAGAGCTCATCAAAGGAAACACACCAGGACCAGAAAGGGACCTTCAGGAATGCAGATGGATAAGATTACATCTTACAACTTTGAAACTCTGAAATAAAGCTCCCACCTTTTGCATTTGTCAGATTCCAAACCCTTCAAAAGAGAGATATATCCCACAGATCTTTAATTACCTTTTTGCAGGTAGTAAGTGTCTTCTTCCATGAGAAATATAAAGTCAAATTAAAGTGAACATTGGCATATTTGGGGCTTTGGGGTTTGTTTTGCCTACATTAAAGGGCTGGTTTAAAATGCCATTAATTGGATCTTCATCCACTTCACAAAAGGAGCTGGCAAGGCAATGCCTAACATACATAAGTGGTTTGCTTCACTTGAGGGCACAGTGCATTACATATGATTTTTTGCTCAAGGTGCATAATTGCCATATATATTTTTCCCTTTTATGAAGAAATTCTGTGGTTATGTCATTTAAAATTAATAAACCACTGATGAAAACTTTGATGTTATTAAAACATTTAGCATTTTAGTTTGTATCAGGGCACTTCTGTACTACTTTTAGCACATTGTTTAGTGCACTTCATGAAAACGGTTCATTCTAAAGGAAACTTCTTCTGTAGTTTATTGCTTGGATAATATTAAATATTGCAGGATGTTTTACAGTTCTAGAAAACAATATGTTCTTGAGAACTGTGAAATTGTCAAGGGGGTTTACTCTTTTCTACTAATACTAATGCTGTACATCATTGCAAAGGATAAAAACATTTAAGTAATCAGTTCTTGGATTTGGAAGATATTCCCACTTTAGCCAACATTATATCATATTTGTTTTTATTCTAATGCAACTCTAATTAAGTTAACAAGTCTAGGTCAAAACAGGAAATAATTATTTTTAAAATACTGATGGAGTAATCATTGTGTATCATTAATTTATGGACTTTTTAAAATTTTGTGTCAAATTAATAGAGCTCAAATTATAATTTTTAACATTATCACTGTTAATTAGTAATAATAGTATCTGCAAGCTATGTAATACTATTTATTGGCCTCAGAAAATGAGTTTTCCGAGCTCATGTCATTACCCCTATGAATCTCAACCACATGGTCATATTCACAAGTCTGGCCATTAATTAACCACGACACATAGTTCAGAGTCTCTGTGTTACAGAAGAAAAGAGATGCCAATGTTGAGTTCTTCCCATTTAATACTTTTCTCTGGTGTTTCTCTTCCCTTAGAACTAATAAATAACCAAAAATGGGACCAAAGAAAGAGGAAATGAGGTTTTGTTTCCAATCTGTCTTTTCAAGAATCTACCAAATTCCTCAGAGTTATGGTTCTCATCACACAAAGAAGAGGTGGCCTGCTGTTCACACATGGGACTTGCATCCTCCAAACACTGTAAATTCTCATCAGGCAGAAAGGGCAAGAGGGAGACGATTACTAAGGCAACTATGGTAGTGTAAATTGTGTCCTTGCTTGAATAGGGCACAATTTCTGAAAAGAAAGATATACTCATGCAGCACTGATTTGACTAGAGATGCATCTGGAATTATATATTTTATGTTCTCAACTTTTCAAGGTTTTGAAAAATGTTGAAAACATAATAGTTGTATGTTGAAATATTTGACAATGGAGTTAGATGCTCTTTATCTCATGATCAGTTGGAAGAAATATATTAGGAAAGTTTTTTGTCATCAATATCTTAAAAATAATAAAAATATTTGTATTTCTATCTTGAACACTTAAAAAAAATTTCCCTAACATAGATCTGAATTCTTGGTTTCTCATGTGACTTCCCTAGACTTTGAAGCTCAACCATGAATGCCACGTGTTTTGCAATACCATTCCTTGTCCTCTAAATATCACTTTGCTGTTTCATTTGTTACTGCATGCTTTTATATCGGCTCAGTAACTTTTAGAGACTCTAGCACTGCACATTGCTCAGTTGCTGTTTGTGAAGGCATCAGAAAGTCACATGACTTGTCACTGCCCACAAATCTGACATCATGACATCTGCAAGAGCTGTACTTGCCTGAATGTTCTTGGACAGTAACATGAACAGTGTGAGATTTCTCAATTTTTGGCAAGTTTTCAGAGTTTGTTAAGACAACAGTCTTGAAAAAATATGTACTTTTTTTAATTACTAAAGATCTTTAAGGTATTTGTTTCTGATAATTTGATCTGTAAATTGATCTAAATTATTTTATATAATTGTCGTTCCACTGTATTCCTTACCATGTTTTCCTACTCAGCCTCTTCTCTCCCTCTGAATTGCTAAAATTTGAAGAGTATCATCTGGCGTGTTCTGAATGGCAACCTTTACTTTTTTTTTTTATCCCATAAGCACTTTTTGAAAACCATCATACTCAAATTCACCTGTAGCATTTGTAATAGATACAGTGTAAGCAGAAAACCTATTTTCTGTACAAAACTTCATTTCTATCTTCAAAAACAGGTGTTTTTCCAAATATCCTGAGAACACTTTTCAGAAGTCAGTTTGAACATGTAACCATATGTATGCCTTGACCTAGTCACATTTTCTTAGTGAGCTGACAAAAATAAGTTTTAGATAAAGTCACACTGTCAAGTCAGAATAGCTGGAATAGTTGTCAAGCAGTGAGCAGGATTGACTGTATTCTGCCTCCAGAATCAACCACATGGCTGATTATTAGCAAGATCAAATCTTTTTGGTCATCAGTGTTGGAAGGCAATGAATGACAGAGAGGAGAGAGGACAGGGCTGAATGCACTCTGTTACCGTACTGGCATATGTGGTCTGAGAGACAAAATGAGACACCAACAGGGAGACACCCAGCAGAGCTGCTAACCTGTCATTTTCACAATTTTTGATCATAATTTCATTTGGTTAACATGTTAAATATAAAATACAGAAGGTTCAGTTGCACTCAGTGAAGAAGATGTCATGTGTTAAAACACTAAAGCTTAGTTGTCAGCACTACTCAGAAAGGCCACCTTTTGGGGCCTGCCCCAGCTCGTGTTACAGGCGTGGCTGCAGTGCCACGTTTGTGTCATTCAGTGGCAGAGAGGACAAGGCGAGATCTTCCCCTGGTGCTCTGACCCACGTGGGCTCCCAGGATTTCTCAACAGCCTGACATTATTGCTTT
>VXAU01003945.1:410060-425230 GCA_013399695.1 Formicarius rufipectus | reverse complement strand
CACACTGTGCCTCACTTAAAAAATCCATTGCGCAGGCTTATCCCAAGATCTTCGTTCGCGAAGTCCAGCCAACAACTCAGAAAGGCAGAAAAAACCCCAACAATTATGTGTCACCAGCACTGTGGGCTTATATATATATATATATATAAAAATTTCAATTATCTTATTGTATGTGTATACATATCTGCATAAGTAACACAAGGAAAACATTTCCTCTAAGTTTCTCTTAACCTGTCTCTTATTTCCACCTAAGCTTAATCTTCTTTTAGCTCTAATTTTGCCAAGGCTGCCTAAAGGAGTCAACTGTCTGATGGCATATATTATGTGAGGATTTATTTTCAAATGTAGGCACTTTTAAGGGATGTTAATAATCTGAAGTATTCATAAGCATGAATTTATGAAAAGCTTTCTGCTATTATCAATGAGTCATTTTGGTTTTCAAAGTGTAAATGACAAAAATTTTTATTTTTGCAACCCCTGGCAATGCCTTTTTCTGATTTCATATAGGAAAATTTTATTAATAGCATCCCAAAGATACAAGATATATGACACATGCTGGGCTAAAAGTATTTTTATTCAGTACTGAATTCTTTACCATCTAAGTTCACACATTCATCTTTAACTAGTAGCAAATTTCACGCAAAATATGCATATTTGGATGTAACGGTGATAAAATTATAAGCTGTTTTAATTTTCATTTTTCCATAGAAAAGTCATTCTGTTTACTGGTAGTATTTAAATGTTCCCAATTCCTTTTTTTAGCGAATTAAAATACACTGGTTTTTTAATGAATAATGTAATGGTGGCCATTAGGAGAGCTAACACTTTTGTTGGACAATGTTTCTATTCTTCACCTCATAGAACAGAAATCTATCTTTCCTTACATAAGGATATTTGAGAAGGCTGTCTTTTTGTTTGGTTGGGGTTTTTTTGTTTTGTTTTGTTTGATTTGTGGAGGGTTTTTTTTGTTGTTGGTTGTGCATTTTTTAGTGATTTAAATCCTATATATTGAGTGTAGGCCAAAGAAAAAGGGCCACCTAGCAATATATACCTTCCCTTTGCTAATGTCAGGAGGAAAGAATATACCAGTGTCTATCTATGTAGATGTATACTTTTCCCTAAGGGAGACACTTGTTATAAAAATATGCTGTGAAATTATCTCTTAGTTTGCACTAAACAAATATTCTCTACAGATACTGTAAAACACCTGGATTAGACAAGTATGGCAGAGGTTCAACCAGCCTAAAGTAGTTCAACAGCCCTTTTAATAAGGCTGTAGCTAAAGAATGTGAGTACTGTTTCCATTGCCAGCAGGTCTTTCTTTACAATCTATTAAGGTCTTCAATTAGTAAATAACCAATTTCATTAAGAATCCGTTTGAACTGTGTGAGCCTTTCAGAAAGCAGTGTGTAGGTTCTCTGTTACTAATGCTAGATAATAATTTTGTCCAATATGCACTGCAAATCACATCTTAGATCTCAATCTTGTAATTGTCTCAAGTCAGGGGTCTATTAATGGCTCACACTTCAGTGGAAAGATGACTGTGGGTTCATGTCACCTTGCTATATATGGATTAAACAGCATTTAGCTTATGATGCTTCGAAGTGAGAAGTGTGATCACAAATTGTGCATCCCCAGATTTCTTTTAGCTCCAAGCCACCCATTTAGCTTTCTGAAAGCTGTATCACTATGTAGACATCTTTCAGTGAAATGACAAGCTGTTGGCTACCATTTCTCCATAAATGTATGCAGAGAAATAAAGATGAAGAATAGCATATTCTTCTGTTTCCTTATTTTGCTGTATTCAGAACTTCATCTGTTTCATCAGGCCCTGTCAAAAGTGATGACAGAAACCTGATTAATGGTAGGCAGCAGCCATGACACCATTGAAGCGATGATGCTGTTTTCACACAGATGTCAGCAGAGATGGACTGGAGTAGGAGAGGGTGTGCACAGCTCTCCACAAGGGCAGCAGCAGCTGCTGTGTGTGCACTCCCAGCAGAACAGGGAGTACTGCTGGGAACTGCTATTAGCATCTTCCTCACTGCTAACATGAGGTCAAAACTGCAATCTAGCCCCATATTACTGCTTGATAGGTTGTACACTCCAAAATGACATGATCCTGCTCTGCTTCAGCAGCAGCCTATTTCTATCTGAAGTCCCCAGCAGCAGTCTCGCTGCTGTGTGTTTATAGACACATACTAGCTAACACGTGGTTTAGAGTGCATCCCAACTAATGAAAAGGGAGTATAATTAAAGATTTTTTTTTTCCTTCTGTTTTTAAAGGAAATGTTATAAAAAATGAAAGTTGTGGGGCACCCTCTGGGCAACTTGAGCCACTATACAGAAGACTGTCAGTGCAGGACAAGACTGCTTTTCTGTGCCCTGAGCACTGAAGTCAGAAGCACAACTTGGCAAAATGGGAAACTCTCAGATGCTCAACAGATAGAAGCATGTTTTAGCAATCATACCAGAATATAGTCAGAGGAATCATTATCAACTTCTGTTTGGGCACTAGGTATATATTATCACGACTGAGTGTCTTCAGTGGGGAGGGGAAAAAAAGCCAAACCAAACAAATTCCCCAAAAACTGGTCATTATCCCTTGAAAGTATTTTTCAGATCTCATATATTAAGCCAGCAATTATCTTTAATTCATCATGCAACTTTTCAAAATAGTTTTTCAATATACCTGATGCATACTCTATAGATTTCTGCTTTTCCTTCTACACCCAGCCATCACTGATGAAAGGAGCAAAACCTGGGACACCTGGTAAAGAACAGAGTAGAATTTACTCATGGTCCATAGGCAGTGAGAAGGAAAACCGATTTCCTGCATGTTCCCTTGTGGAATATTAAGGGAAAATTTAATGACTTCACTGATATAGTAACTGTCTTAAGACAGAGTACTAAAAAAAACAGTGCATGATCTGTAACACCAGCAAAATAAGAGGATAGAAACTGTGAGCCAACAGAAACACCCTTTAGCTCCTCCAAGGCTGCAGATTATTTTACAAAACATCTTTTTCACCACAAAATGATGGATTAGGGCTCAGAGTTTTCACAAGAAGCTAAGAGAGCTAGATATCACAACCATGCTACCAATAAGCAAAATGGACACTCAGTGTTGCTAGGCAGTCTTGCAACATCCCCATCTGGAAACTACAAATGAAAGGAAGTCTAGAAAGTCTTCCAGCTCATTTTTGCATTGAAGAAAAGAATGTACTCTCTAGCATTTTTGAAGGCTTTATTTAGCCTATTTCAACTGTTTCTAATAATTTTTTATGTTTGACTTGTGTAAATATTCTGAACTTTTTTATCACCTTATATATTTTTGACTAAACATAAATCTTGTTTCTCTGCATTCCATTTTACATACTCACATTTTCATTCCTGACAGACAACAGACTATTTATACCCCTCTGATTCTAACACCCTCTATATATTTATCATTGGGTAGCATGTTGTTTGTCTCAAACCTTCTTCCCCTATGCAATTTCTATACATATTCATTTTTAGTCATTTTCTTAAAACATCAGTTTCTACAAGCTTTTCCTTCTCTAAAGAGATTCAGGATTAATTGATGTGATTTTCAAGCTGTAGTGCATAAAAATGCAAGCTCACTGACATCATTGCAAATTGCACACCTGCCTAAAGTGTATTTGGTTATTTTTCAAAAAGAACCTAGTTCTTTACTTTTAAGAACTTAGTTTTCCTCTTAAACATTTTGCTGGCCCCTCAGAAAAATAGAGTTGTCAAATCCTGATATCTAAATACTAGGACTCAGAATAGAGGGAGAAAAATATCCCTCAATACGACTCAGTCCCAAAATATTTCTGGTTTATATTTTATTCAGATCAAACAGCGATGACTTGAGCAATATTTTACAACTCATTTTAAAAGTGTTTTCCAGATCTGAGGCCTTATATGATAAACATTCATGCTGGAATTGTTTGACAATTACCAGCTTCAACAAAGGAGAGCTAAATAGAGTGACACTGAGATAACCCCAGCTATTCTGCTGCTTCTAAGATAAAATGATACATTACAATAAAATATACAGCTACATTTACAATTCTTTCTGAGAAAATGAGCAGTAATTCAATACTAAAAAATTCTACTGACTTTATAATCCATGAAGACATGAGTGCTCTCCGAAAGAATGCCACTAGAAATCCAAGAAGATCCTGTTACTTAAATATTTCATCATAAGTTATTTGTTATTGATGTGATAGTTTTCAAAGTTAGGACAGCAAGCTATCTCGTCCAGCAGCAGTGAAATATCCTTTTCTATAAGAGATCCTGTTCTCAAGTGTGAAGGATGTTTAAGTAAAATTTGCAGGAGTGAGGGCACACTCACACAGGTAGTCAATGGTGTTGTCTAGTAACAACCATCAGCTTATACTCCAGCCTGAAATCTGGCTTGTCATTAAACCTCTTGTCTCTAGTGCTCACTTTTTTTTAGGAACTATTTTCATAGTTCTCTTTGCTTTAAGTTGGTTGAGAAGACACGAATTCATCTGTGGGCTGAGACGTGTATTTGACATTGAGCAAGTACAGGAGGGGATGCCAGGGAGCCAGTCATCACATCCTAGCTATGGTCTCCGGCCAAGACCTGTAATTTAAGGAAGCTTAGGGGCTCAGCTTAGTATTTGGTCAATTTAGGAAATGGTTGCACCTCCTAAGCTTTCAACAGCACTACACAATTATCTTGGTATTTGAAAGAGTAGCAAGACTTCCACTTTAGATGAAGCATCCCACACTGGGCAAAGCTTTAAATAGATTACCAGGTTTAGATAGGATGTCAACACAGATGTTGATCAGGTATAATAAACCCTGTCTTTGTATCTTTCCATGACACAAATAAAACCAGTGGGTTTTGTCTCTCTGTTACTGTTTGTTTAATCTGAGATGTTAACATTGCAAATTTTTGACTTTGAAAGGTTCTAAACAGTTTTGAAGTTTCAGGCTACAGTTGTAAAACAGAGCTTTCTAAAGATGATGTTCATTCTTTTGATAACAGATGAGTCAGAGAAGAACGTAGACTTTGGCTTCTTGCCGGTAAACGTATATTAATAGAACTTCCTTGTTTGAGAAAATTATTCGTAACTTCAAAAAGAGATGCTGGCCCAGTTGAAGTAAACACTCTAAAGTACCCGGATATGACTAGTTTTGGAAATAAAAGGTATTGATTTTAGACATAGTTTAGTTTAGCAGTGTATCAGAACAGCTACAATGAACAGTGCAGCATTTCAGGATACATTTTAGTGCTTATTCCTGGAAAATGACATGGAAAAAATTATTGCAAAATGTAGAAAGATACAAGAAGGTACTGTGTATTGCCAGATACATTATGTTTTAGTCATATGTGATATAACTTCTAGTTTGGCTGGAACATTATGACAATTAAAGAAAAAATAAAACATACTCTTAGGAATTATGAGCTATCTAATTACAAATAAAAGAGTTAGAAAATGTCTATTCTGGAATTGCTACGTTTTTGTATACAGAGGAGCAGATCAAATTTTTAAAGAAGGTCTGACTCTTGGCTGTGATGGAAACCTTCAATGAAGGCAAAAAATACAGCACTTTTATGGATTTATACTTTGCCAAAGCACTGAGGTAGGTTTATAATTGTGTGGAGTGCTTTATCCCGATGCATCACTGAAGTTATCGGGACTGTAACTTGAAACACAGAAAGGGTTGGCCATCTCTTTTTCCTAAGAAAGAGGAAAATGAGATAAATATATGGTCGGTTGTACTCACCATTATACACTACATTACATTATTAGTTTATATTTGTTTTTGTATTTGTTCTTCTTTTTCCTATTTTTTTTTCCAATAGAAATTAATATTCTACTCTGTGGCATTCCGTGAGATTTTATCACTTGTAAAATCTCAGTTGGAAATCCTAAACTTATGGGAAGGTCCTAAATATAAAATTCTAATGACTATACTGAACTACATTTATATAACTGAAACAGGAAAAAGTTCCCATTGATTTTCAAATTAAATTTTTCAAGTCAAAGGGAGCATAAAAACAGTGAGAGTAAGGAAATTGGTTATATGCCTTTCAGCAGAGACTTACTACCTCTACTCAGCTATGCATTATCTGTAATAGCTCCCATACATATTTAGTGAAAAGACATTAAAATTTGGGAACAGGAAGAGCCTTACAGATTATGTAACTCATTTGTTATGCCAGAGTGCTATATGTCCCACATACCTACATCAATGTGCCATCAAATTTTGGATTTTTTTCCTTCATGATTAACAACATAAAACAGATTAATTTTTCTTTTGCATGAAAATGTCCATAATTGAAAGTCTAACTCTAAAGGTTAAATGTCACAAAATTGCCTGGCTCAGAGTTCATGAAGTTTTATACAATGCAAACTTGTTTTGTAAAAAACTGCTGAGTCACATAAGATTATGTACATTATATACAAATCAAATTTATAAGATCAAACTGCCCATCTGTTGGCTGTTACAGGATTGCTCTGTACACTGTCTAGTGCAGTCCACTTCATTATCAAAAGAGGAGTAATCTGAATTTTCTATTTAAATCAATATAACTGTGATGCCTGAATGCTTTGTTATTTTAGATCAACTCCAAAATGATGACTAGTGTACTCCTTCCTGCTTCCCCCGATTTAATATGGCTTAAATGGGCATTTCCATGGGATAGCACACACTCTTTCTGAGGATACTGAGATTTGACAGCAACTGCACCAAAAATACTCTATACAATATGCTACAGTAAAATCAATAAATGTGATTATTTTAGTCATATTTAATTACCTTTAAATATGCCCTGGGAAGAAATAAAACATTAATAAACATCTAAGAACACTTATGGATTGAAATACTTCTGCTTCTCAATGTAAACTTTCTTTTTTTCTTTTCTTTCTCGTCTTGGGTTTTAACAGCTCTGAACTCTCTGATAAACTCAATTCACACCTTTTCTTTCTTTTTCTCTGCACACTTTTCTCAATTTTTTCTTGAAGGTGAGACCCTCATTCCATCGCCAAGGACTGGTTCATTTATTTTGAGATATTCCTGCTATTAATGACAGCAGTTGTGGACAATTGGGAAAGTCGATGCTAACTTCTTTTTTCTTTCTTTGTATCTCAGTCTATTGGTCATTTGCATACACTGTCGTGTAGCTGAATTTCAACAAGGACTCTCCTAAATGGCACATTGCAGTAGATTTGCATGACTAACAATAACAAGCAGTGAAGGCTCACAAATGGCTTTGTTTGCTAATTTGTAATGTGGCGGTCAGATATAATGGAATCTGACCTCCCAGGGTAAGAGGACTTGCCCATACACTGTTCCCAGATTCAGAAACAAAAGCTCTACACATAAAGTGAAACTATTGTTAAACCGCTGTTACATGGAGAACACTCGATTCTTTATTTCTTTGTTTGTTCTGTAAGCCATTTTCTCAAAACTTGGTTACATTGGTGCAAAATGCAACCACGATCTGCTCCAACTTTGGAGCTCTTGGCCTAGATTTAAAAAACAAACAAAACAAAACAAAACAAAGACCAAATATTGTAGTAAAATCCAATTATGCTTTCAAGTAGTAGTCAAGAATATGATATGTCACTTTTATCCAAGACAAAACTAAAATTAAAGTAAACATTTATTAATATTTTGTTTGTTTTCTTCAAGGATATTATTAAGTATTGTTTCACTGAGTGAGAGTATTTTAGTGATGTAATTTAATCATTGGAATAAAGGTAAGAGTTCCCTTTAAAAGAAGTAGCAAATTCGTAAACAGTACAACCGCACAGGATTATCAGGTTTCTACAGACAAGCTTTGGTAAAGTATTTTTCAGTTTGACTTGATATTAACTGGAACCCTAAAATTCAAAGCATAGCCAACTAGTTGCAGTGTATAGAATTGTGAATTTGAACATCAGAGGACATTACAGTCAGTGACAAAACTATAATTCTCAAGCTGTATCAAAATACTGAGAAAAAGACAACATTTTCAAGTTTTACAAAGCTAACTTTAAGCTACCTAACACCAAAGTTGATTGATAGTCACTTAAAATTCAGGACAAATTTAAAAAAAAAAATTTAGATTTTCAGATATTTGTGAATTTGATGAAGTACACAAGTTAAGAGTTTGGTGATGAAAGAAAAATGTTGCTTTGTGCTCATACATTGCCTGGAATGTATCTTGAAATAGGTGAATTTTGTTTGCTAATTTAAAAAAACAAACAAACAAACCAAAAAAACCACCACAATTATTACAGTTGCAGACACCTTAAGATTTTGCAAAATTTCTGTTTGTTAGCTAAGAATCACTGATTATAAAAAGAAATGAAGTTTGAATATCAAAGCTTGAAAAATTGCATATTTAAATTTTAAAATGGTTGATTTAGTCTATTTTTTCTGTATAAGTGAAATAGAGTACCATTTGCTTATTATCTGTATTACTATAAATATTAGATTTTTGATTTAATATAATAAATTCAGCTGTCTCTGTTTCATATGCATAGTGCTGGACTTTGTTTTGCACATTACTAGTACAGAGATTTTCCCATGGTCTTTTACTTAGCTCTTCCAATTAGGTGTGTTAGGGTATTATGCATATTCCTTTCCATAGTCTATTTTCTGCAGAGAGTGTAGATTGGACTAACAGAGACAGAGACAGAGAGAAAACTTGTCAAGTTTGTCCAGCATTTAGACCCCTTGATATAAAAGCTGCTTTTCCCAAGAAGCTTTTAAGCTTACTTTGAATCTCTGGAGGAAAAGTACAGGGAAGTTTCCCTCAGTCTAATGTGCTATATATGATTGGGCAAATTTTTACCAATCACAGCCTATTTCATACTGACATTAAATGAATTCGTGTTTAATAATGGAAAGGGTACCTGGGTCACAGGCACTGATTCTCTTGGAGAAGGTTCCCAGCAGATACTTAAGCACTGGCATAAGGGTGAGGAGCATGACATGTTGGATGAATTTGCTGCCATTTCTAATTAAGTTGCACCACTGTGCTGAGAGGCGGGTGAGGGATAGGAGTCATTTTATACATGCAGAATGGAAAACAAGCTTGCTAAAAGCAAAAGCTGGCTTATGCTGTCACTCAGACTGAATGGGCCTCTGACTGCTCCTCTGCCACCCAGACACCATGGCAGGTGGAGCTGTTATGACTTGAGGCTCTTCTCTGTTGCTCTTTTGCACCTCACCCAAGGCAACACTTTTATGAGTGCCTCCAAATGAGAGCGAGTTTGAGTGATTATCTTGGCTTTCCCTGCATCTGAATTTGAGGTTTTAAGCACCTGCACATCTTTCCTCTTGTCTTCACCTGAGCCTGGAGATGGTCAAGGATGTGTCGAAATCTAGTCATAAGTACTATCCAAATCCAAAGGTGGTCATGCAGAGGAGCCCCTTATCAAATACTGTGCATTGATTACTTACAGAGCTGACACCAGCAATGGCTGTGGTCCTCAGGTTTTAGTCATACCACTTAACTGTTCACCAGTGTGTTCTCCAACACGAGCCCCTGAACCCCTTGCACTAATGTTCCTCCCGGTTTTCCTTTTTACACTGATGTGCTTTCTCCAGATGCCACTCCACACAGCACTTAATGCAACATGATCACCTCTGAAATGAAGAACTCCGCTTTGTGGTGACCATTGCCACGCAACGAGATAATGCGGTGACTCCCCACAGAATGAACAAAGCAACTCACTCTCTAACAGTGTCATCTAACAGGAAGTGATCTCTGCACCAAAGCAGACTAAGGAAGTTTGTTTATCTTCTTTTTATTACTATCTCGACAGCAGGTGAAAGAGAGAATATTTATGATTAGTACTACAAATATGATTTTGAATGTGGTCAGATAACAATGCACTTAATTATTAACATTTTTGTAATGAAATCAGCATCCTTTTCAAATAGATACCAAAAATGCACAGCTTTGCAAAAAGTTTCCTGGCTACATGATTTGGTAATAATTCTTCACAATTTTGCAAAATCACCTTTCTTTTCCTATACATTTCTTCAAGTTGTATCATACATATTAATTTGGAATATCAAATAGACTTCCTTTAAATTTTAAGAACTGCTCCCTCCAATAGCTGTTAACCATTTAATTCTTTGCCTGCAAAAGACCGAACTACAACTCTCGAAAGAATGTGCTGTGAGGGAAGCAGATTTAGCTATATAGAAATAAAAGAGGTGAGTATCTTGTGTCTATATTTGATTCTGTGCTTCTAGACAGTTAAAAAAAAATCCAAACCTGATGTCTACGCTGTGAAACTTTTCCCACAGTTTTACAAGAACTGACAAGGTCACAGCCTGAGGTGATATGGTTGCCAGATGTCACACCATTAGTTACAATCTTAGACAGAATAGGTGTAAGTAGGGAGAAGCAAGACTTAAAATAACTCTTCATGCAATGTTTTTCCTGCCAATGGTCTTCTAGCAGTGTAAGTGCTATTTCTTATTTCATAGTGTTAGGTGAATCTCAGTATTTTTATTTAACAGAAAATAAATATTTAACTCAATTTATAGTTAAGTGAAAAAAAAAAATTGTAGCTATTTATCCAGTACAAACTGTGTTTTTAATTATCAAACTTTTCATTTTCACAAGAAAGAAGCCTTTGATCAAATCAGATCCAGCAGTGACCTATGATTTCTTTGAACAGAATATTTGTGCAGTCACTTTCAGGTATATTTGTTACCTACTTCACTTTAATATATTGTGTTCGATAGAAAGTATAGGTTTTTTCAAGCAGGGACAATATTTTTTTCAGAACACCTCTCTTACCTTTGAAAGTCACTTTCTATACTGGGATGCACATTAATAAATCATTGCCTTACTTCATTGGCTTTTGATGCACACTTTCTACAGGTCATTCTTCACTGAATGAAAGCTATATATCTTTAGTAGCAAGCTTGGTAATGTCAAGCTGAATGGTGGTTACTTGTTTTGAAACTTCCAGAGAAACTGGAAAATTGCAAGTAATTTTCTATACTTTTGCTTCTGTACACCCTGCCTCTCCTGGACTAAATATTCTTATTTCTCAAATAGGCTTTAATATGGGGAATTATTTGACCTGCTGAAAGTTTTTTAGAAGTTAGTTTTCATTATAAAACAAAGTGACACTTACTAAAACAAGTAGATTGAGTTTTCTTCTGTAAGAAATTTAGTGATGCAAAAAGAAGAAAATAACAGAAATGTACAGAAAAATGAATATATGCGGAAATCTGTACCTATATTGTTTGCAAAAAAATGTTGTTCTTGTACTCAACTAATTGTATGCATCTGCATACACAGGTGAAGGGTTAAAACCCCTCCATTCAATAGTATCCTAGGATACAACTGCTATTTCTCTCTTTTTTTTTTAGCAGCAGAATGGTGGAGGCCAAGGTCGACACATTTCACAGCGTGGCTAACAACATGGCTAGTGCTGTTATGCCAGTAGACACAGGAAAATATATATACTGCCTGGTATGGAACTGATGCAGTGGAAAATGCTAGGCTGGAAAACAAGTCTGTAAATCATTATATCTGATCATCAAAACCACATCCAACCATAGATGTTTAATACAGGAAAGTCTATAAAAACATCCATTCCTCTTCCAACATACTCTCCAAATCATCCTTAACCAGACAAATGAGAAACTTCTAGCATCAGGAACAATAAAAGTTGTGGCATTATTGAACTGTAAATCTGAACTTTGAAATAAGGAAATGACCAAGACTGACTTTGTAACATTGAAAACTATTAAATATTATTGCTCTTTGATGTGTTTAAGTGTGGTAAACTATATATGAGTATCATTCATCCATACACAGAGCACCATCATTAAAAATTCAGGTCAAAATAATAAAGAAATTAGTGCATTGCAAAAGAAATGGGGGGAGGGGGGAAGAAAAGCATAAATAGACTGATCAGTGTAATGTTTTCTGTGCCATGGTGAGGAAAGTAGACCATGTATGAGACTTCAGTACGCCACTGCATGTAAGTAAATAGTTGTTCTATGCCTGTTTTCATATGGTGTTCATTAGAAAAACAAAAGAAGTGCCTCCAGTGGTTTTTCCTTAGAAGCAGACAATGCAGCTCTTGTCTTTTGAATCTACATGAGAGAGACACAGACTGGAAAAAACATCTAAGTTTCCCCAATGAATTAATGATATCTAAAAATAACAAGAATTAAATATGTTTTGATTATCAGATGAATGTTAAAGTGTAAGTAATGCTCTATTAAATTTCATTTTTAGAGAAAAATGACCCTTTTTAGATGCATTGCCTATTTGCTTAGGGCAATCTTGCTAAGAAACCTAACCATGAATTATCATATACAAATTAGGCTTTGATATGAACAGGGCCCTTAGAGAGCTGGTGAGAACTACCTGCATATAAATAATCACAATATGGTATGGAAGAATCTAGTGACTTACAGAGTAGTGATAGGTAAAGCAGTATCTGAAAGTTTTCATGGCAAGGCATACATTCACTTTCTGTTGCATCAGTCACCAATTAGTAAATGATTGGCTAGAAACTGGTAGTATTAATTAGTGTAATTTCACTGAAATGGATCCATTGTCATCAAAGATCAGCCACTTAGCATACCTCCACAAGCAGACTGGAAAATCTGAAATCACTGAGCATTCCCAAAAGAGTCCTCCTCTGGCATAAAGTGACTAGTCAAAAGAAGTTATTTTGATGTTTATGAATGAGATTCCTTCTAGAATCTTTACAGGACTTTTCCTGTAAATGCTTTAGAGCTCTTACCTGGTAGGGAAGATAAATTCAAGAACCAGAACAGCAGTCAGATGAAAAAAATACTCTGAAAAGCTGTCTGCTGCTGCTGAAGTCCCACTGAACTTTGTCAAAGCACAATGTCTTCCACTCATCCTCTGGTTGTTTTACCTATTCACATTAGGGATTTCATGCACTAAGGATGTGGTTTTACCTCACACTCATCTGGTGCGACTGTGGGCTGCTGATACATGAGTGATCCTGCTCTTTCCCTCCCAACCTTGTATTGGGTCTAGCAAACACACATTGGATCGGTTTGTTGAACTGTCAGAAAACTAACCCATCTCCTTCCCTGGCAGACTGACTATGAATAAGGGATTGAGTTGATTCTTCCCTGCAGCAGCATGATCTCCAGGCTCGTTCAAGGGAAGCATCAGGGACACGCTTCAGGGAGTGGAGAATGAAGAGAGGTTTGTAGATTTGATAGGTTGAAATGTTTCTGACACATCCAATAACATACAGCACTGTAACTAGTTTCAAAATCACAATGCCATTTATGGGTGTTGGATTTGCATTACAGAGTGTGGACTGGGAAGGAAAGTTAAATTAAATGCATCTCCTGAAGTGTGCCCTCCTCCTAGCTTGATAGGTGCAACCTCTGGTCAGTCTGCAAGAAACTGCAGACTCTAAATCGCAGAGACCATACAGGCACAATTACAATACCATCTTTGCCAAATATATATATATATATATAATATGTTTGGTTTCACTTAAACAAATAATCCTAAAATGCTGCCTTCATCACTAACTGAAGTCAACAAAGTTTCCTCTCCTTGCCTCCCACACGTTATCAGCCAGAGAGCTTCTCCTGGTGCTCAGTAAGGAGGGAAAAAAACTATGGGAAATGACTAGCCTAGGGTCAGATAATAAAGACTTAAAAGAGAGAAATGTAATTAATTGCCAAACATTTTAAGTTTATGACACATATGTCTCATCAAACTAATTGAACTTTTGGTGATCTCAAGTTTCCCTGCTAAGTGTAGTCATACTAATGTAATAAATTGATACTGACCTTACTATGAAAAAAGTCCTTGATTAATACTTACAGGAAAATATGGGATAATGAGTAGATTTAATCTCATTGAAATTATATATTTTGGGATAGTTTTTCACTTGCAGTGCTGAACCTGAATGCTGTGAACCAAAAAGCTGACCTGTACAACAATCAGTATTTATCAATACCAGCTCAACCAAGAATTAACAACAGCCAGCAATAATTTGATGCAATGATTAATAATACTAAAAACATTCTCAAAAATTTAGAGCATTAGTTAAATAGAGCATTTTTACAAGAGCTAACACAACAAAAATAATCACTTCTGTTTACATTCATTTGCTCTTGCTGCTCCATGTAGCTAATTTTGATGCTTTTAATAATAATAAAAAAAAGGTAGTTTGACTTCTGAATCTGAATCAGGAAAGTTTTAAAACTAAGTCTCATTAATTTTGTCTTTACATTGCCACAAGAAAGATTTTCTATACAGTAGTGTATGTACTATTGCCATTTTAGTTAGAATTTATTGAGGAAGCCACAGTCATCTAGAACTGAACCGCAATTTTGCAAAAGATTTACATAAAGACTTCGGTTTGAATTTTTGCCCATAAAAAATTAAATGCTGACTGATATGTAATCATCTACCTTGAGTTATCTAAATATAAAAACTGCTCCCACTAAGTATATATTTAGATAGTTACGTATTTTCTTATTTTTATGAAAAATGTAATATTCTGTATTTGTCAATGTGTTCTTCTTAAATTAGTGTTACATAATGCTTTCTAATAACTTGTTTTCATGTCTTTTTTTTTTTTCCCAAAAAAAAGATACAAATTGAGATTTTATTATTTTTCCTGTATGAAAAAATGCCTTTTCCGGTGTGATCATAATGAGATTGCATAGACATTTTTTTAGCTGTTGAATCAAATCCACATTTCTCAATTCATGCTTTTCACTTTTGCTAAGTATCCTTCAGCTTTACAATGATTAATGTTTTCCATGCTGCCTATTAACATACTTAAAAAAACAAGAGTATGTTTTATTTACAGCAAAGACTTGACTGAGGTGAGTCATAAACGAAGTCTTGTGTCCTAACAGAGCAAAAGAGGGTGTTTTTTCAAAGGCATGAAGATCCATGAGGCACCTAACTGATGTATCTAAGTGCCCTTCATGCATTTGAAAATCTGCCCTAAATGCATGCTACTTTGTAGAATGACACTGCTTCCATCAAAGGAAGCATTTTCTTTTCTGGAGCAAAATTTGATATCCAGCTAAAGACTGATTTTTACCCACAAAAGTGACTGTGTTTTTGTGTTCACTATGTGAGCACTGATGACTTTTGCAAACATTAACCTCCTTTTTTTTTTTTTTTTTTTTTTTTTTTTTCC
>VXAU01003945.1:366062-401473 GCA_013399695.1 Formicarius rufipectus | reverse complement strand
CCGCGCCCACCCGGCCCATTGTCGGGGGCGGCGGGACCAGGCTGATTTCCCTGTACCCCACCTTGGAACTCTACTTAAGCGTGAGGCTTTGGCGGCGTCCCCGGGCGGAGCGCCGGGTGTGGGGTTGTTGCGGGGTGTGTGTGCGCCATGGGCTCCCGAAGGGGCGAGCGAGAGAAAGGCTCCTTTCTGTGACAGGCAGCGCTTAAAAGCTTGCCTTTAAAAAAGGAAGCACCAAATCCCCAAACTTTACTCTCTTTCATTGTTCCTCAATCTCCTTCTTACACTCTCTTTTCCTAATAATGCAACTTCGTTCAGAAAACAACTAGTCCTGACCCGTGTCAACTCGTTTGCTTAAAAGCCTTTGCAAAACAGTGGAGTTTGCAGGGGATGATGGCTTCAGTGATGTGAGGTACTTTGTGTCCTTCAGTCTCCTTTTTTCTTTTGTTCTTCCTATGTTTTTAAAATCGTCTTAGTTTGGAACATGGTTTGTTCGTGTTACTGCATTAAAAAAAGTTGTTCACAGAATATACTTCAGTTAGGGAAGGTTTCTCTTCCACTTAATAGGTTCTTGTGCCCATTCACTGTTAGGTCCCAACCCCTCTTTTCTCCCTGCCAGGAACGTTTACACCGTGTCCAGCCCCTTAATACTCATATAGTTAAAAATTGCCTGCTTCAGGCCTTCTGTCTTAGCGTGCTGCTGTCTGCATAAGTGCTCGAGGAATAATGCATATGCCTTTCTGCTCTGGGTGGAAAAATAGCACTAGGTTTGTTTTATGCTAACAACCACCTCTTTGGATTGAAGAAAATAGAGAAGCTTTCCTGTAGTTATGAAATAAATTAGCTTGGCTGGAAGACTTTTAAAAAATGGAGAATGTGTAGGTATTTTTGGAGTCTTCTGCAGTAAGGCAGTAGTTGTAATCACAGTTTTATGTGTAACTTACTAAAGGCATATTTCAGCTTTTTTCAAAATGCTTGTTTTTATGAAGTGTTAAACAGTGTTTGAATGGAGTCATCACTTCCTATTTGATATTCCTTGGGTTTGTGGCATTGCTCTGTATTTGGAACTGAGCTTTTACTTTAAACAGGTTCATCTGTTGTATACTCTATCAGGCATGTATCCCATATATCCTGAGTTTTGAGTTTTAAGTAGATTTTTATATATTTTTTTGAAGTTACACTTCAATGAAATTAAGCCTTAATACTTAAAAGTATGAGTGCTAACAGTGAAGTGTTATATAGAGATACCTGCATAGCTTCAAGTCTATGGAGTAGAAAGCGAGAAGCACTGTGTTGTTTCCAGAGGTTTTGTGAGCATAACTTCATGGCACTGCATGTATGCAACATTAAAGTGTTTGCATGGATTCAGGAGACGAATGGGTAATTCTAAACTTCCTGAGGACTAGACATACTGAAGTCTCTAAAAGTTATGTATTAATTTATGCCATGCTATTTGCTTCTTTGATCCTAGATTGTGAAGTTGCTTGGTAGCTGTGGGTTATTCTTGGAAGAGGGATGGTTTGAAGAAATGGTAACGGTGTGCGTTGTTCTGAAAGTAGATTCCAATTTGTAGCTCTCTATAGTACAGTCAAGGGGTAGAGTAAGATAGTGAGCGCTTAACTAAAAGTTTGTCTTGTGAAGCAAGTTAATTATTTCTGCTGTTTTTAATGAAACTTTCTGTAGTCATACAGTAATTTGAACATAAACATGTGAAAGACTCTTTAAGTAGCCTTGCCCTGAGTTTACTACGTATTTGCTATGCTATTGTTGGCAGAATTGGGGCCACAGTCCAGAGTAATCCCTTACTCAAGTGCCCTGTTTGCTGTTGCTTTACTGCCCTCCTGGGCCTGCACAGCACTATTTTGATAGTGTTTAGGTACCACAATGTGATAATGTAAAGTACATAGAAAGGAGACTGTTCTCTGCTGGTGTGTGTCTCTCAGCGTTTTGTTTAATGTGTGTTAGCAACAAATTAAGAGGGGTAGCTGAAGCTTCAAAGAGGAAAAAAGATACAAGTAGTATAATAGTGAATAATCAAATTTAGGAATGCAAATGCTAAAATGTATTGATAGGATTGGGATTTAAACACAGTGATTTCTTATGCAACTTCACTATATACTTAGTACTGTGGAGTATTAAATTGAAGGAAATACAGAACTCTGAGGTTCCTCTTTTATGTTTTTTATTTTTGGAAGAGAAATAATTATATCTGTAATGTTCCTTATCCTTATGTTTATTTCAAAATCTGATTTCATTCCATTTTAGTGTACACTTTATTTTCTGGAAATAAATACCTGTCTTCAGAAGACAATAATTATACACTTGATTCAAAGGTCCAAGGTCCAAGTTCTTACACTTTTTGTCCAAATGACTCCCAGTAAATTTGTAGTAGTAGACAAGTAAGTATCCTTTAAAGAAAATAATTCTTGAAATTTTTTTCTTGACAGTTTCAGGTGGCAAGTTACATACAGCAGTATGTTTTCTTGGAAAAGAAGAAAATTGTGCTTTTAATGAGATATTTATTGTCCAGGTTTAAAAAGCTGCTTCATACCAGTCCAATATGCTTTTGATACAGCGGTGTATAAAGATTCATGACATGCTATAGGTTCCTTCTTTTATCATTATTTTTTCTTTTTCCTCTAGAAATAGTTGATTTCTGAATTAAAACACTGTGCTATGCAAATTGAATAATTTTCCATGTTAAAAACACTTACATTACTTTTAAAGTAAACATTTAAAAACTCATAGCTTTTCATTTTCTTATTGCAGTAGTTTTTTTCCTTCTGTAGCTGAATGATCTTGAGCTGTTGAAACAAAAACCTGTCACCTACTTCAGCCTTTCCTGGTGATTAAAACCAAAACAAGCTGGCCTTGAATTATTGACCCAGATGAAAATAAAAACCTGGCTGTAGGTAAAGTGTTGACTCATATGTCGAATATATGAAGAAGAGTACACAAACTTTTTGCTAGAGTCCACACAGACTGAATTGGAAAAGGCAACATAGAGCAGAATCTGGCTTAGTCTACTTATTTTGAGAATTAAAACTGTCAGAACAAAACATTAGAAATTTAGCTCTCTGATTCCTTAAGCTCACTTAAATAAAAGTTGGTTTGGATATTTTCTTTTCCCAATTTTCATGGTCTTCTGACTCCTGCTTTTGTCATGTACAGGCATGCAAACAATAAGAATCTGCAACTCCAGACAATTTCAGAAAGCTTTGAGGAATATGGCTTTGCAAGTCTGACTGCTCCTCGTTAGTCTGTAATGTGGATTTAAGAACCTATCTTTACATATTTTTATTTTTTTAAATATTAAACTAGTATCTTTCATGAAATGTTCTGGAAAACATTACAACAAAATACTCTGGAAATTGTTGGTCCTTTTCTGTGTCCTTAACCATTCACATAATACTTTGGACTGAGAAACTCAGCCGGCTTCTTTTACGACAAGGATGTAAGCCACATGTTACGTAAAAAATTCTGCTTTGGTTGCTGTATCACCAAAAAAACTATGCAAGTTAAATATAAGTCTTTATTTGTTTAGCATGGATTTGGATACATTGGCTGACTTGTTCTGCCTCTGACTTTAAACTCCATTGAAGGAATTTGAAAAAAAAGCTGCTTGCTTGCAGGTAATACCAACCTAAGGGTACTGCATGTAAGCATTTCTGTCCAGGTGCTGCTCCCCTAACATTGCTTCCTTTTGTGTATATATAGGGCACATAAAAAAGCTCTGTCTTCTTTGAAAGATTCTTTTTGTAATCTGCCAAGTGCAATAGGTTGGCAGTTTAAAAAATTCTCGTGTTTGTAAAGTGTGTGGGCTTTTGGTATCAACACCAAATAATCTTGCTGTAAACTGCTGTAAAATAGTTTTGGATGAGAAGCATTTTCTCTGGCAGTGAAGTATAAATAGTAGATGTTAGTGATTTTTTTTCAGGGTTCTTCAAGTGATTGATAGGTTCATTTTTATTGTTTAAATTTTTAACTATGCATATTTTTAATTAAATCATACTGATATGTGGTATTTTTCTTTGTTTCTCAGTGCAGTTGCATAATCAGCAACTGTATTTGTATCATTTAACTTAGATGATATGAGACACTGACCAGTAAGAGGATTTGTGTAAGGTTTTGATGGTCTTGAGTTAGTGTGGTGAATGCAGCTGGCAGATAAATCAATTAATTTTAGCAGTTGAGTTTGTGGACTTAAAAACTGGTATTTTTCCGAAAGGATATTTTGTATTGCTTAAAAAGTACATAGAGTGCTACTCTTGATGACAAAATTGTTGGAAACAAGGTTCCAGTCGGGCTTGGTTTTACAGTGAGTGCTCTCTTGCTTTTCTTCTGTAGTTTTATTCTTAATTAGTCTTGACATGCTCTGGTAAATGTGCTAAAACAGTAGTTTGTAGGAGTCTTGAGTAGGTGATTGTTTTTCCTTCTCCAAAGCAGTCTGCATCCCTCAAATATGTTGAGAACATAATAGTAGGTTATTCCAAATGTTTCTGAAGCTTGTTTGGTCTCAAGAGGTATCCAGTACCTTGGTCAAGCTTGCTCTCTCTCTTTGTTCCTTCTGATTTAGGGAATCCTGTGTCCTCTGGCTTTGCCTCATTACGTTCTACAGGACTGGACAGTTAGAAGCTATAATTTTGACTATGTTTTTGGCATCAGTAATGGGTTTTAATATCTCTAGAATCCCTTTGGATTGGTAATCAGGTATCAGGAGTTTTAATAAAATAGAGAAACAGGTGAATGGCATCAGGGCAGAGGTTTTTGATTACAGAAGGTGTGCCTTCGAGGATGATGTATATGGAATCTGTACTCCAAAAACAGGGTAGGCAACTTTTCAGATTGATGTTCTTTCAGGAGCTGGTGAGAACTGGGTGAGTGAGGAATTCTCTCTGGATTCACTGAACAGAAGCTGTTTGTGCGGGAATACTGGTTTGGGTGGAACCTGTGCTGGGGAAGATTTCCAAGCTGGAATTTTGGTCAGCCCAAGGAGGCTGACTCTGGAATAGTTGGTTTGGGTATTCAGAGGTGCGAGTCACTGGGTTGCATGTAAGAGCTTAAATCTGGGTCTGTGTAACGTAGGTGCCTCGTAGCTTTTCCTGTTCCTTCAGTGGAAAGTAGATGCAGAACAGTACTGATCCAGTGCACTCTGAAACATGGACTTTTCTTCTCTTTTTGCCTTTTGAAAGAAGGAGAACTTTGTGGGTAGTAGTAATGCTGAGAAGTAATAAAATATTAGCTGTAGGCCTTTGGCATGATTTTGTGTGAAAAATCTAGATACTTGGGAAAATACTTGCATGTAAATGTAAATACTCTGCTGTTCCTTACTGCAGGGATAAAAGAGAATCTTTGATTCTGACCAATAGCACTAGTCTTAATTGCACTTTAATCCAGTGATGATCAGAAAAACATAGTGAAGGGAAGTTGTTGCATCAGTACTGACTCAGATGTCCTGTGTGTTTACAAAAATTAGTGCTTTTGGAATCTGCAGTGTTTTAAATGCTGTTTTGACAGAGAAAAAAAGAACAGAAGTTCAGTGTATCAGCATTGAAAAGTATGTATCTATTTTCTCTATTCCCCTTTTTTTGAGTTGGGATAATACTTTTTATTTTTTTTATTGTGTGTTTAAATTTATGTCAGAGAGAAGAGGAGAAAAAGAAGTCGGTGTGTATGTACATGACTCCTCTTTTCATGCTTGAACTTTGAAGCTTAGCTAGCTTTTGCAGCCAGGCTTCTATACTCCTGGCTCTGCAGAAATTTGACCTTGCTCTAGAGATAGCTATCTTAAGGGCTTTGAGTTTGTGTAACTCTCATAGAGCACATTACTTCATACAGACAGTGAAAATTTTATCTTTGATCCTGTGTGTGAATTTATATACCAATGTGAAGTAGCTTGGTGTAAGACCCAATTTTCTTATGTGCAAGTTGAACATAATGTACAATGAGCAGTCCCATTGAGTTAAATGTCTGCTTACAGTTAATTAGTCTTTTTTGGGTTAGGACTGAATATTAGTAAAATTAGAGGTTTTTGGGCTAGATGGAAAATTATTTTCTGCTTCTCTAGAACATTACTAAAAAAAAGCTACCACCAAAAAAAAATCCCCAAACCCAAACATCTTCCTGTGTGCATCAGGACAGAACAGTGTCTCTCTAAAACCTTCAATTAAAATATTCTCCATCAGATTTGCTGGTTGAGGTGGGGAGCCATTTCTGTCTATATGTGATGAGAGCGTAGGTGTAGGAAGGAAAAAAGAACTTCCTGATCTTAATCATGAATAATTGAGAGTCTCTCTCATTTTGACCCAAAATGAGAAAATTTGCATGTAGAGTAAGCTTTATCAGAACTGGTACAGTCCTGTAAAAAGGTTTTATTCTGACAAGTCAGGACTTCATGATAAAGATGGCTAAGCAGCTTTGCCTACACTGTCAAAATTCTGTTCCCATTCTAATCAGTGTCCGAGTTGTGCAGCGTTGTTATATATGCCTTCTTAAAAGGACTTCTTGGACTTAAAAAGAACTGTGAGTTTAGAAATCTATTTAATGTTTCATCTTCTGTTTTAGAGGAAATAAAATGTTCATGTAATTCTGTGAGATTAGGAAATAGTATTCTCTCTACAGGTGTGTTTACCCTGCGTATCTGACAGGATACTTTGAGCATAGCTGTGTCTCCTATTTCCCATGTATGGATAGACTCTAAGCCATAAAGAAGATAATTAATTTACTCAGTTCTTATTAGGCCTCCTGCCAGTGAAAATGGGAAGGGAAATGTTTTAAATAAGGTGTGTTTTACATTTTCACTTTCCAAAATGCAAAACTTTGATTACTCTTTTTGGTGGGTCCTAAGACCTTAGAGGGGCAGCCAGGCTGAACACATGGGGCTCAGTGGACACATTTTAGGTGGGATTTTTGCTTGACTGATCTAGGTTCTGCTTTTGGAGTGTGTTCTAGGGGAGACTGCTTAATTACAGAGGTACTCAACAAGGAAGATGATTTCCCCTTGGGCACCCACCTGACTTAATATCCCCCTGTCTTTAAAGAAGGAGAAAGAAGTTCTCTTCCAGCCACTCCACCTCCTGCCTTCCGGTTTGTTGTGTTGTGCTGGCATGTCTGCAAAATAAACTTTACTTTCTGTTTCACTGATTGGATCTCTTCTTCCTGATGGTGAAAGACTGATCCTCTGTAGCCAATAGAATTCACCTGAGATTGTCAAACAGTATCTTGTTAAATATCATTGGTGTTCCAGAATGGAAATGAGATAGAACTATGTAACGGTGCGTTCCTTACACTTGTTGTATTAAATGCTCTTTTGCCTTTAAAATTGATTCCCAAGTGTGTACAAGTGAAGTAGATTGTTATCACTGTTATTTATTTGGAACCATATAGTAGCTGGACATTGGCCTAGTATCCATGTGATTGGCAAAAATCTATCTGCAGTGAAATATGAAATTAAATATAAAAGCATGTAGCTAAAAGTTTCCTAGTCTTTTGCATGTACAAATTTTACAGACTGCAAGCAGTACAGGCTGAATTTCCCAGTGATGTAAAATAGAGGATGAAACAGCTTGTTATTTAGAACCCTCATTCAGAATGTGAGATAACCAATCTAATTTTCCACTTTTGTGTTTTCTGTATGAGGTCTACTCTGAACACAAGCCTTTTGGCTGCTCTGTAGTGTGAAAAGTTTTCTATTCCTTCTTCTATTTCTACAGAAGTTTAACAGAGCTGAAAAAGAATGGGCTAGATAGAGATTGTATGTTTTTCTCTTCCCTGCCTTCAGCTGCCTTGAAGAGGGAAAATCTGAGACTGACTTTGTCCCAGTTCATCCTGCATCTGAAACTTGCTGCACAGTAGTGTATATTAAAAATAAGTGAGAATCTTCTTTTCATGATGTCTAGAACCATTATCCAAGTAATTAGAACTTGATTTCCATTGGTGCAAGCTCTTAATATGATCCAGAGGGAATACTATGATCATTCTTCCACTTCTCATGATGTCCATAAAAAGAAGTAGTTGCCACTGAATTTCATGTGGCATCGTTCTATGAGGTTATGATGATGGGCTGTTTTAGAACATGCCTGAGGAGGTAGATGAAGGTGTTAACCACAAGGTAGTCATTGATACTGTCCTTTTAACACAAAGTACTTCTGATTTTATAATGAAAAAGTAAGGCTAAGGGCTACTGAGGAGCTCTTATTTAAAAAAAAAACAAAAAAACAAAAAAAAAAAAAAAAAAACAAAAAAAAAACAAAAACAAACAAAAAAAACCAACAACAAAACAAAAAGTCCCTCTGAAATTCTGGTACTTCCTAGCTGCTCCCTGTATGTGAAGAGAGAAGGGTTTTGGTGGAAAACAGTTTAAGGTTTTCATATCTATGAGAATTTTAGGGAATCTGACTGTTCCAGTATGCGCCCAGTACTTGCAGCTCCTGTTGAGTTTTAGAGCGATTGCTTATCCTTAGATGCTGAAGAAATGGTCTTAACTTGGATGTAAGTCAGATCTTTTATCTGTGTTTTAGGTAAGATAGTTCTGACCTTTGTAGTTATCAGAATGTACTTTGCTTTCAGTTGTATTTTTGGAAAGCAGGCCATCAACCTCAGATCTGTTGTGTTGCAAGCAGAATGTGGTAGGGGTTGAGAGAATGCTTTGTCTCTTGCTAGGGACACCAGTTCAGCCAACTCAGTTTGTTTCATACAGATCTTAAGCTCTGGGCCTTGGCCTGTTTGTTAGTCTGAATTTACTTTCTTTACAAATCAATCTTTAATTGATGGTTTAGAACAAACCTTGAGGGGTGTTTTTTGGTGTGGGGATTTTTGTGTGTGCGTGTTTTTTTTTTTGGGGGAGGGTTTTTGAATTTTTTGGGTTTTAGGCTTCTTTTGGGGAGGAGGGTGGGTTGTTGGTTTTTTGGGGGGGAGAAGTGAATTAATTTTATTACCTTCCTCCATAACTTTGGTATTTTGCTTTTATTTTTTTTCTCATATTTTTAACATCTTCAGATATATACTGCTATGGGTCTTCTGCTCTTCATCCCGCCATCTGATACACCTTTGTACTGTAACATAGATTATTCCTTCATTTACTGCTTTGATAAACAAAACAGTTGGTCTGAAAGGACTTTGTAAAATACCTGCTGAATTGTGAAGTTTAAAAGAAACTCAGGAAATTGAATCATGATTAAATAGAGGACAGTGATAGAAGGCATACTGAAAGGCGGGATCTGTCTCAACAGAATGATGAAACCCAAGGGCTTGTGTTTGGCTTACTCTCCATTGTCAGCAAATGGGTGAAAAGGACCAGAAATTTTAACTGATCTCTTGCAGCATGTGACAGTTTGCTGTTGCAGTCAACTACTGGAGGTGTGCTCATTTTGTTCTCTTGCCATCGTAGAGAGGCAGGGAAGATTTCAGATTTAAGTAGGTGGGTATTTACTCAAAACTCCCAACAGGTCACACTGCTGCCCCTATTGCTTCACTTTGTGAAAATCCAGAATTTAGATTTTAGAATTAAATTACCTAAATTTTACCTGGTGGTGAATATTATTCAGCTTATGGATTTGTTTTTAAAAGTGGAAATTTAGTTCTCTGTCTTCTGACTCATGAAGTGTTGAACAGAGCATTGAATGCCACTGCACTAACATTTGTGTCAGACGTAGAGACAGCAAAATTTCCTTAATGAAGCCAATAATTCGGCCTGGAATTTCAAGTTTGATTGGTGTACTGTAAGTAAAATGGTAGGACCATACATTTTAAAGAATGTTGGAGAGTAGAATTAACATAAACATTTTTTATTTTCCCATATATGAGACAAGAAAGAGAATTGCTCAGGCAACTCTTCTGTCTTTTCTCAACTTCTGAGTTCTTAGACTTTCAACCTTAATGAAATTGTCTACTGTGTTTCCTATATAACTGGTTCAGATAAAGGCTACAAAATTATTTTCTCAGTATCCTGGTCAAGAGGGGAAACACAACGGATTTTACTTACTGAGGGAAGTTGTCTGATTACTTGGTTATTTTAGTGATAATGTTTTAAATTTTCCAGAAAGTAAAATTTTTACTAGACCTTACCAATCACTTCAGGAATACTCTCCAATTTTGAATTAACATGATAGATAGAAAATGTTTTTAAATTTTAATGCTTTTTTATTAGCATTTTCTTAAAAGTATCTCCTAAGCCTTTCTCTGTCACTTGTTAAACAGAAATTAAGAACAAATCACAGTAACAAACCACTTTTGCTTCTAATGAATGTGGGCAGTATCTTGAACGTAGAAGGGAAACATTTGTATATGAGAAAGAGAGACACTTTTCACAACACTGTTTCAGAGAAATGGAGTTGATCCAGGCCACTTTCTTCCTTGGTTTTCAAAATACTTCTGAGTTCCAGAGAAAGATTTTCCTGTATTTAGAACTATCCTTGAATTTTTTTCTTGTATAAGAGTATAAGACGTTTTGCCAGGGTTGCTCCCTCAGTTGGGACACTAGCTATTTGCTTATTTGATAAAACTTCAAGAGGCTGCAGGGCATACAGACAGAAGGAACCTTGCATCCTTGAGCTTTGTTTCTATAGGAAATAATGCTAAATAAAACAATAGTCCCTGAATGTGAGTTTAAAGTTTGGAGAAATGACTAGGGAACTTGATTTCTTAACTAGCAGCCTGTACTTTATTTGAGACACTGTATTACCGTGTTTTCTCTAGTTTGTTATTTCAAAGATTAGAATAAACTTGATTGACTAAATGTAATTATTATTTAAATGTAGCCAATGCCTTTTCATTTCAGGGCCATCATATTTCAGTCAATATCTATTTCTCTTTTCAATTAATTGTACTTAATGGGTGCGTATGCTTTCAAATAATATGTATGGTATGCATACTTTTATAGTATAATTGGTTATTACTGTGTAAAAATGTTGCTGTCTTTAGTGGAACAAAAAAAAAAGAATGAAGGAAGTCTGTGAGAATTTCACAAAATTACTATTCTTTCACAGTGAATACCTGAATAAATCACTTGTTGGTGTTCTATCAGAAATTCTATCAGAATTTTTTTCCTAGAAATTAAAGGTATGAACTGATTTAATGTGCATAAAATAAACAAAGCCATAGAGGTAGGAGTCTACAGCTTTGAAACTCATTAAATCTTTGAATTGTATGACAAACAAGTATTATAAAGTATTGACATTTAACCATTGTATGGTCTGGAGAAGAGTGGTGGGATCTTTGTGACATCCATGTTGCAAATACATTGTATTTCTCTTTGATAATTCAGTGAAGAAGGTTCCAAAATAGTCAATCCCTTCTTCTCTGTGATTCTGAGCATTGCCTTCAACTGCTTCTTTCTCCTCAGCACACTCGGAGAGTTCTCTCCATGGATGAACTCTCTACAGATGTTATGGGAGATGTCTTTTCACTTTTATATGCTTTTAATCAACACACTGCTCTTGCCTTTCAGACCATAAATGGGTTCATTTAATCCTTCCATTTGTGTAGTGGGTTAACTGCATTATAGAGGATTGCTGCATCCTAGTTCAGATTAAGAGGTTAAAGTGTTCTCTTCCAATGAAAGAAAGCTTCTATTCCTATTGAATGTAGTGGGGATGATAGCTGCAAAAACATCAGAGATTCTACCCGGTCATACAGATTTAAAGGGTCATTCAGCCTCCGTCAAGAACTGTGCCAGAGGAGGTTACTTTGAAGACACAGGTGCAGCCAGGGTAGGTACAAGACAATGTAAGGATGCAATGTCTTGCTGTTTGTTTAGACCTTCTAGGAAAGCTGAAAAACAGCAAAATAAATCTCCCTTCAGTCACAGGTTCACCAGTTGTAGAACATGATTGTGCTTAATATGGCAGAAAAATTAAATCCTCCTTTTCTGTATAGTGAATTTTCAAACCAGTCTCTATTTTGAAAACTTGCTTCAGCTGCTTTTGTTTCAGCTTTTGTACTTGTTAGACAAATGTCTGTCGAATATAATTGTCTTTTAGAGTTTAACAATATTTCTTTTGTTGCTACTGGAATGTATTAGAGAAAGAAATTTGGATTATTACATGAATTGAATTACTAGGTGCTTGAGGTATTTTTAGAAAGTTTCTTTTTCCCCCCCATCAGGATATTTTGAAAATATTTGTATTACCATGAGACAATTTGTGCAATTTTTTTTCTTTCTGTTTTTTATATCTTTGATGTCAGGTGGTTGCCCTGGGAATGTGACTTTATTGTTCTCCTGATATGTTTTTTATTTTCATTTTTACTCAAGAAGAGCATATGCCATGTTGCACCTTAAGAACAGCATCAGTCATGCTTGCTTGATGCTACAGTGTGCAAAGGCTATTTCCTCTCTTCTTTTTTACCTCAGATGACTGTAACAGCCAAAAGCAAACATGACTATAACAGATTAACAAATTAATTTAGGGAGAATGGCAATATTTAAAGAATTATTAGTATAGTGACTTGTGGTGATACTGTGTAAAACTTTATAATTTTCAGCAGAAATATGAATCACAGAATATTCAGATTTGGAAGGGACCCACAAGGATCATCGAAGTCCAACTCCTGGCCCTGTACAGGATACCCTAAGAGTCACACCATGTGCCTGAGAGCGTTTTCAAAACACTTATTGAACTCTGTTATATCCCTGCTGGGATATATTTTGAGCCTCGTTGGATCTTGTGTTGGTAGTGCTGAGGTCACAGCGGTATGGGTTTAGCCTCCTAGGTTAGGTTTTCAGTCCATTAACCTCCCCCCAGCCACGTGGTTCTCGAGCCCTGGGCAGAGGACACAGAGACCACACAGCTTGGGGAGGGTGCAAACAGAGAGACTTTATTCAGACAAACAGGGGTTTTTATAGACCTTGGAGGGAGTTCAAATTCTCCAATGAGGGGAGAGGGGGGAGTCTGGCTGTGGGCCAGTAGGGATGAGGGAATTTACATTCAGGTGGGGAAGGGTTTCAGGTAACAAGGTGGACCCCGCCCCTCTGCTCACAGAGGGGGGTTTCTGGGAAGAATACACAGAGGATTTCTGGGAAGGCACACAGGGGATTCTGGGGGGAAACACATGGATTCTGGGAAGGGGAACACATGGATTTTGGGGGGGAGGAAACACATGAAGGCGGCAAAAACATTTCAAACAACATTAAACACATCAGTGATCAAAACATTATCAGTGACATTCTGAATCCATTCCCACACTGTTAGGCTTGGTGCTGTGACCGGTTCCCTGGGGAGCCTGTTCCAGTGACCAACCACCCTAGCAGTTTTCCTTGTTGATCTTCATGTTGGTGATCACCAATCTCTCCAGTCTCATACAGTTTCTCTGCCTTGGAGGGTGCAACAGCTCCTCCCACTTTTATAATGCCTGCAGACTTACTTAGTATCCCTTCAAGTCGTGGGTCCCAGTTTATGAAGATGTTTCAGAGCGCAGGGCCTAGGATGGAGCCCTGCAGAACCCCTCTAGTGAGTTTGCCAGCCTGATGTTACCCCTTTCACTATAACTCTTCATGCCCAGCCTGTGAGCCAATTGCTCACCCATTTCATAATGTAGTTATCCAGCTGTGTGCTGGGCATTTTTTCCCAGTAGGATACTGTGAGGGAAAGTGTGAAAAGCTTTGCTGAAATCCAAAAAGATTACATCTGCTGGCTTCCCTTGGTCAGCTAGGTGGGTTATCTTGTCATAAAAGGAAATCAGGTTTTACAAGCAGGACTTTGCCCTCATGAGGCCGTGCTGACTATGACTTATGACTGTATTGTCATCTTCATAATGGTATCATGGTAAAAGACTTCTCTTTCTGTTACTTTGTATTTCCTCTTTTTCTTCACAGTGTCTTCCCTTTTTTCCTATCATTTTTTTCACTGGTTGCAGGAAATGGACATATAATGCAGCATGTACACATGTTAACTCAGTGGTGTGTTTCTGTATTGCCTGTTTGGTACGTGCCCCATGTACTGTGGGGCTCCTCAGTAATGGAGGTTTGGCCTGAGAAGTTCTGTCTGTTCTGATAGCACTGTGGGAAAGATTATTCATGGTACTTGCTTTGTCTCTCATCATCAAAATATCTCATGGCAGCAAGCCCTTTTCAGCTGGTTTTGTTCATGTTTTGCAAGTTGCACACAGTGGACAATGTTTCTCTGCTTGCTGTAGAAATGCTAGCCTGAACTTCGAAAATGAAACCAAAATCACTATGTTGGGAAGTGGTAATATTTCCTTTATTAGGAAGGGCTGGAAAACTGTTTCTCACTAATATTAAAAGTGGTGAGATTATTGCTGACCACAAAAATAACTTCAAGAAAATGGTCTCCTTTATTTCTTTCTGGTGTGTGATTTGAATGGATGAACAGCATTTCTAAACTTATGCTTTGAAATGCATCGGCATTCACAAAACTGCGTTCAGAAGTGGTTTTAAGTACCAGCATCCATACAATTAGATAGGTTATATTCTTTTCAACACGTGTTCCAGGATTTAGACATTTGTGCATACTTTTTTATATAAAGAGGCACAGAAATGCAATTTCTTTTGCTTTTTCCTGAATGTTTTTCCTGTTCTTTTGTTTTCACTATATTAATTTGAAACACTTTTGTTGTTCTTAAATACTTAGGCACAGAATCCATTCTTTCCAAAGGCAGTTTGTTATTGTAAACTGTGTACTGGTTTCTGTGGATAGCTTTACACAAGTCTTAGAGCAAAATGTTTAAAACTTACTCCTTGCCACAGAATGTGATGTTAGTCCTTATTGCTAAATGAAATGATAGTTCGTAGAGTATTATACTTTTACAGCTTTTCAGACTCCTAACATAACTGTTACAGTTTAAGAGGATTGCATAAAATTCTTCCCTGTTATGCTGAGGATAGCTTCTTATCTTACAATGGAAGATAAACATTTTGGTGTATCTACCATGTGTCAGGATGGAGAAGGAAGATGGACCCTCACTCAGAAATGCATTCGAATACATCATCTCCCAGGAGGTCTAACCTTTGCTTATGAACCTAAACTTAATTTTTGCTAACACACAGCCTGCTGCAATGCTGGCTGCTGCAGTCTTGTAAAATAGTAAAAAATGAAAACAGAGACTGATTAAGCATTATCCTCACTCTTTGTCTCCTTCTGCACATCTGTGTGCACACTGTAAGCAAAGGTTTATTTGCAGTCAATGGACGTGATTTCCTGCAATGAAACACATGCACACATCAAGTTTCTTTAGTGACTTCTCTCAGTTGATTCATCAAAAATTTTCCACTTAACTTTTTCAGTGGTTTACCATTCATAGATCTACTGAGTTACTATTGTTTGCTTGCTTTCTCCTTGCTGTTAGTTCATGGAGGACCTAGAGCCAAATTGTGGCTTTCTTTTTCCTAGTATTTTTTCAGCATGCTTGAAAAACTTCTTTAGCAGTATGCTTTATTATCATATGTCTGCTTAAAAGAAAGTGATGAAAAGTCGTACTTGTACCTGTCTTTAAGTGTATTAAAAGTACTGTCTACTTGGTTACTTGATTGATCCTCTGTGAGAGATCTGACCAGGAATGGCTGAAGTGGTTACTGGCTGTCATCCACCCAACTCCCTTGGAGTTTCCTACTCCAATACCAGTTCTGGCATCCTGATGCTGTGTGTATTGTTGAACTGATGCCAACTGGTGCTGACTTCAGTTTAACACACCCCAGGCTGTGGGGTCTGTGATATCTTGGGAGCAGACATGCATCCCAGTCAGTCATCCTTGGGTAAGGGAGATCTAACCTTGGCTGGGGATGGTTAGTAACTGGTGTTTGCTATTGTAGTGATGAAATTATTGTAGTTACAAGACTGTATGTACACATATGAACCATAATAGAGATGTCATTTAACACTTTTTCTCTCCAGAAGAAAACTACCAAGCAAATAGAAATATTCTGTCCTGAAACCAAATATGGGAAAGAAGAACAGTATTTATTGCAAGCAACCATGAATTAATCTTTCAAAGAAAAAAAAATAAATTAAAAGAACCCCAACCAGGAAAAAAAAAATAATTAAAAAAAAGGGAAATCCAGATGTTAGGGGGCATTCTTTTTCAACAGCAGGTCAGAGACAAGCAGTCAAAGTATTTGGTCTTTTTCAGTGGCTGTTCCTGGCTTTGCATACATTTTATTCCGCTAATTGTGGTGAAGAATAATCCCTTTTTGTCAAGTTTTTATTACTACTTTCCTCCACTTTTCTACATATTTCCAAAGGTGTACTTTGCTTATTCTCTGCTAAAGATTGCTAATAGTGATAAGGATTACTCTGTACCGTGTTGGAACATTAGTGCCCGTGGACTGTTTTCTCTTTACGAGTTGCAGAAGGAGGGGAAAAACAGGAGAAATGATATGAGTAACTGACATACTGTTGGTTGGTTTGTTTTAAACTGGTTTAAACTGGAATGATACGACTGATGTACTGTGTAAAACCTGGTAAATTATATTGACCTCTAGAGAAGCTTGACCATACTTTTCTCAGCTGCTCAAATCTTAGATGGTAGATATGTAAATTTCTGGTAATGACATTTACTCTTTGTTCAAGTCTTTGATTAGTTACCTTGAAAATAGGAAGCTTTAAGTACTCTTGATATAAGTATAATGTACTGTCAGTTGAGCTTCTCTTCTGTTTTTTCCTTTTTCCAATTTTATGTGACGGTTTACTTGTAAGCTTCTCACTCCTTAGAAAAGCAGATATACAGGTCAGAAGAACTTATAAAATTTACAGTCATACTAGGAAACTGTTCATCCATTAGCAAGCAAGCCACTGCTAAAACGATCATTTGTTTTCAAGGTATAAGAGCACACAATGGAATTTAGATTGCTTCATTTGAAGACTTACTACAAAGCAGTACAATGTAGGAATTTACTTGAAGCTCAGGGAAGGGAAAAACTGCACAGTCTTCAGTATGATATTGGCATTTATAGTAAAAAAACCAAAAGATACCAGGTAGTGTGTATATCTATCAGAAACTGGTGGGGTTTGAAATAGATATTGAATCTCTCAATGAGTATTTTATGTGTAGTTTCTATACTTCTATAGACTGAAACTGCAAATACATAGAAGTATCTTGAGGCAGTATTTTCTGTACTGGTTTGAAGACAACTTCCAGTGATACAGACTTCAGTATTGATCTTAGATTGATTGGAAAACGTATGGAGAACAACTTCTTAGTAAGTCACATTAATAGATTTATGAACTTAGGAGAAAATTTAGACACATATGAATTTCCAAGTATAGCACTTGAAAACTGTATTACCTTAAAGTAGTGGTTTTGACATGCTCTTACAAGAAAATGCGTGAATATATTTCAGTGTGAACTGGGGGACGGCAGGAGAATGACACCTCATACTCCTGCTGATAATTAACCCAGCCTTCATTATCTCACTGCAATGAGAAGCTAGTGCTTGTTATGCCCAGGAATGCAGAAACTTTTTACTTTCAACATATTCTTAGTTAATTTGTTAATAATTATGTTAAAACACAATAAATTGAAGTTGTATAATGATACAAGTTTTACAAAGATTCAGTGTAAGAATAAAGATTATGTATTTCTAAGGGACAACCAGACTCTTCAGGAATGATACAGTTGTGTATTCAAAAAAATCAAGTTCAATGCTCAACTGTTTCACTTTATGGAAGCAAATAAGCAGATTAACATACACTTTAGGAAAGTTATCTGAAGTAGCATTTGATTAGAAGTTCCAAGTAATTTTATTAAATTTTTTAAGGACGGATTTTTGATTCTTTTCCCCCAGTATGATGTTTTCTTTCTCAACTCTCTAAAGTTAATTCTGATTTATTTCTGTAGGTAGTACATTTTTGCAGAATTGTCTACAGTACTTGTCTCTGGAAATGAGTGTGCCTATCCTAGAAGTGTGAAAAAGATAAATAATAAAGACCCTATAAATATAATGAAACTTTTTTCTGATGTAGCGAAAACTTTGTTGATGAGATAGCTATGTGATTACAGTCTACTGAAACCATTTTGTAGCATAAAACTGAAACTATTCTGAAGTGTTGGAATATTCAAACTAGATTTGCAGAAACTTTTATAGTTTTTCATACATCAGTGCTGGCCACCATAATAATTAATATATGATTGCATGACCTGCTCTTCAGATTTTTGAGAAGCAGTCTGTAAAGTCAAGTCTTAGCCTTAATTATCTTCACTAATAATTGTCACGTTTATGTATGGTTAATGTTGTTCTTCAAAATGAAGTGTACAAATTTAGTTGTCATTACTTTTATATGCACAAAGGGAACGTGGCATTTGCTGGGTAGTAGTATGGTAGTTTTTGTTCAGAGGCCTACATAATATTAAAGATTCCAAGAGGCAGACTTTGTGATGAAGGTTTGTAGGTCAGAATCGCATGCTTCCTTGTTATTCTGTGCTTCAAGGTCTCATTCTCTTTCTGAATTTGATTAATCTCCTATTTTCAGTCTGTGTTCCAGGTGTTTCTGTATACACAGCAACCAGGCTTTGGGAGTACATTGGCATAGTTCAGTCTGTTTGTAGTTGCAAATGCCTGCCAGAAAAATTTCTAGAGGTGTCTCTTGTTGGGCTGTCTAAATTCACTGTACAGCAGATGGCACTGGAAGAGCACATCAGTGGGAGACTTCAGTGATGCCGTAATTCGTGCCAGACACTCACAAAGCTGTACTAATGGTTGTGAAGAAGTTGCATGCTTCATTTTAATGTTTTCCAGGAAGGAGTGCATACTGGGCTCTTTGGCTTCAGCGCTTTTCTATGTAGACTGTGGAAAGTGCTATACTTGCAAGTGTATGATTATAAACACCCCTCAATGGATGGTACCCAGCATTTTTTAAACATATTGATATGGAATGCAGAATTACTGATGTTCTTTAAGTATGTGCAGAGAAAGAAGAGTAGCTGGATCAATTAGGGCATTTGACTTCGGACCGTATTTCTTTTCTCCTGTCTTGGATAAAATATCAGATATCATAGAGTGGATCTCATATGAAGGACTTATTAGAGACTTGCTCTCAGCAGTGAGTGTGTTTAGTTTACTTTGGAGAGCTTTGACCAGGACTGTTACTCACTAGATTTTTATCATCATCTTTTGCATGAATGAACTGGACTCCTGGATAGATTCATGTCATTTATGTGTGTCATATTTGCACGTCACACCTTTCTTAAATCTTATATGAAATTTTACAAGGATATAAGAAATGAGTTGTGTTTCATAAAGTCATAGAATATACTGAGTTGGAAGGGACTCGTCAGGATCATTAAGCCCAATTCATGGCCCTATAGAGGACACCCAAGAATTACACCATATGCCTGAGAGCACTGTCCAAACACTTCTTGAACTGTGCTTAGTGCTGTGACCACTTCCCTAGGGAACCTGTTCCAGTGCACAACCATCCTCTGGGCAAAAAGCCTTTTCCTGATATCTAACATAAACCTCCTTTGACTTGGCTTCATGCTGTGTCCTTGGATCTTATCACTGGTCATGAGAGAGAAGAGATCAGTGCCTGCCCCTCTTCTTTGCCTTGTGAAGATGTTGAAGACTGCAGTGAGGTCTCCCCTCAATCTCCTCTTCTCTAGACTGAACAGCCCAAATTACCTCAGTCGCTTCTCATGAAGCGACTTCAAAACCCTTCATCATCCTCGTGGCCTTCCTTTGGACACTGTCTAACAGCTTAACATCTTTACTACATTGTGACACCCAAAATCCCACACAGTATTCAAGGTGAGGTTGCCCCAGTTCAGAGCAGAGCAGGACAAACCCCTCCCTCAGCCAGCTGGTGATATTTTGCCTGATGCCCTCCAGGACATGGTTGGCCCTCCTGGCTGCCAGGGGTCTGTTGACTCATATTCAACTTGCTGACGATCAGGACCCCCAGGTCCCTTTCAACAGCACTGCTCTTCAGCCTCTTTTTCCCCAATCTGTACACACAACCAAAGTTACCCTGTCTCAGGTGCACAATCTGGCACTTTTCCTTGTTCAGCTTCATATGGTTGGTGATGTTCCATCTCCAGTTTATCAAAGTCTCTGCAGGGCTTCTCTGCCTTTGAGGGAAAATCAACAGCTCCACCCAATTTAGTGTAATTGGGAAACTTACTTAGTATCCCTTTGAGTCCTGGGTCCAAGTCATTAATGAAGATGTTGAGCACTGAGCTGAGGATGGAGCCCTGCAGAACCCCACTAGTGACAAGTTGCTAGTCTCATATAACCCTGTCCACTATAACTCTTCGTGCCTGACCTGTGAGCCAGTTGCTCACCCATCATGTAACATTTTGTTCAGAAGGATACTGTTGGAGGCAGTATCAAAGCTTTTCTGAAGTCCAGATTATGTCTACTGTCTTTCCTAGGTCAACTAGGTGGGTTACCTTGAAGTAGAATGAAATCAGGTTTTACTTTGCCCTCATGAAACCATGCTGGCTGTGACTGATGACTGCATACTGAAAAACTCAAGGTGTTTTTCAGTACTTTCCAGAATAATGTCCATGATGTTACCAGGCACTGAAATGAGACTGACAGGCCTGTAGTTTCTGTGGTCCCCCTTCTTGCCCTTCTTGAAAACTGGGACAATGTTCACTGGTTTCCAGTCAACTGGGACATTTCTGGATTCCCAAGACTGCTCAAAAATCAAGAGAGCTTTTGCGATGTCATCATCCAAGTCTTTGAGGCGTCTGGGATTAATTCTGTCAGGTCCCATAGATTTGTAGGGGTCCATCTGAAGCAGCAGATCCCATGCAAGTTCAGGGTCAACTGGGAGTTGATCATTCTCTCAGTCATGGTCCTCCAGCTCAGGACTGGATCAGATCCACTTGATCCGTGTTGAAGACAGAGGCAAAGAAAGTGTTAAACACCTCTACCTTGTCTCTGTCCCTGTTTGTGAGGTGACCTTCCTCATCCCATAACAGGACAATGATATTTTTATACTGTCTATTGCCATTAATATCTTTGAAAAAAACCTTTTTATCGTCCCCCACATTTCTGGCCAACTTCAACTCCAGATGAGCTTTGGCTGTACAAATTTTCTCCCTACTGTGGCAAACAGCATGTCTGTATTCTTCCCATGTTACGTAACCTTGCTTCCAGTGGGCATAGACCTTCCTTTTTTGCCTTATTTCCAAGAGAAGATCACTGATTGACTAAGATGGCCTTCTGTCTCTTCTGCTTGACTTACAGCATTTTGGGTTTCCCTGTTCCTGTGCCCTGAGGAGGTGATATTTAAAAACACCAAAAACTTTTTCCTGGGGGACTTCACTTACTAATTCCTTCAGCAGCCTGAAGTCTACTCTCTTCGTGTCCAGGGCTGAGGTTTTGCTGGCACCTTTCCTCCTGTCAACAGATTTTTAAACTCTCTTTCCTCATGGTTGCTGTGGCCAAGATGGCCACCAATCTCCACTTCGTTCACAAGATCGACTCTGTTGACAAGCAGCAGATAAAGGAAGGTATCTTTCCGAGTTGACTCCCTTAGGACCTGTACCATAACATTGTCATCCAGGTGTTTTAGGAATTTTGTGGCCCGGTTATGCCAGCTGTGTGATGCTTCCAGTTGATTTCTGGCAAGTTGAAATCCCTTGTAAGGACAAAGGCAGTTAGTTGACTTGGAACTGTCCTATTTGGACAGTCATGCATTTTTCTTGATAACGGTTATTAACTAATAAGGTAGGTTGACAGATTGTAAACAGGTTTGTTTTTTTTTCTCAAATAGTAGTTGCTTTCAAAGCAAAAAAATTTTGACTACTCTCTGTACTGCCTTAGAGATTGATCTGTTGAGATTATTTTTAGATATTGGATTATCATTTGTAAAAAAAATCCACATTGTGATACAGAAAGACTAATATGTGACAAAAACCTATTTTTTCAAGTGACTGTTTTAATGATTTAGTTACAGAGAAGCTGAAGCAATATTCCTTCAGTCAAATTTTAGGTAACCAATTGTTTTGAAACACCAATGGCAAAAGATGGATGAATCATACAGTTTGGAGTATCTTCTTTCCCCTGTCAGCAATGTGCTAATGCTCTTTTAGTTTCTCCCTAGCTTAGAAGGCAGATTTTACTTTGTCATATTTGTTTGGGATTTTTTTTAGGGTTAGGAATTTCAAACAGTATGATGTATTTTTCCACTAGGATGAGGGAACATTTCTGGAAAAGTGGAAATAGTGTCAACTTGTGGATGTTAGTCGGAAGTAGTTGGAGAACATTGTGGATTTCACAGGTGGAGCTAATGTGAGGTTTCTCAGGCTTCTGGTACTACGTGCCAAAAGCACAGTTAAATTTATCAAATGAACCAACACTGACTTTGTCAGTTTAGGAACAGTACAGAATTGTAATTTTCACTTATTTTGTAGGTACATTTACTTACATATGAGGAAAAGAATACTTTTGGTCGTATCATTGGTAAGATGGCAAAATTCAAATGGTTTAGGAATAGAAGGTCAAAATATTTTGAGTCTCCTAATTGACATGTAACTCTTCCTTTATCTGTACTTGTAGCAAAGTAAAACTAGTGTTTTAACCTTTGAAAAGTCATGCTTGTGTCTCAGTATCTACTCCAAATTGTGAAAGTGGAATATGTCATCTTAGGGTTTCATGACTCATGGTACAGCAGGCATCATGTTTAAAGTGGAAAATAAGCAATGAACATCTGATAAAATACTGATTCTGTTTTTTTACAGTTTTAGTATTTTTTTGCAAGAAATTAGTTCTTAGTCCTTTGTTTGTTTAGGGAAGAGGTTTTTTTGTTCTTTGCTGCTAGGAAGTAAATAATTTTACAGACAAGTGAAACCTTCTAGTTTCTCCCCATTGAAAGAAAGGAAAGTACTATTTAATTTGGTAATTATTGAAAGGAAATGGGAAAAGCTGAACATAGTCTATAGATGGACTTGTGAAATACAAGAGTTTATGACAAAGAACATGCCTTTGAAATAGGAAGCTGCAGATAGTGTAGGGAATTTGAAGATAGGTCTAGGGTACAAATCCAAGCAAATCAATCTTTACTGTTTCTGCTATTTATGAAGCAGTGTAAAACCCTCCAACAGCAGGGCTTTACTTAAAATTTTTCCATGTATTCAGTTCTGAATCCACGGATGACTCATGTTGCCATTTAGTTTGCTCTGAATATGATCCTATAGCCCATGTGTACTTAGACTGGACAAGAGTAATAGCCACTGGAGTGCTGGTTGGTTATAGTGATCATTCTCTTTACATGTAATTTTTGAATGTTTTTATAAGAAAACCATATTGTTTAATTGAAAAACTTAGTTCATTGCACTGTTTTTCTCAATTGCTTGTATTGTGATACCATGGGAGAGAAATGGGAAGTGCATACCTAAGGGCTGTTTTACTTTTCCCTCAGTCCACCAAGGTTGGAAGATTTCTTGAAAGATTCAGCTTGCCATGTTTAGATTGGAACCAGGCTTGCTGCTACAGTTTGTGCTGCTAACATCACAGGTATTTGGAGGTATGTGAATGTGCTGGTTTAGAGTTAAACCGGCAGGAGAAATCAATCCAACTCAGAATGGGATTGCAAGTCTGAATAATAATTTAATAAAAGATCACAAAATACGCTGATACAGAAGGAAAATTGGTTTGTGCCACAAAAAACAGATGTACAACCCAGCACAGCAGAGCATGAGCAGAATGGAGCTCACCAACCCCTGTGCTGAGCACCACGTAGCCCCTCTGAGTTCAAAGTAAGAAGAAAGGAAGAAACCTGCTGGTGAAAATGATGGTTGCAGTCCAGTGGCAGTCTCAGTCCAGTCAAGGCTCTGCTCCTCCTCTGGATCTGAATAGCTCCCAGTCCCAAAACCCCAAGCTTACATCTGCTTGGGCTCTGATGGGAAAGCCCAGTCCCTCCCCCAGGGTGGAGAGTTTCACAATGGGTGATTTACTCTGTGAGGTGAACAGTGGCATATTTTTGGCATCCCTAATGGCCCATTAGCATACATGACCCCTCAGGTGGGTGTGAAGGCAGGAAAAATTTCCTTATCCCACAGAAGTTCCTAAACACTCAGTTTGTAACTTGAGGGGTTGGGTGTGCCCTAGGCAGCTGCTGCAAATGGGCCATTGAGAGCAGTTAATAAGAAAAATGACATAGAGGGTTTAGAATACACACCCACCCAGTGACAAACTGATCCTGTCTACTATAGCCAGGACAGTGGAATAATGACTGTGGCTCTTCGTAGTACCTACTTCTGTGGCAGTAGCAATTTTTCTCTCTTTCCTATGTTATTCTTCGCTCTGCAGAGCTGTTTACTTTGGAAGGTCTAACTAACTTCAGAAAGAACCAAACCAAACCCCCTCGGAGTTCCCCCAAAACATAGCCAAACCTCAAACAAAACCAAAACAAAAAAAAAAGCTGAAAGGTCAAATTTGTGGGTACATGACTGCAAAATGCCAGGTGGAAGAAGCTGACTGGGACTTGAGCAGCTGTGTCCACTAGGCCTTGGCAGAAGTACAGGAGGAAGAAACGTTCTAAAAATTCTAGGCAGTAAGAGCCTGTGACTTGGTCTTCTATGCCTAAAACATTTTGGAAATCTACTTTTCTTTCGTAGAAGTTCAGGAGTGGACTTGCTGTAAACATGTTACTTTGCTGTTAATGTCCCTCTATTTTTCCTCTAGGGTTACTTTTCCCGTAATTTTGTAGCCTTTTGAATATTACTCAGCTTTCTTGTCTTAAGAAAGTATGACTTTATAAGACCATGCTTTTAGAACCAATCACTGTTTAACCTCTATGTAAGAATCCTGTTGAATAGAATATCTTTGTAGTTTTATCTTCTGTAGTTATATATGTAGGGACTTTTTAGGAGCCTTCAGAAAGACGGGAGTGTTTCTGTGCTTGACAATTATGTACGCATGCATTAAATATATGTGCCTGTGAGTGTGATGTGTGTGTATGGTTCAAAAATATCATGCTGAAAGCAGAAAGAAGCTGTGTAATTCTCCAAGGCATATGTAGCAGATTAATTTTTTGATCCTGATTGGTTTCTAAGTCAGCGCTCTGTTTTTACTTTCATTTGATGCCCATCATTTAAGTGCTGCAGCTTCTGTTTAGTTTGGAGGGGGGGAACCCTTATATTTAATTTTTGAAATAATTCTTTTGTGAAGTTAATTGTTTTTTATTTGTTTCCAGGAAATGGCTCTTGAAGTTAAATGAGACTGGATAAAACAAGTAAATGAAGCAGAAGCTTCTCTGCATTTGTTAGGGCTATATCACCACAAGCACTGCTGATCAGCCAGATTTGGTAACTTGTCATAATGAAGAAAATTAGTCTCAAAACAATTCGCAAGTCCTTTAACTTAAATAAAAGTAAAGATGAAAGTGATTTTGTGGTGGTTCAGCAGCCATCCTTAAGTGAATTTGGCAAAGATGACTCCTTGTTTGGCAGCTGCTATGGTAAAGATTTGGCTAGCTGTGAAGTCAATAGTGAAGATGAAAAAGGAGGCAAAAATAGATCAAAAAGTGAAAGTTTAATGGGTACGTTAAAAAGGAGGCTTTCAGCAAAACAAAAACAGAAAGGCAAAGGCAGCACACCATCTGTAAGCTCTGCAGATGATGACACGTTTTCTTCCTCATCTGCTCCAATAACCTTTAAAGATGTGCGAGCTCAAAGACCTCTGAGATCTACTTCCCTTCGTAATCACCATTACAGTCCAACTCCGTGGCCCCTTCGACCTACAAATTCGGAAGAGACTTGCATCAAAATGGAAGTAAAAGTCAAGGCCTTGGTCCATTCCTCTAATCCAAGCCCAGCACTGAATGGTGTTCGAAAGGACTTCCATGACTTGCAGTCAGAAAATGTGTTCCAGGAACAAAACAATGCATTAAAAAATACTGAATCTCAGAATGGTGACTTGCATCTTCATATTGATGAACATGTGCCTGTAGTTATTGGATTAATGCCTCAGGACTACATTCAGTATACTGTGCCTTTAGATGAGGGAATGTATCCTTTGGAAGGATCACGTAGTTACTGTCTGGATAGTTCCTCACCCATGGAAGTTTCAACTGTTTCTTCTCAAGTGGGGGGAAATGCTTTCCATGAAGATGAGAGCCAAGTGGATCAGGATGTAGTCGTTGCACCAGATATCTTTGTGGACCAGACGGTGAATGGCTTATTGATTGGTACCACAGGAGTCATGTTGCAAAGCCCAAGAGTTAATCACAGCGATGTCCCTCCACTCTCTCCTTTGCTACCTCCAATACAGAATAATCAAATCCAAAGGAACTTCAATGGATTAAATGGCACAGATGCCCATGTGGCTGAAAGTATGCGCTGCCATTTGAATTTTGATCCTAACACTGCCCCGGGAGTTGGAAGAGTTTATGATTCTGTACAGAACAGTGGTCCTATGGTTGTGACAAGTCTTACAGAAGAACTGAAAAAACTTGCAAAACAAGGATGGTACTGGGGCCCCATTACACGTTGGGAGGCAGAAGGGAAATTAGCTAATGTGCCTGATGGCTCGTTTCTCGTTCGAGATAGTTCTGATGATCGTTATCTTTTAAGTTTGAGTTTTCGTTCCCATGGAAAAACTCTTCACACTAGAATTGAACACTCAAATGGTAGGTTTAGTTTTTATGAACAGCCAGATGTGGAGGGACATACATCTATAGTTGACTTAATTGAACATTCAATCAGGGACTCTGAAAATGGAGCTTTCTGCTATTCAAGATCCCGGCTGCCTGGATCTGCAACTTACCCAGTGAGACTGACAAATCCAGTATCGCGGTTTATGCAGGTGCGTTCTTTGCAGTACCTGTGTCGTTTTGTAATACGTCAGTACACCAGAATAGACCTGATTCAAAAACTGCCTTTGCCAAACAAAATGAAGGATTATTTACAGGAAAAGCACTACTGAAAGCTTACGGGAATCTTGCATCTTGCACTTTGGGAATGACAACAACAAAAAGAGATTGAATTACAGTTTACAGACTTCCATTATTATCAAAATCTTTTGCTGCCATAAAAATATTTCATTTTTGTGTGTAAAAGAAAAGTAATGCATTTGGATTTTTTTTTTTTTTGGGGGGTGTTGTGTATTTTGGGAGGCTTTTTTTGTTTTGTTGGAAAGAATGATCTCAAGTTTATTTTTAGAAGTGTGAAATAGCTATCTTTTCATCAATGTGCAGATTAATCACAATGTGAATGATCAAATTTTCCTTAATTTCCCCCAAGTCCTTTGCTGCTATCCACTGTGATTTTTATGCATTGAAAGCACATTTCATGTGTATTCAACGATAAGTAAAAGTCAAATGAAACTTGTTGAGTGGAATTTTTTTTTCCTTTAAAATAACATCTTTGAACAAAAAATGATCATGGATAAAGAACATACTGGTATTCTAAATCACTGACTTTACATCTATGTTAAAAACTATTTCCTAATGTCCTAATTAGAAATTTCTATAGAGTTATGCCCTCATGTATAGACAGAGCTGTATGATAAGAACATGGTTATGCAGCATATCTTTGGAAAAAACAAAACAAAACAAAAACAAAAAACAATGCCTTTCGCCTTTCTCGTAAGCCTTTTATTGTCTGTGCACTCTTACGTTTGATGAGGTTGTTTCAGCCGCCTTCTTGTCTCTTGAGTGTTTTGTCCTCTAAAAATGGCCTTTAAAAAAAAGAAGAGTTTATGAAATTCAGTGTATAGTACCTATATGGAAATTGCAGTATTCAGATCTTGTCAAATATTACCTTTTAAAATCATGCCATCAGTTAAATAAATGAACACCTACCAGATCCCTCTTTCTGTCCTTTCCCCTCCTGCCTCATCCTGGGGAGCAGAGAAGTGGAATTTCCTGGACTTGTAGGAAGACTCTAGGAATTGTTATTGTGGGACCATAAATTTATAAGCCATTTTAGGAATGGGATAAAACTTTTAATAGGATTATTTCTACCTTATTTATAGTCAAGCTACTTGAAATTTTATCATTTTCCATTTTTCTGCAATTTTTTTCCACTTAAGAAACTACAGTAATACACTAATGTCCTTTGGATCATTTCCGCCTTTTTTGTATATCCTTTGGGGAGGAAGGAGCAGGACTGATAAGATTTTGTATGGAAGATGCTAAAAATGCATTTCTAAAGCTCTGTTCTCAGAGTCTTTCAAATGACTAAGTAAAGATGTTTGGATATACAGTGACTACAGAAAATGTTTCCGTTTGTTGTCATATGTTTTGACATAAGAAATATTAAATCAATTAAATGTTTAATCTCTGTCAAAGATTCTGGCATTTGAAAAGCTTAGTTATTCTAACCTTCTGTAGGGAAAAAAGGCTTCAGTGGGGAGTACAGGTTCTACACTGCAATATTTTCATCATGCAAGGTTAACCCATGGCATTTTTCTGTTTCGTTTTAGTTGTGGGTTTTTTTGTTGTTGTTGTTTGGTTTTGGTTGATTGGTTTTTGTTCGTTTGTTTTTTGTTGTTTGTGGTTTTTTTTTCCATGTTTCTATCACTTTTATGAGTTTCTTAAAGGAGTCATAGCTAGCTTGGGAGAGGGCTTACTTTACCTGCCTCTGCCTCCCTGTTTTGTATTTTAGAATGTCATATTCCTTGTCTCTGATTGGAGAGGCTAATCAGTAAACATCACCTTAGGAAAAAGGCTGTTCATCTTTGATACAGCTTTTTTGTTTAGGTCATTTTCTTCTTATTTAATCTAGCCTTTTGGTCCCCTGAAATGAGTCTTTAGAAATGAATATAGTATTGCTGCAAGGTGGTGCAGTAGCACTACATCTTGGGTTGCCTGAATTGATAGACAAAATTTATATTTTTTTAATTTATTTTTTTGACCATAATGTTTAACTAAAAAACAGAAAAGAAAAAAGAAAAGGTAGATAAATACTGCCTTTGCTTTTAAGGGAGGGAGAATAAGGGTTTCCTCTTTAGTCTGATAAAGTTTTAAACTTAAGAAGTTAAATAATCTAAAGCAATCTATCCATGTAATTTGTTGGTTCTACCATGGAGATATATGTATGAAAGTGTGAATTCTGTTTTTCTTTTTGCTCTACTGACTTCTACGCCATTCAGTCATGTCCCGTCCCCCACTCCCCTGAATCAAGATCACTAACGTTACTCAAAAAGGCACAATAACGTATGGTACAGTGTTCTGATTCTGTCTGTGGGGAGGAAAAAGAAAATCATGGATTTCAGATGCATACTTTTGGATGAAAATCTCTGGCATTTTCTTCACTTTAAAAATTCTTTCCCCATACTAGATAGCCTATGCATTCTATGGAATCTTTGAAAGATTATAGTATATTAAATATTATCTTTGCCATTTAATACCATTATTGAATGCATTAAACATATGTTTATACTATGCCAAATGCATTAATTTAGCAGTCATTGCATTGAAACTTAAATATTTGAGGCTATAATGTCCCAGTCTTATGGCTGAATTGAAAAACGTGCAAGAACACACGTGTTAAAATTCTTGCGCATGCCTTTGTAAATTTCACTTTATTCACTTATAAATGATGATGCCTTTTTGTTTTTTTTAACTCTTGTTTCAGCTATCAAGTTTCTGAATCGCCTTCTTTGCTTGTTCTTCATCTGTGAACTTAATCAGGTCAAGTTGACTTTGTCATTTCCCGACCCCCATAAAAGTTACCACAAAAGGAACACTTTGAAGTGGTTGAGGTCTAGGATGTTAGAACCATACAGCACTTTGCTTCTGAATAAAGAGGTGGTCATATTTCTACTAAGCTCAAAATACTTTAAATCAGTAGTGCATAGACACAAATACTTTTTACAGGTTTCTTTAATCAGAACCTCAGAGTATTTTTTTTAACACTGAGGTAACTGGCCAGCCAGGAGAACGAACCCAGCAAAAATATTTTGAAAACATTGCTTACAATTTCTTATAATAAAGATTAATATAAAAGAAACACAGTAACATTTAGTTATGAGTCAATTTAGAAATACTCAGAATAACCACAAAAATTGTTGACTTCTGCTTCATGAAAATTAGCGGAACAGACTGTCCTTGACAAATAAAAAGAAAATGATTGAGGATATTTTGGGGACCTTTGAAAGTAGATATACTAGGAATAAAAGCTAACAGACTATGATCCTCATAGAGTAGAAATATGGCTGTTTATTCAGCACAACAGTTTAAGGGTTCAAAAGGTATACTTTTTATGCAATTGAATTGTGGAAAAATGTTTTTACAAATGAAACTTAGAAATAAAACCCATTCTTTGAGTATCTGATATTATTGACGTTATTGGTAACACTGTTTTACTGATTAGAAAAGTTAAACACCTTGTATTTGGAAATAATAAATTTGCACAGTTTTCTCTCTGAGTTTTTTGTTTGTTTGTTTTGTAAGCCAGTGTTATAAACAACTGAAAGTGATGTGTATTCTTTGATTTTTGAAGGACACAACACTTACCCTGCTGTTGATATAGTGAATGCCATCTTTTTATCAAAATGTGATTCTGTCAGAAGGATCAGAAATGCAATTATTAATTAAACTCCTTGTTTTCAGATGAGCTGACTTTGCATTTTGTTAATGCCAGTTTCTTTCTGTGAATATTGACTGCTGGGCTAAGTAAAATCTGTGCAGTTTTTGTTTTGATGCATTTCGTCTGTGTGAATACTGGAATTACGAATTTAAAGCAGCATACCAGCAATATGTGGGCTATGATTCTGATGAAAAGTATTTCCCTGTTACTTTCAAATTCTGAGCTATGCTATGAGTGAAATAATGATTACTAATTTAATTTCTTAAAATGTTTCTATGACTGCAAAGAATAAAAATTAGGGCATTCTTTATAAATAAAAAATGGGCTAGGTGATAGTTCATAATATGAAAAACATGGCATTATTGTATCTGGAAAGTGTTCTAAATTCTATACTGTGGAAAATTCTAGAAGAACTTTTCTTGAATACTTGTTGGGTTAAAGAGTTTTTATAGTGATGATGGAGTGCCATGAAGTTAATACTTGCAATCCAGATTGCTGTAGTTTACACTTTTCTCTGCTTCAGACCTGGTGTGCACTATTTGTACTAAGCACGCCACAGAGTGAATTATCCAAAGTCCATTGATTTTAATGTGTTTTGGTTTGTAAACGAAATTATAGTAATTTCTTGCACATTTTTGAAAAATAATTGTATAAGGATTTATGTATCTGCTACTGGATACAGTGTGTAAATAAAAATTTCATTCGCAAAAAATTTGTGGACTGTTCTATACTTTAATGATGTTCTAAGCCAAAACAAACAAAACACCTGAGAGACATTGTAAAATGTGGCCATCTGACTTAAACTTTTAAATTTTAATGGTTACAATTTAAAATAGTCTTGTTGACTTTCAAAATATTTCTGTATACCAATTATTTTAATTTATACTTTTCAGAGGAAAAGAAATTGCCAAGATATAACTAGAATATGATTTTTAAAAGGTCTACACAAATACTGTAAATTATTGATAATTTTAGGTGGTCTTTTTCCTTTAAAAATTTACGGAATTCATAGCAAAAGTCTCCATTTTATCCAGATATACCTCAAAGGTAATATATAATCTCTTACCTTCCAAGCATGCAAATAGTTCTTATTTTGCTCTGAAAGAAAAAGTTATGTGTGGTACTGATCTTCAGATGTTCACACTCTGCTCTCCTAGATGCACTTTGAAAAAGGGAGTGAAGTTTTAAATCCTGGGAAGTCACATAGATAAAACTGGAAGATCAAAGATAAACAGTTCCAGTGTTACAAAAGATATGCACAGTTCACATGTTTTGATGTATTTGGTGCTTAAACTCACTTCTCAAGTTCAAGTAAATGCTACCAGCTGCTTACGTCTTGGTTATAATGGGGGAGTTGTTATAAGGAGGGGTTTGTTTTGTTTTGTTTCTTTTAACAACTAAAAACCCAGCCCTGGTAGGGAGTCACTAGTTTTCATATTGGCCAGAATGATGTACTTTTTTATGCATCTGGTGACTTTAATCCTCAAACAGTAACCAGAAATAATTCATAGTTTTTGCTGTTTGAGGGAAAACTGCATTCTCCTATTTCCTGCTGCTGGGGCTAATACTGCTTTATGCTCGGTACGTTGTGTGGTTGCTCCCCTGGTGCACATAAGGTCTTTCAGGGGTTTTGTCACTAGGTCAGCATGATGCTCTTCACTATGCTTGTTCTGTTTACTCCAGGAATTTGGTGAAGAAGCTTACCTTCAGATGTTTCTACGGTAAGTGGAGAATGGTGAATAAGAATTCGTTTTTCAGCCATCTGCAAAATTAAAATGATCCAGGCTGGGCTGAAATGTTCATAGTGAAGATGCATTTCTTTGATTATTCTTCCCTTTCATTGCCATGTGAAGTAGGAATAGGATATTGTAGGAATTTGAGATAATAGTTATTTGTTAGGTTTTGAGGAATGACTGAGAAATAGATGGTGTTCTGCCTCAGGTCAGATTCTCAGTCCAATTTTGTAGAATCATAGTGTGGCTTGGGTTGGAAGTGACCTTAAAGGCTATGTAGTTCCAACCTGTCTGCCAGAGGCAGGAACACCTTTCACTAGATCAGGTGCTCAGAGCCACTTCCAACCTGGCCTTGAACAATCCCAGGGATGGAGCATCCGCAACTTCTCTGTGCAGCCTGTTCTAGTGCCTCACCATCCTCACGGTAAAGAATTCCTTCCTAAGATCCCATATAAATCTACTCTCAGTTTAAAGCTATTCCTTCTTCTGTCACTACGTACCCTTGTAAAAAGTACTTTTCTGTCTTGTAGGCTCCCTTCAGATACTGAAAGGCCACAATTGAGTCACCCTGAAACCTCCTCTCCAGACTGAACAACCCCCATTCTCTTAGCCTTTCCTCACAAGAGAGGTGCTTCAGCCTTCTAATGATCATAATGGCCCTCTTCTGGATTTGTTCCAGCGGGTTAGTGTCCTGAATCTCTTTTAGTGCAAACTTTGAAGATGGTACTGCTGAGGTTTGAGGTAGGCAGAGCACCAGCCCTCATGAAGGAGGGTTAAAAATTAAAGGAATGTTTGCATACATAGAGTGAGGAAGGAAAGATAAGTGTGACGTGTTTTGCTTTTGGTGACTGAGCACGAGTAAGTTTGGAAGCACACAGAAGTATGCATGACAGAGCCTGGACTGTTTCCAACACTTGGCAGCTCAAGTGCCATTTGGGCAGTTATGGACCAAGGGAAGACTCAGAATCCATTGGAGAAACGTAGCAAAGGTAACAGCTTTTGTAAAACTTTGGAGCAACTGTGTCTGATGTTAAATGTGTTTTCATCTCCTCAACATTTGTCTGATTTTTGTAACTTCAATTTACAAGACTTTAAGCTGCCATTCAGTTTTCCTGTCTCTCTCATGGAGTGTTTCTGACTGAGCCTACTGCAATAAGAAAGGCAGTTTTAAAAACACATCTATTGGCTTTAGCTGTTTAAGTAGGAAATATTATTTATAAAGATAGAGGAAGTAATTCAAATATATTTTCCAGATTTCCTCATGAAATAGCTTGGGCACCTATCATCATGTGATCATTGTCATATCCGTTTCTTAATTCATATGTTCTTGCAGTTGTACACCTTTAAGCTAACAAAAAAAAAGAAAACACTACTTCAGTTTCTCAGAATGTCACTGGATGCATCTGTTTGACTATACCACATCAACAAGGCCCTATCTGTGCTGAAGAGGTTTTTGACAGTGCTGCTTTCCCATGAAATATCCCCCTTTTTCCTTTACCCCAGCTCTCTCATCAGGACACAGCAGCTGTCTTGTTCAGTTTCTGGTTGGAATTTGTTTGGTTTGTCCACTACTCCAAACTCAGGTTTCCACTGAAAAACATACTTTATTTTCTTCCAGAGCATTTTTTTCCCCTGGTTGTCTGCCCTGTATTACTCCCAAGATGAAAATAAGCAAACCTGTCAATGTTCTAACCTACCTTAAACCTGATCGTGCCTGAAGCAAAACTTCCTGGTCCTTTAATTAGCTCAAAATGAAGCTAATGGAAAAGTTACCTGCACTCTTCAGTCAGTTTTGTGTGCTGAAATCTCTAAAAGTCTGAATTTTAAGACTTGACTGTGCAACAAGTTCAAAGATACTCTGTAGTTCTCATGAGCATGAAGTTCAGAAATGAAGTGTTTTGTGAAACTTGTCATTCTATGCTGTGATGAAGGTAAAAGATCCCAAAGTGCAGGACCATAGCAAATGTGTTCTTTTTTGTCACTTATCTGTGACAATCAGTGGCCAGTTTCAAGTTCCCCTTATGTTCACTTTCTCTTCATGTATCTTTTCAGTTCAGTGGATGAATCCAAATAAAAGAAATTATAGAAGGATGGAAATGGTACTATTTCATTGAGAAATTTTGAGTCTGATTACAGGCTATTACATGAAATTTAATACATCATTAACATCTTTGTACCAGTTAACTGTTGGGGTGGTTCATCAAAGAATCATGTACTCATGTAGGTTAATATAATAATGAAAGTGAAGATAACCTGGCTGTCATCTTTTGGTACTTGATTTACTCTATATCCAAGTTTCTTATGAATATGATTTATTGCTTAGAATCAAAATCATAGCCTCCCTTATTTAGATCATTACCTTTTCTCTAACTGTGGTATTTGGAAAAAAAAAACCAAAAACCAAACAAACAAAACAAACAAACAAAAACAAACAAAAAACCAACAAAAAAACCAAACAAAACACCCAATAACAAAAAGGCACTGCACTGTAGAATCTTAAAATTAATATTGACCTCAATAAATTTTAATTAATTTTAAATGGAATCCTAGTACAGTTTTCCATGGATAGTCAAGAAGCAGAATGTGGGACCAAATTACTGTTTCAGAAATAGTAATTGCTGTTGTAATCATTAAAGACTACTTTCCGTCTCTAAAATTCCAATAATATGTGATTATAGTATATTGTTCCAACTGTAATACATACAAGAACTAATTATTGCTTTCACTGATGTCCTAGTGTACTGCTGATAGGAGTTGGAAACTTCCTAAGATCATAAAACAACATAGTTAAATGGCAAAGCGTCTGTCTTAAGATAATGAAGTAATTCCTGCCTCTAGCTACCCCAACCCCCCAAACCCTTCATTTTATACATGATCACCATGCACAACTGTGAATGTAAAAGGATTGCAAAAGAACTGCAGCAAAACAAGCAACACTTGAGATTTGTTCAAGAATAGCTAATGTAGTTCGGTGGCATGTATTACGTACAAATAGATCAGTGCTCAAGGTAAGAAATTGTCCTAGCGTGTAGTTCTTCAGTACACAAATGATGGTGTCATTTAAAAGTGATACGTTATGAAAATATAGAAACAATTTTTCTGAGTCTGAGAAAGGTGTAAAACACAGATAAAACTTTGCTCCAAGTAACTTTTCAGAGAATTATTTATCCTTCTAGGAACCAGTAATGGTTTTATTCAACAGAGACTGATTTTTACATATCATGCCTCCTAGTTAATGCCCAAATTCATTGG
>VXAU01003945.1:347280-366027 GCA_013399695.1 Formicarius rufipectus | reverse complement strand
GTTACTTTATATAAATTTATTAATAATATATCAGAATTAAACTTGTGTTGGGATCTAAGAAGGTTTTTTTGTGGAGGTAGAGGTACAATTTTTTCCAGTGTTGTCATCTCTGGTGCTCCAGAAATGTTAAAGTTACATTTTGTACAGTCTGAGTTAGGAAATTGCTTAGTTTCATAGACATTTGCTTTTTTTAAACTTTAAGTGTTCAGTAACTGTAAAGTTATTGTCCTTGTAAAACTCTCAATATTTTGTAGTACAGAATATGTAATATGTGACACAATGCAAGGAAACAAAATAGTTATAAAAATAATAGATTTCTGCTCCTAGAAGAAAAAATTGAAGAAAGGGTTTTATAATTTTTTTTTTTAAAACAGATGGTACCATGATGTATTTTTGTTTTCTGTCATAGGATGCAGGTTTTAAGTGCAAGTAAATCTACTTTAATATTAAAAATGTTTTAAAAATAAACTATTTTCTTTAAAAAAAAAAAGAAAATTATGCTAACGCTTCTTCACATGTATACCTATCTACCTACCTCATGGCACACCATTGTGTAGAGATGGCAGTTCTCTTCATTGCTCTGACTCTTAGTTCTGACACTTCTCCTCCCCACACTTTACCCAGCCTGATCATTTGGACTTCAATCTCCTGTAGCTTCACTCACTAGTTTTGGTGTAATTTTCCCCAGCTGCCCTTGCATCATCTCTGACACACTTACTGTGTGAGATACTCATATTGAAACCTGCCATGTGACTTGAAGATTACTTCTATCCCTTCATGTGTAAGAGAGGAGGAAGCAAATAAACAAACATCATTTGACTGGCATTGTTTGTGCTTTTAGCTGCTCCAAGGTTCATACAGCCCCATAAAGGGGCTCCAGGCAAGGCCTCAGGGTTAAATCCTTGGCTGGTTTCAGCAGTGTGGTAATGATTGTTGCTTGACAACCCGAAGGAAGTTATCCTAAAATTAGAGAGAACAGATGAAATATTTGTTTCTAGAAGTCTCTGTAGAAATCATCCATGCATGTATTAATGCTTGAGGCTTTTAATGGCTTAAGGCAAGCATTCTCAAGAGCTGTCATAACAAGAATAAGAATAATATGTCAGAGAAATGGGCTTCCATTTAGAGTTGATGCTGCTCGTCACATTTTACCTGCCCCAAGTTAACACCTGCAGGGTCACCACAACCAGCCCACTCTTGAAGTTTCTGACCAAAGGCAATGAAATTTTTTCAGGTGGCTGATGAACTGAGTGTGACCTGGGATGAATGATTCATTGTCTTTACCAAAAAAAGGTCTAAGGGGGAAAAAAGGAAAATAGGAGGAAAGAAGTTCAAAAGAAAAGAGGACTTGCTTCATGTAGCCAGTCTTGAAGTGTGAAGCTCCTTTTTATGGGACTTTTTAGTTGCTGAAAATGTATTTGGGCAAGAAAATGGTGAGTTCCTCTGTTAGAAATACTTGTGTAGTTCTGCTAAATGCAAAGATAGCACAGGATGGTTAGGAGGACATCAGAAGGGCAGATAATTTATGCCTCTCCTGTACTCATCATCTTTTCCAGAGTTGAGTTCTAACTGGACAAAAGTAATATTGAGATGTAAGGGTCTTTGGTCTGATGCTATCTATAGCTGTGCTTATAGTTTCACATTGGGTGAGAAACTGTAAATCTTGAGATACTGTCTAAGAATTCTTATTTCTATGTTCTGGGGTCAGTAGAAATTTTAAGGATGAGTACCTTCTTTATCATTGTGGAGAGTGTTACTTTTTATTCTATTTTAGGGAAACATTAAAAAGAACAGTAAATAATTTGGTATTTTCTAGGCTAAAGATTCCAAGCTGGAGCATCTAACATATTTTTCATGAAGCTCTTCTGTACCTTTTTTAGTGCAAAGCCAATGTCAAAATTAATTCAAGATCTGCTTTAGATTCAATCTAGCACTGAAAGCTTTGAAAAATATCATATCCAAGAGAGACATTTTATTTGAACCAACATAGAATCTGTAGTATAAATATTTCAGCACATAAGAAGAACAAGAGCAAATCTGAAATTATGTTCTTTTTCCTGGGTTTGCCAGAGGAGAGCTTCATAAGCATATTTAACTGCACAGAAAATGATAGAAATCTATGTATATCAGTTTGTATGAGAAGAAAATCTGACCTGCTTACCCTTGTAACCACTTGGAAAGAAACTGATGTATTTATTTCATGTTGTATTTTAATTCTTAAATTAGAGGTTGGTTTGTTTGTTTTAAGTTGCTGAAGTGATGCTATAGCTAGGGGGAAATGAGAAAAGGGGAGGAGGGGAATAAGGAAAACATTTCATCTATTTATATGCAAAAAAAAAAAAAAACCTAAAAAAAAAGAGATGGGGGATTGGAGGCATCTTGGGTAAAGATTAACACTACGTTACAGGGGTTTTTTTCCCCCTCTGTGTTTGGCTGAATTTGATCATACTACCCATGTACATAATGTCTAAGCTTCCTAATTTTATGCCTATATATTTCTTCTCTGAGGCATTTTGCAGCTTGCTTCCAGAGATTTTTTTTTTTTTCGGAGACAGGGTTTTCAAAGACCTATCAGAAAAAAACCCTATCAGCTTTCCCATTTTTGGTTCCTACTTTTCTCTTAAAGATTATATTGCTGAAGGAGAAAAATAGTGAAGTCTAATTTTTCTGTCCTGAATAGTCTTGGAAAAGATCAAATACTCAGCTAATGAATGGATTAGTGCTTTTCCTCATTGCTTTATGAGTCTCAGATATTTCCCAATGGAAATATATAAATAGATTTTGATAACGAACAAAGGGAAGATCTATTTTATTCCAAAAGTACTAATGCTGAAGGGCATGTCAAATACTGTAAGGTTTTGTTGTGGTTTTTTTTTGTTGTTTGTTTGTTTGTTTTTGTTTTGTTTTTTGTTTTTTTTTTTTTTCTTGAGGAGAGAAACAGAAAACCACCAAGGATTTTGACCAAAGATTTTTCTTTAAGTGGTGGGAAATAATTAAAAGTAATAAGTTCACAATGAGTGATTTCCAAACTCTAAAAGGGTATTAGAAAGATCTGACACACTGGGAGGTACAAGAAAATCTGGAGCCTCATGTGTAAAGAACCATAAATCCCTAGGCATCACCTGTTCCCTTTCAAGGCTGAAATTGAAAATATTCCATATTTGGAACTGAGCTTGTCAATGGTATTACAAGGAGAAATATCAAATATCTTTTATATAGAAAAAGAAGTTTGTTTTTTTTTTAAGCTCAAATTCTAGTTTGAGAGGGCAGATATTTGAAAGTGCAGCAATCAACTGAAATCCTTGACTTTCTCTTGGCATCTGTTGGTAACAGGTGTTTATGCTTTTTATAGAAGGGGATAATGTTTCATTTTAAACACAAATTATTTTGCAGAGCAGGGGAAATACAGAAGAAATTAAGAGTGAGTACATTTTTTTATTCTCCTCTGCAGACCTTTTACAAATTTCAAATCTTAGACTTAAAAATGCACATATTTTAAATAATCATTATGTAGTTGGCATACAACTTGGGAAGATGGCAAGAATTAAAATCCCTCATATAACATATAAAGGTGATATATTATTTAAATCTCATCTATCCTTAGTAGTAAGATAGTATATTATTGCATCCTCATGTATTCTTAATAATAATGCATGCTTTATTGTGGAGGTCTATCTTAACACCCTTTGAACCAAACTGAAGCTTGTCCATGTCTCACACAGTGATCCTACTTATTTATTTTTCCAAATCTACTACTCCTTTTCTTAGACATGGTGTAATATTAATGCAGAAAATATTTTATTACCTCATAAACCCCTTTGCCTTCTTATTATATGTTGCACAATTCTCTTAAATGCCATTCTTTATAGCAGGAAAGTTTAAAATCAGGACAAAAAATAGACTTTCTTTGCATTAAAGAGTTAGTGTCTGTTTTTCTCTCAGTTTGCAGGAAAAATTACAACAAATAGTGGGCCTCTGTTTTCTGGCAGAGGGTTTAATGTAGGAACCAGAAGTTACTGTCTTTCCCTTTTTAAAAATTGGATACAGGATTGTCCATTTCTACATCTTTTCCCTCAAAGGTGGTACAAGAGGCGGAAAACAGTTGTGAACATCGCTCTTTCTGTGCAAAAAGATGGTTTTATGGCACAATCAAAGATCTACCAGGGGAAAGGAGCGAACCTTTTCTCAATAGGATCATAATTTGCCTAAGCTTGTCTGTAGCAAAAAATCCCCAAACAATAACCCTCAAAGTGACAAGGTTTCACCTCTATCTCCCTCTTTTGTATGCAGTTATACATCTGTTTTTAAATCTTGCTGTTAATTTTGGCTGAGCTGACATGTATATTACCTTGCACCAGTTTTTTAATTTCTCCGAGCCTCAGTAAGCTTGGCAGAACTAGACAAGAACAGAAGACCACTGGATAAAACATGGGAAAGGAAAACAAATCTTACACAAAGCACTATGTTTTGAGGGGAGTAATTTGAGGGGAGGGAGTGAAGTAAGCAATGGACTGAATGCAGATTGCAAAGAGATCACCTAACCTATCCAGGTAGCCAACCTGCTCAAAGAAATGATCCCATGGAATTTTTTATCTGAAATACGATATGTCTATCTGTGTATGTATGGTTGTGCACATTCATATGTTTGTGTGGGAGAGGATGCTGAAGAAATTCAGGCAGTTCAAAGGAGCATTGAAGGTCCTATGATTACAATTGTGAATTACTGTCACGACAAATGTTTACTTTGATGGAAATTTCTATTGTCATCTGTGTGATTGAATAGCTTGAAAGCAAAATATAGAGCAGTAAAATACAGTGCATTTCTGCACTGCATGTATTAATGGACAGTTACTTGGATTTAAGTAAAAGTATTTGTTTAATTTTTGTTTTGGTTTTATTTGTTTGAGTTTTTTTCTAAGCTCCAAAGGATGTCTTATGTGTTAAGTAGGCTCAGGGCAAGAAACTGCATCTGGAGGTGGAAGTTGCGTAGCTTACTATCAAAGTGAAACTTTTAGCTAACTGATATGAAATGCACATTACTTAAAAGATGACTTCCAGAACTCTGTAAATTAGTAAACTTTTTCTGGTTTTCCTTGTAAACTTAATTACCAAATAAGTTTCTTCTGGGTATGTGTTTTTTATTCTGACTTTAGGAAAAAAAATAAAATTAATGAATTAATGATGGGTGACAAAAGCATACTCTTATTCTTTTGTGTTGTATAAATACAAATAAAATTAATCTGATCTATAAATACAGACAAGGAGTTCCACTTCACCTTTCTGGCTAGAAAGTCAGGAGCAGTTTGTATAATGACAAACATTCTTACAAAAAACTACAAATGTTTTAGCAAGCTCACAAACATTGATGGGGCACTGCAGAGTTTGGAGGCTGTGGTTAGTCAAGATCTTTGGAAGCAATTGCGTCTCTGTGGATGTTGACAGTAGCTCATCTGTATGTTATTGTCAAGGGAAAAATTTTTTCGGCCATAGACATCAAATTGTAATAGAGATATTTTAGGAAATTAATCAAGCCAAATGTTTGTCCCAACTAAACGGAAGTGCTAATTTGTCAGAGAGTATAAGAAATTACTTGTTTCTGTTTTGTGAAGATTGTTTGTTTTTTGAGCTTTTTTTTTTTTTTTTTTTTTTTTTTTAAATAATATTCCCAGATTGATACTGACTCATTTTAGGGGATTGAATTTGCTAAGAACTTCAAATATCAAATTACCCTTTTCTTCACATTGCTAGGCTTACTTATCTCCTAGGTTCTGTCAACTGCGATTTCTCTAAGTACATTGATAATTATTTTAGGGGTGTTATAGAGGTGAAAATCAACAAACAACACACTTATTTGTGTATTTTAAAGTATGAAGATTATATATATCATTTTAGCTTTTCCAGATTGTTGAACAGAAAAAATAAGTGGCCAAAACTGAAAAATGTGTGGCAGTCTTCTCCCTTACTAGAGGTTTCAAAGTTTGTGCTGCTACGGACAGTATATGAGACTGTGCTTTAGAAATTATCTGATAAACAGATCTGTAGCTGAATTGATTACTACATTCTAATCATATTGCCTTCAGAGACAGTAGAATATTACTGAATATTTTTTAAAATTTCACAATACAGCCTATTTTTTATGTAATTTAGCAGCTGAAATAACTGGCAACAAAGAGGCACTATCTATGGGCAGGTACTTGGAAAGATTATCAGATTTCTATTGATCAGTAGATACATGGAATCCCTCTTCCAATTTGAAATTAAACTATTCATACAGACTATGTATGATGTCTGTAATTTACATAGCTGTGGAGTGCTCTATTCAGCTTTTGTAGTGAAGCAAGTTAAATCTTTGTTCAACAGTATATCATTGCTTTATTTATCTGGAAATACAATCAAAAAAATGGCAGCTCTGTCTTCTGGTTCTTTGAGGAAAATGGTACAAGGTAATGATTTTTTCAATCCTAGAAGTCGTCACATACCAGTGGGACTGCTTTGTATAGCTGGTTGGCAGTTCACCAAATGCTGATTCCACATATTAGGATGTTGAAAAAAAATGTTTTAAAAGCAAAACCTTTCATTCAGCCTCAGGTACCCTTTGGAGGGAGATAAGAACATATTTAAAACAAATTTTAAAAGTGTGCTAACCATTAACTATTGCTGGCTGGCAAGTCTGGTTTCCGCTACTGACACTTGGTTTTGGTGTAGTTAATATCTGTGGGGTGCTCTGAGATCCCAGTAAGAGGTTTAAACAGGTTTTGCCAGTGACACAAAGGTGCTGTGGAGTATGCTCTTGTTCTTTTACTTCTGTGTGAAAGATGTGTCCCAAAGCCTTGAGGCTAGTCACTATGATAGGCAATTGTCAAGGAAAAGAGTATTTGTATAATCATCATTTTACTATGGTAAGGAATCTTTTGGATAGTTACTTCAATTTCAGTAACACAGTAAAAAAATATTAAAAATTTGAAAGTATTGATGTAATAATCTTTTTTAAACACTGTGGAGCCTGACAGCATTGTACAATTACCAGGTAGTAGAAAGATCAAAACAGGAGTATCTATTTAAATATATTAAGGAAGATTGCAGGATCATAGAATCATCATTGGGTTGGAAGGGACCTTTGGATATCATCTTGTCCAACTCCTCCTGTAACGAGCAGGGGCATCTTCAGCTAGATCACGTTGCTCAGAGCCCATCTGCCCTGACCTGGAATGTTTCCACAAATGGGGCATCCATCGCTTCTCTTGGAAACCTGCACCAGTGTTTCACCACCCTCCTTGTGAAAAAAATATTGAGTCTACATTGACCTTTCCTTGTTCTATTGCAACAGGCCCTGCTAAAAAGTTTGTCCCAATCTTTCTTGTAGACCCCATTTAGGTACTGGAAAACTGCTGTAAGATCTTCCTGCAGCCTTCTCTTCCTCAGCAATCCCAGCACTCAGCCTTTGTTCACAGGAGAGGTGCTCCAGCCCTCTGATAATTTTTGTGGACTACTCTGAACCCACTCCAACAGTTTAATGTCTTTCATGTGCTGATGGCTCCACAATAGATGTTTTTACTAGCATTATTAGATTTTGTTGATATATACCCAGTAGGTTGCCATTTGTTACATTTCCTTGTGAGAAAGTGACAGTGGGACCTTCCCCATTTGAGTTATTCGTTTTGTAGCTTTCAAATGAGCAGTGTCAGGCATACTCACTTCTTTACATTAGCTGAGTTTTGAGTTTTCAGAAGGATTAATATATACTCTTTCAGCTTCCATGCCTTTGTGCTGTCCCAAGACTCATAAAGCAAGAGGGATTGATAGGTTCAGCATTTTACTCATATAACACAGGGAAATCACTTAGAAGAGTGATTTATGGTGTTGCAGTGATATGGTTCATAAAAGATAATGTCTTTCTACTTAGAATTCACATTCTATTACATAGGAAAGGCTTTGGCATTTGAAGGAAAAGTCAGCTGTGGTATCATCAATTTATAACAGGCTATTTGAATGTGAAATAGAGGGAGACACCCCATCAAACATTTTATTTCTGGGAATGTTGGCTTCCCTGATAGTTAATTAGTCATGGAGGATGCCATTTGACAATTAGCCATAGATTTGTGATTGTGATGAAGAATGGTTGGAAGAGAAAATGAGAGAGACAGTAACCTATACAGCATTTCTTTATGTGTAGAAGAGCTAATTTATTCAAGGACAAGCCTTTAATTCTTCTTTGACATGTTAAGATGACACAAAATGGGAAGGTTGAGACAGGCTTACCTAGCTTATTCCCACTTCAATATTCAGCAACAATAATGAGATTAGAATATATTTTCTTGTTATCATCTGACCTGATACTTTTCAATACACATTAGAATGAAAGCTATTATAGTGGTCCCCAGATATTTGAGTGTGTTTCCATCCCTCTTTGATCTTCTGCATGTTTTTATTACTAGTTCTCATTTGAATCACAACTCAGTTTTTTACTCTCGGTTTAAAACCAGACGAACCAGATCCTAACCACCAACTTGACTGTTTGTTGATTTTAGGAGCTACTCTGCCTGTGGCTACTGCTCCTTGCCTAGTGATCACAGGAACTAAGCAAGTGCCTGCTGACACAGCAGTAACACAACCCGTGCTCTCTAAGGAAAAATATTTTTTTTGAAAGTTCAAAAACATATCTTAAAAAATACGGTTTTGGTCCTGCGCTGGCATAGGCTGTGGAAGGAAGAGGAGAATCATCAGGCAGGAAATTGGTTGAAATGACAGCAAAGAGGGATTTGTTTAATTTTTTAGTCAAATATGTCTGTTCTTCATCTGTGCACAGATGTAGAATAACAGGCTTAGGGGTCACACCTAAAGCATTGTGAAGGGTAACTGGGACCAATCCCTGCATTAAGTGACTGAACAAGACAACATCTCACTTGTTAAGTGCAAGGAAAAATCAGAATAAAACTGACTTTATATTAAAGAGAAGATTAACCCTGCCTCCTTTATCCTTCTTCCCTTAATAATTAACGTCTCTGAATGCTGGCAGAATGAAGTATGGTACTGATGTGGCTATTGGCAACATATGGAAGAAATTTGTCAAAGATCCAGCATGAACTTCTGTTCGTTCTTATATTGTCCCTATAAATTTTAGGGCAAATGTGATGTGTTCCTAATGGGACTGTATACAGATACAAAATCTGGGAGAAAGAAACAGAAAGAAGGTAAGAATTTTGGCACAGAGGTATGATGTTAAGACAGAAACTGTTTGACTTGATGAGGTTCAAATTGGATTTGTTTAGCAGAATTGATTCTTACGCGTTCTTCAGAAGGAATGTCATTTTTACTCTTTGTATCGCTTTTCCCAGATGTTTTCATAAGTGGATCTTTAGCTAACCCCACATTTGTGTGGGTTGCTCTCTTCTTCTGAAGTCCTTAATGAAAACATCAAATTAACCGAGACCTTAATAATGACCTTGTTGGTATTCTGCAGTGATTGTGTACATAAAACATTCAAATCTAGACTGCTTCATAATTATTTATTATAATTCATAACTGCATCCATCAAAGACTGTGATTAATGTTTCTTGGGGGGTTTATTCACAGGGAATATGGAAGGGTGAGAAAACCATAAAACTAGAAGAAATTTAGTTGACTATGAATTATTTTAGTGTTGTTTGCTCCTACTACTTTTTTGCTAAACAAAAAGTTTGAGAAAGTGGACTGTTTCAGTTCTGTGTCTTTCAAGCATTGCTTTCATAGCTGCATTTTTTTGCTCTTTCTTTTTACCTCCTTTTACCCGTCCCCTCAACCAGCGATAAGTGCTGTCGCCTGTTACTGGTGAAATGAGAGGAACAGCAAATTTCTTTATGTGGCAGGAGTCTTGCTGTTACAGCAAACCACCTGCTTTGTGTTAGTAATTTCAGTGGTATTCAGTACTCTGCAAACTGACTTACTGCTTTCAGTTACTTTCAAAGTTGCCTCCAATCTGTGGTATCTGGATCTCGGGGTCACTCAGGCCTTGTCTATACTGCGAGGGACATGATGTACCACAGCTGTGAATTTCCTTAGAAGTAGTAATAGCTGTGAATTGATGTGCACATCTTACATGTGTAAGGATTTGCAGCAATGAGATCAAATGTATCATTTGCTTTGGGATGAAAATGTTGATGCTTAGTTAGGATCCCTGGGATACAAGGGTTAGAGGAGATGAAGGCAGTGATCTACCACTGGTGTGTCTGCAAGCTGGAAAACCAAATCTCCTTTGAGAACCAATTGTAATTAACACTCAGTTTTCTTGGGAATGAAGGATTTTGGTGCCCAAGAGAAAAGCACAGATAATACAAACCTGTGTAAATGAAGTTTAGAAATACAGAATCTGGGCAAAACCCATGCAGCCCCCCACCATGTGCCTAAAATGCTACTGCTTTTGGTCCTGAGATGATATGTGTTAGCTGTAACCTGAATCACCAAGAATGTCTACTTTCAGAGATAAGCAGGGGCAGATTTTCACTGTAGCAAGGTGACTCTAAGTGGCATTCTACAGTTTTTCAAACATGTGATATGATGGTATTTACTTGATGTCAGATAAAATCCCAAAAGTGTCCAGAGTCCTCAAGTCTCATATAGGCAGAAGAAGAGGACACATCCAAGGAAACAAAAATAGATAGTTGTAGCTTTGTATCTTCTGAATGAAAGATAAGATCAATTAAATTTCATAGTATCCATGCCCTCACAATTGAAAGCAGGTTCTTTTCCAGGGAGTTAAAGCTAGTCAAACCATAGAAAAATTCCACTCCTATGCTTTAGGATGCTTTTTAACTTATGAGAAAAATGTCTGTACATGAAAATTAACAACCGAATGCTCAGCAAAATTCAAATGAAACCTCTTAGTCTTCCTTCCACAAAAACTGATGCTGAACAATGTGAAAATTTCAAGTGTCCTTCAAGCAAAGAATTCATTTATAAGTGCCTTCTTTTACATCCTATTGTGTAATGGATTACTGAGCTAAAGTCCTGAATTAGGAAATTAATCACTTATTAATTACTTCTGTGAAACGTATTACACACAGTCACTGCTTAAATCACATAGCCTTAAGACAAGAGATACTTATGCATCTGGTGAGAAGGCCTAGTTTTCAGTCAGTAGAAAATTTTCTGAATTCACGAGTGATTGGTAGAAAAACCTGGACTTTATTTTTGTAATTTAAAATTTATCTAGTGCAATCAGAGCTGACCTTTGGGCATGTACTTAGCTTAAGGATATTTTACTAAAAATGTTATTTTTGTCCTCTGTTATTTTCCTCCCACACAATTATTCTTTAGAAACCTTACTTACATGAGGGAATACACAGCTCATAACATAATATTCCTAACACTCAGTCAGAGGAACTTCACAATAGTGCCACAGATGGGTATTACCTTACTAGTGTTTTACTATTTATATGGAGACCTCAAGTTCAACCTGTCTCTTTTAATTTAATTATTCCTCTTATTAATAAATGTTTTAAAGATTAATGCCTCTGAAAAATTAGTGTTATATTTTTTAGCATATGTCTTAACATAATCCTTGCTAACATAAATTTGCATAAAGGTTGTTACCTCAGGAAAGGGGCACAAACCATATGGTACAAGAGTTCTGCCTGTATTTTCAGGAATTTTGAATCTGGCACGTAGTTTTATCTTAAAACCATTGTGGTAGAGGGTAAGAAATTCAGAATAGAAAAATATTTTATGTCATTCTTCTCCAAATGAAATGTTTCACCTTCTCATTTTGAAACTTGGTTTGGTACTATTTTGAAAATATGGTGAATAGCACAATCAATTAAATGTTTAGGGAAGTATTCTTTTTTCCATCATTCTGAAATAATGAGGATGAACAGACACTCTGGACTGATATGAAATGAAATGTATTCATCAATAGTATTCATTTTTGATGAATAGTGACTACTCTTTTTGTACAAGTAATTGATATTTTCAGAAAGCTTCTGGCTTAATTATTAAGTAATCAAGAGCACAATTCAGAGATGGTGGTAACTTCCTTTAGTACCTATTCTTATAATTTTTTGAGTGACTTCTCCAGATTTACCGAGTTTTCTTTTGAAGGTTACTAATATAGAGGAATTATATAACTGATGTATCTATGTCTCTCATATTTAATATATGTTATCATGGATCTTTATAAGTATTTTGTTGCTGAATGCCATTTACAGGTTCTATCTTGGATATAGTGGTCTTCATCTCAGTTGCTGAATCTACTAATTTAGTGTTGTAGAGATTACAAAGCTGTCATCATAGATAACCTATCTATATTTTAATACAGATATACAGATAGTATGTTTTCTGTGATTCTTCCACGCATTACTTTGAATACTTGGTATTTAGAACACAGCCTATATCATTTCAGCTATTGGTTCTCTATTTTTCAGGTGCAAAAGAAAGTTTTAGAATCTCCTCGGATTCATGGGCTCATTTATGTGCATGGTTCACTGCTGCACCCATTCTCATACTTTCGTTTATAATGCAATAAAGTGAGTCATTGTCACTGAAAATGCAGTGATAGGTCACTAATTCTGCAGCTTTCATGCCATTTAAACTATGTGTAAGTAAGCAGAGCGGAGAGTTAAGGGTGGAGTCGAATCTGGCACATATTCAGGAAAATGCATTTCCTTTTTCAAAGTGAAATGTTGGATGGCTTCTTCAATCATACTGTTGGTGAGAGAATCTGCATAGCTGATGGAAGCACCGTAAGCTCTGCACCATCAGGAGAAGAGCGGGGATGTGGAGGAAGTTGGTTGGGAGATTTGTCCATGCCTCAGTCTAAACACCCTATGAAATTGACATAGTCCTTGACTAAGAAACAATGGTAACACTTTGTGTTTTCTGGCAAATATCTCAAAACTCTAGCAAATACCATTAGACTCATAAGTGTTCACTAATAAGAATAAATAACCTTTAATAAATGTGGAACATGCAGTGAAACAAGTAATCCCATTTTATGTTTTTAATTCTCTTTCTGAAATGCTCAGTAAAGTCATGATAGCATTTTTAGATAAATGTTTAGAGAGTATATGGTTCAAGAGGGCCTTGATTAATGTTACATAGGAACTCTACTGTAAAATTGGGAATGGAACCCAGATATCCTGTTTTGTGGGTCTGTTGTAACAAAACAATCCTTTCTCCTTCATACAATGAATTATTTGGTGCTGTATTTCACTTTTTTTGAGAAAGAGTAAGTGTGTTACAATTCACATATACCTCTCCGAAGTTCAGGACTTTATCATAGATATGGAATTGTTACTCCTAGACTGTTGTCTTGCTTTTCCTTAGGTGGCCTCTGTCTAGGGCCCCGTAAGACTATTTGACATAAAACACCATTGCCTTCCCTGTGCATACCCCTAGAGTGTGGGTGTCTCAGGTATTGAGGTATCCCTTTTGCTGTGGTCAATGTTGCCACAGCAGTGCTCCATGGCAATGACTATGCTACCAACATGCTCTTATGCTCTTTGGTCAGAGGTTGCTACACTTTCAACTCCCAGGGTTGCATTACATGATATGTCTCAGAAAATGGTCTCAGCTGGGAGATGATAACAGCTTGCAGAAAACTTCACTGCTTCTGCTGTGGCTAGTTTTGTTGAATGAATAATCTGGCATCATATGAATGATTAGTGTGGTTCTCATCATTCTTGGACGATTCATTCCCTCATATGCAGCTGGGGACTTGGACTGTCCAGCAGCTCCTGCCCTGGGACAGCCCACTGCTGTCCATGTCACAAACTGCCAGTGCAATCACATGCTCTCACAAGTCACAGCCAGTGAAAGAGCCACAATCACCCATGTTTTAATTTAGGCATGTCATTCTGGTCTTGGAGGGATCAATGGGACAAAGGCCATCTGACAGCTGCTTCTTAGTCATTTCCCCTGGGGGTCAGTTCTGCAGCTGATTCTGTGTAATATGGCCTTAATGAACCGAACGATGAGGCAGAGACAGGACATTTGCTGTGCTCTCAGCATATGACAACAGGCAGGACTCCTCTTCAGAATCATCTTTGTAGGCTGGAGAAATGGAGATACTGCAAGAAGTCAGCCATTGCCAGGTGCAGAGTCCTGTGCACTACTTCAGTTTGGGGCTGACTTGCTGCAATACAGCTTTGGAGAAAAGGTTCTGGGAGTCAGGTTGAACAACAAATTGACCATCATCCAGCAGTGTGTCTTTCCATTGGAGAAGGCTGTTTTCATTCTTGGCTGTATTAGCATGACTGTAGCCAGCAAAACAAGTGAAGAGTCTCTTTCCCACTATTGGCTGCTCGTGAAATCAATTCTGTAGTACTGCATCCCATTTTGGTCTCACCAGTGACATGCTCAAGGGGCTGGAGCATAAGATGCATGAGGAAAAGCTGAGAGGACAGGGCTTGAACAAATGCAGCTTTGAGCTGAAAGCTACCAAAATACCTAGTGGGAGGCTAGAGAAGATGGAGTGAGACTCCTCTTGGACACACACATTTTTGACACAAGAGGCAGGAGTTGGTAGACGAGAATTTTCTTCTAGATGTAATGATTTTAAGACATGATTCTATGTAAGATATGATTCTATGTTAGAAATATTTGTTTTTATACATGAGGGTGGTCAAACACTGGAATAAGTTGCCCAAAACATCTGTGGAAGCTTCATTTTTTAAGAAGTTGATTCAACTAGATGAGAACATGAGCAACCTTCTTTAAGGGGACCTATTTTGAAGAGGAAGTTGAAAACTGGATGACTTTGAGAGATCCTTTCCAGCCTGAATGACTCTAGTCTGATGTCATGAACACCACAGTACCCTTACAAGCTTTGTAACAGGGTGTTAGAAGTTGCTTATTCTGTAAGTTACTGTTTTGAACATTAAAAATTATTGTTATATGGTAACTGAGCAATTATGACCATCAAGTACAGCTCTGTTGTCTGTAGGGCTGTCAGACCTTCCATGGTTATTTTAAATTGCCGTCCTTTGGAAAAAAATTAAAAACCAATTTATTGATTCTATTATAGAGCTGACTGATGACACACGACACCAATTCCATTTTCTTTCCTCCCTCCCTGATGTAATTTGGACTATATGAGCTCCTATTTTCACAGTTATGGCAACTTTCCTGCAAGGTTTCTCATGCTGGTTTAATTCTGTCCTATTGAACTGATGAAATTACCTCAATACCTCAAAGCACATCATTCTTCTGTTAGCATCAGTGGATTTTCTTCCTATCTCCACCCATTCATGCTTTTAGCTGCTGTCTTCTGTAAATGGCTGCCTTTGTGGCACTTACTCAAGGATGCTGCATCTTCCCATCTTCATTTATCATTTGTGTTTAACTTACATAAAGCAGTCTACACTTCAAATCTAACAGTTTAAGACTTGTACCTGCCACTTCCTAGTTATTTGATTATGAATCATATATATAGGAAAAAAAGCATTGCAAATTTAAGTTTCTTCATTATTTCAAAAATATTTGATCTGTGTTATCACAGCTGTCACAGCTCTGCCTTTATGAGACAGGAATCAAGAAACATTAAACAAATGAGAGGGACAAAAGTAGCAGCTCCACTGAGGTAGCATGGTACTGTGCAGCAGAAACTACAGGATGGACTAGCAGGCTCAGTATATTCATCAAATAGCTGATCAGTTTATGGCCCAAAGAGCACGAACTCCCAGAACATGAGGCGTGTATCTATAATAACATTCACATGTAACTGAATCCGAATAGAAAACATGTTCCAACAGTGTTCATGAAAGAGAGATTGAGAGGCTGAAAGCAACCAGAGGGAAGGCAAAGTCTTTTGAATGTTTCACAGTTTATTTCTGAATTCCCCATAGTTGACTTCAAATTTCTTCTTGAGCTATATTTAATATTGTCACAGTAAAATAAAAGCAGACTGAAGTTCAGTTAGGTGGTATTGGACTATTGCTATGGGCTTGTCTAGGCTGGGAGAATGATGTTTTACACTGCTGTTAGTAAATTGTGCATTGATGTGTAAGAACATGATAGCTTGGGGGTAGATAACCTTAGGAATGGATAGGAGAAAATAGCACTAAAGCTGGAGTCATACTTACTGTGCTGACACACTTTTTAAGTACAAGCTATATTTTCACCCAATAAGGATAAAAAATGAAAGTAGAAAACCTGCAAATCTATTTTGTGTGAAAATGGAGCACAGCCCTAGAAGAATGTGTAGGATTAGGAGAAGGGTGTGTCTTTCTTCATTTTATTGTGCAAACCAGACAATGCATTCTGTAATTCAGTCTAATCAGACTTTCACAATCAAATGCTGGCATGGAACTATAGCAAATATTTCCTGAATCCTTAGCCAGCCACATTTACACCACTTGAGAAAAAATATGATGTGTAACTCCTTCATTGCCTGTGTTCATGACATAAGAAGCAGTAGTCCTATGGACTCATGTTGATCTGATAGGCCATAGTTGCTTTCCCATGGCAGAAAAAGAATTGCTACTTATACTTTTTGCTTCTCTGTCAAGGTTACTGCACAGCCTTCCAGGAGCAGATCTGCTCCCACACTAAACAGAGCGCAGACTGGTGAGATCCAACGCAGGTCACTGACAGAGTCATTTGAATTTTTAAGGTTTGTTGATAGAGGATCTTCCTCTGGGAGCCATAAAGATGTTTATTAGGCATTTGCAGGTACCTGACCTGTCTTATTGTTAGCTGCAAACCTGTTTTCTAAATTACAAATAAATCAAGGCTTTCAGCAAATGTATTTAAAAATTAATTGAGGATTCATGTAGGTGTTCTACAACTGCTAGAAATATCAGCCAATAATGTAATAACACAGCTTTGTAGAACAGGCAGTTATAATGCCATCGTATGGACACAGTCAAACTAACTATTAAATGAACATAAACACATTGCAGAAAGTTCTAATAATGCAAAAAAAAAAAAAAGAAAACAAACAAACAACTTCTCAAAATGTATCTACAAAGTGGAACAGCATTGATTGATTCACTTTTTAAGTGTCCAAAGACAATATTCAGGAACACAAAGAAAGTTCATGTTTCAGTGAATAGCAGACATGACAGTATCTGTGCAAAGAATGATCAGAACAGCAAAACAGTCCCTGTGCCAGAGCCTTCAAATAGTAGAGGTCCAAATTTTTCATGACTGTAAAATGAAAAAATCCATTTCAGAAATCAAATTGTGGATGTAACTATGTATGCATGGCATCTTAGAAGTAAGGTCTTTACTACCCCCAAATCACTCAGAGATGTAAATTTGCTACAATTCCCTATTACTGCTTTTCTATTCCTGAGAGATTCCCAGTCCCAGCTGCTTCCCTCAATATTTCTTTGATGATGGGAGCCAGTTAAAGGGGAGAAACGATATTCATGACCCTCTGCAATTAAAAAGATTTCAGGTTTCTGACATTAAATCTAAAATTCTTGCAGCAAAGTGTGTGTGGGTGTGCAGCCTAGAGATTAAATGAAATAATTCTTACCAGCTTCTGTTGAACAAATTAATGAATACATTTGATTAAATGAATAAGTTCAAGGATATTAACTGCTTATAGAAACTGTATTAACAAAAGCAAGTTAAATTCTTTATTGGAAATACTTCTATATTTTCTTGTTATTCTCTGTAAAGAGCTAGCAAGAATAAGAACCAAAAACATATTTAGAATGATACTTCCCTCTGTAACTGCTGGGAAAAATTCTCCATTGACTTCAAAAACATTTAAACAGAAAGCAATTTATGCCTTTCTTATCCTCAGTTGCATTTTTTCTCCATTTTCAGTTTCAGAATGTCTCTTTGTGGATGAACATGTAGTCTGTTTTCACCAGTTTAGTGATGGTACTAAAACTATGGGAGACTGCTGCTTAGATGAAGCCTGAACTGGTGGTTGAGGACATTGTTTCACACTGGAGAACACTCTTTATATAACTGTGCCTTGCTGCCTCTGGCGAGTTCACATACTGCAAGTTGGAATTATTCTCTTAAACGTCCAGATGTGATAGTTTAATAAGATACTTGAATTTGGAGTAGATTAGCAAGCTGAAGGAGGCTGAAACTTGCATTGGAATAGGTATAATTGAGGTGTAGTATCCTGAAGCTGCCAGACATTCAAGATAAGAGTTCTTCAATTTGAAAATCAGAGCACTTCCTACAAGGCCATCATATATGAACCGTAGTTCAAGTGAAAGAGGCTACCTTCTAGGTATGTTGTAGTGATCTTGCCAAATCCCATATGGTTTGCAAGGTCTGGTAGATATTACCAGTATGAATTTTTCCACTGTTTCATTTTCCCTTCATTTTTTAGGGTACTTAGGTTTCGCACATATGATCTTTCTATCTTTAATTCTTTTTCTCTCTTTTTCATTCTTTATTTATTCATTTATGACTAAAATTTTCCTTATTGTTTAATTAGGTTCACATTAATAATTTCAGTTGAAAACTCCTCACAATGTGTCTTAATTTTCTTGTTCTCTCAGACAGTCAAGGGATTGTGCTCCCCAGTCATTAAGACTAACTACAAAACCCAGTTCTAATCAGAAGGATCTACCAGGCCTTCTGAGACTAGGGTTATGTAGACTATTGAATCTTTGTTTTTATGATAATGAGTTAAATTTCAGAATCTGGAGCGGTCTGTAATGCACAGGCACAATGGAGAAAGAGCCTACATGTAGGAACCTAAATGTGGCTATACCACATTACACACAAGTCAGGTCCCATTCAAGATTTTCTTGGGCTGCTTTTTTTTTTAAGTTGTGGGGGTTTTTTGTTGGTTTTTTTTTT
>VXAU01003945.1:310261-347229 GCA_013399695.1 Formicarius rufipectus | reverse complement strand
TTTTTTGTTTTTTTTTTTTTTTTTTTTTTTTTTTGGTTTGGTTTGGTTTGGTTTTTTTTTTTGGTTTGGTTTTTTGTTTTTGTTTTGTTTTGTTTTTGTTTGTTTTTTTTGTTTTTGTTTTTGTTTCCTGATTGAGTGGAGGGGCATATATTTTTGTTTGGTTGACTGTTTTGTGTGTTGTTTTGGTTTTCTTTCTTTCTTTTTCTTTTTTTTTTGTGTGTTTGTTTGGTTTTTAATAATATTTTTCTTTCAGGTTTGCTGACTTGGTTTTCTCAACATATCTTTCTGACATGTCATTCTAAGGCATCTATGGGTAACTCAGGTGGGCTGTATCAAGATGATGCTGTGCTTTGTAAGTATGTTCAGTGATCTGGCTGTGGGAGAGTTTATTGGTGGAGATCAAGCGAACACTGTCTAGCCAAATTTTAGTTTAGAAACCTGAAGGGAATTAAGAACTCTTTCTCCTGCGAATTGCATTCACCCTGCTTTGGAGATAGATAGTTTTTAAAAAATGGATGAAATCCAGATGATTTTTTGCTTAGCTTGGCCAGAACTGTACATGTTACCAACCATGTAGGAAAGATTATCTTAGTTGCATATCAGTGTTATGTATATATTCAGCCCTAAAAGAAATATTCAAAAAAATTTAATAGAATATTGACTAAATTGAAACTTACCTCTCTGAGATTGAATTGAAATGTAAGTTGGAAAAATTGGTAGGGTAAGGGAAGAGATGGGAGAATTGCATCCTTTCTTAGCAGGCTTATGCACATATTGACAAACAGAAATATTCTAAAGGGATCCCATTTGTTTATGAGACAGAGTAAAAGAAATGATGGTTACCATCAAGCCCACTATATATGGAGAGTTTGTTCTCTTTTTTCATTTTGCTGTTGTCTCCTATACCTTCTCAAGTGTGCTGCAGAAGTGCACAGTACACAGAGCATGAATATTATACATGGAAATCTACTGGAATGAGAAAATTTCTGGATTTCCTCATGTGTGGATATATGCAACTGCATTATTGTATTGATGGTCAATATGTATTTTCACTGTTCCCAATGCATATTATACTGAGTAGGTGCCATCATTATTAATGTTGACATTATCAGTACTACTCCACACAACACTGCGAAGCCATGTATGTTTTAGCTTCTGTGAAGCATCCCTCTTCCTCACCCTTAATTACTACTGGGGCAGCAGCATGGAGGAGGGAACTGGGGGGCTGTGTGCCCCTTTGTCTCCTCTTTGGCCAACCCATTCCTATGCTTTCCTAGCAAAACCCTGGATAAGGGTGGAGCAGAAGCACAGCACATATGGGGCTATTGGGACCCTGCGAATCCTGCTGTAGCACTTGGACAATGGAAAGGACTGTGCCAGGCTAAGAGGTCCCAAAACCTTGAGCAGTAAAGGAGTCATTCTGTAGCTCTTTTAATCCTCCCTGGTGGGGGCAGAATGGGAAGGGCAGATTGGGAGAGGAGAGGAAGAAAGGTGAAAGACCTATGTTTCCATAAACATCAGCTGTGAGAAGGAATGTAAGGTATGATGATACTTTTCTGTTACCAGTATTATGAGAAATACGGGTGTTCTTGCCTATCAACACAGCATCTTAGTTACAGATTAGATGTTAGTTCTGATGCGCACTTGAATATATATTGTGTATCATTCTGCATATAAGAATATCAGATTCATTACTAGTTTCAATCCTGTTCACTACCTTCAAAAATCTTGTGACTTTGTTTTGAGCAGACTGAAATAATGACTAAGTTGTGAATAGCAACTCCTCAATCACTGCTGGTCTCTCACTGCTCAGTTCAATCGACTTTTTATCAAGAAAACCAGTCTGATGCAAATTTATATGAATATGACATATATAAAAATATGATACAAACATCAGTATATAATGGTAGCTTTAGAAATGTGGAATATTTTAGATACAACTTTAGAAATTTAAATTCTCTTTCCATAGGAAGTTACAAACCTACAAAGGAGAAAGGCTAGTCCAGTCTAACTTGAATGCCTTTTATTCTTCAAAGCAACTGTCAAGGAACTCCCAACAGAGACTTTAGTTTCACAAGACTTATGAAACTGGACTCTTTCTTCATACAGTGAAGTGGCCAGATACGAGGTTCTTGCAACCGTGTGACTGTACCCCCTAGGATCTGACCTATAGACTGTAAATGTCACATCCAAACTTTATTGCAGCAGGGAAGAGAAATGACTTCAATATTTTAGAAGGGCTTCTTAGTGAATTCCATCTGCTGCAATCAAATCACAATAAAAATGGCTAGAGCAGCCACACTGGTCTGCTTCCACACAGCCAGATAATTCAGGTCATATATATTCATACAACCTCATGCCAATTATTAGTAAATCCTGCCAGTCTCTCTCTACTTTCCCTAGGAAAGTATTGCTCCCATTTCAGCAGGTGGTGTCCCAAGTGAAACAGTGTAGATGACATATCTGGTGTGGTACAAAGCAGTAAATCCTAAACCACAATGGTGTGTCTTTACTTGTCTCTGAAGAGGCTGGTATACAATTTGAACTTTGGCTAGCTGCTGTGTCTTGCATAACTTTGAAGCAACTTTTTCTTATTAATAATCTCATTTTTGTCTATGTCTCTGTTGCTTCTTTCTGTACTCTAGTACCAGGCAGGAGAGCTAATCCACAGCTCAGCCATGAGCTCTGCTTTCACTGTTGCATGTGATGCTCACTCAATTTCAATGGACAGTTCCCATATTTGCTAGGTGAAAGCATGCATTTGCAGTTAGAGGTTTTTTTTTCTCTCCTCTTTTTAGGTGGCAATGTAAATTGACAAAATCGTAGGACTTGCTAATTCCAGTATCAACTCAGGGTTGCTCAGGACCTGGCTCCAAAGAATTTTATTTTTTTTTTGAAATGCCAAGCAAAAGATCTTAATGGTAAAATCAGAAAAAAGTTGTCTTGGCCTCTTTCACCAAGGAATTACATTGTGAAATATTTATCCATTCCTGAACTCTACACTAATATACAGGCTATAAAACTACACTTATGATTAGTCAGAAGTTATTTAGATATTTGATACTAATTATAACACTTGATTCTTGTGAATGAGTTTTCATGTTAATAGTAAAACTATATCTTAACTTTGTCTCCTTCAGTTACATCAGTTTAGGTTTTCACCTAATTTTAGAATTAAAGAGCTAAAAAACTAAAATTGCCAGGAGAAATAAAGCTCTGTTTTTCATTTCCTCCCAAAACTGTTTCTGCTTTTTAGTTCCTTCTCTGTACATCCCACTCACCAAGATCCTAGAACTAAAAAAATACTCTTTTTTTGAGATGAATACATATATGTAAATCTGAATTTATGAGAAACAGTGCTAAATGCATTGTATTATAGTAGCATTTAAACTTCTGGGCCATTATTTACAAGCCATCTTTTAAAGTATTTTTTCTTCACGACTTCACTGAAAAAATTTGACCAAACTTATCTGGCTTCTGTCTTTTGAGATAAAGTTTGAATCTAAACCTCAAGTTGTTACACAGAAAATGAGATTAAGATACTGTTATCAGGTAAAACAGTTCGGTTGGTTTGCCATCAGCATCCCCTAGCGGTGACAATTATTATTTTCTTATTAGAGAGAAGTGGATTTGCATATATTGGTTAGAGGATCAAGAAACTGGAGATGCCTTATTACATATACAATCTGTAAAATAAAAAATACAGGTCTTTCATGTTAAATCTTCCAAATTAATTTTGACATGAAAAATACGAGGGAAGTGACAAACCTCCCATTTCCTGAATCATAAATACTTGTAGGGAAATTAAAATATAAAGATGGGAAGTTAAAACTGTTTATGATTCTCAAACATGAACCCCTTGTTATTATTTTTTCCCTGACATTTCAGCAGAAAGCTAAATACAAAAAATGTGTTAAACTGAAAATCTGTGTTGAACATGAACATTTTCCAACGATATATTGAGGTTGTGCTGCTGTGCATTTTTTATTTTACTTCATTTAAATTTTAGCATAATTAAACTGTTTAGATATTTATGTCTAAAACAATTAATAATTTAATCTTAATTTGTTAGCACATGGAAGCACTAAAAAGTGGACTTGATTGACTCAAGAGGCTGAACTTGACTCTTTTCCATTGATATTCAGGCTTCTCTGCTGAACTTAGCTAATTTCAATCAGAATAGATTTATGTTCTGAAAAGATACAGCTCGTGCTTAAAGCTACAATGCAAATTAGATAGCCCAAAACCAAAACCAGTTAGCAGGATTTTCTGTTTTTTTTTTCATCTGACCGAGGGAAGATGTCAACGATAAGATAATAATCCTATTAATTAGGGGAAATGAAAATGAAACCACAAGCGTTAGTCTCTATTGCCACTGTGTATGTTTTGCCCTTCTCTACATCTTCTCTATCTCCACCTCCTTCCTCAGATGCAGCAACCAGAACAAAACACAGCAGTGCCAGTGTGGGCATGCCAAAATTTCATAAAATGGCACAGTGATGTCCTGCTCTGAGTACCTTTCTGTTGATGTGCAACATTTTATTGACTTGTTTGGGCTGTTGCTCTACAATGATCTCAGAGTTGCAAGTGATGAATCTAAAAACCTCCTATATTATAACTGAGTTTTAATGAGTGCAGCACTGTGCATGCAAGCTTTAGGGAAGTTTTTCTTTCTTGTATCTTTTTCTGTTAACTCATCTGTCGCCTTTTTACCCACTTACACATTTATCAAGACTTTTTGGTGTTCTGGGCCAATGACTTGGCTTTTGGCCACCCAGAACAGTGGAATTGCCTGCAGGCTTGCAGATTTCACAGTACAGTGGTTTCTTCAGATCGTTGATAAAGAAGCTGAATGAAGCTGTAACCAGCATCAGTCCCTGAGGGTCTTGACTGCTGACTCCTCTTGATCCTGAAAAGTGTTCATTAATCCTTGTGTTTTGATTCATATTAAGCTGTGAAAGATTTTTTTTCTCCCCTCCAGTCCCATGGCAACTGTTCTCTATACTAATAAAAGTATTTTTAAAATATCTGTGAAGTACGCCTGATGGATTTCTTTTAGCCACATATCTATTTGATACACTCAGAGAACACCAGAAGACCAGCAAGTCAGGGTTTCCCTGCACAAAAATCTTGTTGGCTGTACTGTTCCCCTTGGCACACTCACTAGCCCTGTGTTGTATTTTTCTCCTATGGGTCTGTTGTTCAGGATGGGCATTCACATGGTGAACTCACAAATGTGTTTGATGCGTTTGCTTAGCTACCTAGCTGGCCTGATGTGTTTATCCTAAGGCTTCCACCTTTGGTGTTTTCCATTGTTTTATCCATTCCCACACAGTCTTGTGGCTGCCGTTCAGAACCAGGGATAGATATGGCCTGCAGGCTACTTTTTCTCCCTATATCCATATCTAACACCATCTTGTAGCTCTGACTTCTGCAAACTGGCCACTTCTCTTCCACTCAATTTGGCTATTCACTGAGTGAGGGGCCTCTGCAATGCCGCTTTCCACAGCCTCAGTCTCCTCTGGAGTCTGCAGGGATTGTCAGTGAAGTGAGTATACTTTTGATTATTATATGAGAGTCCCTTGTAGGGTGGTGCTTTGGGGGCTGTGTTTTGGCTGGAGAATTGTTTCACAGTTCTACTTCCTCAAGACAATTGATAGTTTTCTCTACCAGTGCTAGGTGTAATTTCCTTCCCGGAGTAATTCACTGGGCTATCAATGCAATCTGGTTGCTCCATATAGGGGTGGTGGTGCAATGGCTGCTTTAGCCTTTCTCTGCATACCCAGTGTGGTATTGGCAATCAGGACATCAACATAAGCAGTTAAACTCTGTCCAGTATTTCAGGTGCTGCCTGAACTCCTTCATAGGTAGTAAGTATCAATTTCACTTGGGAGGTGGGGTCAGGTGTGCTGGGTCAATGTACCCCACGAGTGTGATCAACATGGGAACTGTTATTGAAGAGAGACAATTTCTCACAGCTAGTTTACTATCTACCAGTGAAGAGCTTGGGGCATTAAGTACTAGTCTTCATTTAATATAGCTGTAATAGTCCATCAAGTACTTCTTTCTTGTCTTCCTAAAAATGAAGGGGAAATATCATCTCAGGAATAGAAGATTCTTGTCAGTGTGGCTTTAACAGGGGTTGCTAGAGAAGAGTGGGCCAAATTGGGAAACACAGTGCATGTAAACGCTAAGACAGAAGGGCATCCCAAAATATGTCAGTTATCACTCTTGATTACATTTGATTGACAATGACTAAAAGAAGCTCATAGCTGTGAGCAAGAAAACATTCTCATGTAGACTGATGTCTGCTATATTTCAGAAGTCAGGCTGTATTGTCATTTTCTGAGGTGTGGGACAGGGAAATCCAAACACTGTTGCATTCAGTATCTAACACCAAATTCTCTTTTGAGTGGAAGTTATCTACAGAACTATGAATTTTGTCTAGCAGTGTAGATTAAAAGAAGGGTAAGAACTGCATTGAAAATAGCTGTTTCTCATCAAATGCTGTTTGTATCAGAATTAAGCATAGATAATCAGGCAGAAGAAGAATAAAAAAGTTACCAAAAGTAGGGCAGAAGAGATAAAATGCAAGCCTAAAGTGAAAAAGAGAAAAAGAGAAATTTTTTTCTGTATTCCATTTCCAAAACTTCTGATTTCAGGAAAATGAACATTGTTATAAATTCAGCTACTGGTATGATTAAGCAGTACTTCTCACATCTAGGTGTGGTCTGGTGTTTGACTCTCTGCCAAATGACAGCTAGACTTCTCAGCTGATCATTCACTGGCAACTGTGAAAAAGAAAAAAAAAATCTGCATTACTCCTTACCATGAATACCTTCATTTTCCCACGTTGTACTGCTTAGCTGGATTACTTCATGTACTGTAGTACAAAGATTAATTGTGGACATCGTAGAATAGAACTGGATTTTTAATTTGGATTTTGTTTTTGTGTGTCTATGGAGCGTTACTGTCACCAGATTGTCCTGTGCACATTTCTCCATCTGGTTCCCAAGCAGGAAATAAAGCAAAACAAACCCCAAACATTTGTTTGGTTTAGTTTGCTTTGAATTGGATTTACAGTTGCTTTATCTTGCTGAAACAACCCTTTTATTTATTTCATGCAAAATATTCCAAGGAAACCTAAGAATTTAATTTTTCTGCCTTTGTGTCCTAGGAATCCACTTACTTCAACATAACCTCAGATACAATAGAGAGATGCAAAAATATAGAGCATTAAGACTCATGCTTAAATGACTGGCAAATGGCAGATAAAGTTTTAAAGCTAGTCCCTGGAAAAATGTTCCAAAGAAGCACCTTTTCTCTTATTATACTTACATATTCATATCCTCAGAATTTCTCAAATTAATTCCAAACTCTTTGTTACATTACCCAATTGAGTTTGTTAGCTCCATGTATTGTTTAAAATTATACCAGTAGTACATTAACAGTAATAAGTTATCTTTTTATTGCAATGAAACCTGGTGGCTTACTAAAAATATCTGATTTTAGGTCTATACATTGATGTCAAACATTTTATTACATTTCTCTCCCATTCTCAATTAACTAAAGCTCTCTCCTAAAAAAGCAATGATGGCATAATTCAGTCAATTTTATGCCTTCTAATTAAGTGGACCTCTCAAGGGTCTAATTTCCTGCAAAATTAAAAACACCATTCATGTGAATACAGTGAAAGGAGGTCAGCAGCAGGAACTGAAAATGCTTTATTTCAGAGTACTTCATAACATGGACATCTCTGCACTTCCCTCTCTCTAGTGGAGATGATATTTCAGCTGGCATTCCCCTGTGTAAGGTGTGATTCAGACGTTACATCTTTCAGCCAGAAAGATGACTTCCACCAGCCTTAAATGAAACGCTAAAAAATGTATTCAACTAAAACTATTTGCTGAATTTCCAAATAACTCTGAAATAACCACAACTTCATTTTCAACAAGGTTCTTCCCTTGAACCCACTTAAAACACAGTTTGAAATTATGGCTCCAGGCATGAAGAACTTTTAAAACAACCCTCCATTGGGTGACACCTACACAAATTGGTTCTCTGCAGCATAACCATCTGGCTTACTCCAGATATACCATATTAGTTGAACTTACTGACAAAAATCTGCAGGATTTGCCACTTACCATTTCACCTTTCAACTACAGAGAACTCTAAAGACTCAACAGCATCATCTTTACCTGTAACACTGTGCAGTTTCAAAGGTGCTGTCTGTCAGAAGGTACCAGGGAGATTTGGGCTGGTGGTAAAAGGGGCCGTGGAGGAGCCACGTGGTTCCCTGAAATTGCAGGGGCACTATAACTCACTTTTAGTTTAAGCAAACTTTCAGTTTCTTGAAGTTCTCAAGTTAAACTTTCATAAAACCCTTCAAACTTGTTCTTACCATAAAGTAAAAAAAGCAATCAAGAGCATTGTTTATATCAGTAGTGGTGTTTCTTTCATCAGAAGAGTGCCTCTAGAAACATGAGGGACAGACATGCACAAAGTGTCTCCTAGCAAGTAATGATTGTAGTTTGTTAAAATCCGTGTTGAGTACTTTAAAACAATGCTATCACTGCAGGGAAATAAAGATTGAGAGCTTTGCTTGGAAACATAGGAAACAAAGCTGGTAAACCAATGGGTTTTAGTTCTGTCATGAAAGAGCTCCAACCTCAAATTTTGAATTTAAGTCAATGTAACCTTAACCTGAAGAAATAGGAAACTGTAAGGAACAAGTACTGTACCAACTTTGAAAGTAGGACAGGAACTAAATGTAGAATGATATGATGTTTCTTAAAGGTAAAATTGTGGTCATGCTGAGATGTATGATTGACAGTGGAAAATATCTTTGGACTACTCAAAGATCAATTTTAATTGGAAGTTAGGTCAGACACAGGAAAGTGGCTTTTAGTAACCAAAAATTCATGCCTGAAACTAACTCAAAATAATGATCAAAATCACAGGATTCTAAGGCCTGAGGTGACCTTAAAAAGTCCTACAATCCATCTGACTACTCTTCGGCAGGATTAACTATAGCTAACCCATTTCTGATATGTCTAAACTGTTCTTGGACCTTCAGCATCAGAAAATTCAGTTTGCCATCACTAACTACTTTCCAAACATTATTATTTGTAGCTTAAAAAACTATGGTATTCTTTTCTTTCCTTATCTGCAACAGAAATGTGCTTATTCTCTGCTTTCCAGATATGGAGAATAATTATTTTCCTTTCTTTGCAGTTACTTTATTAAGAATTCAAGAATGTTGTCATAAGCTTGCTTTCTGTTTCCCTCAACAAACCTGAACAATTTGAATTCATTGTTTTCATATAAGAAATGCTTTCCAGACATTGCTGTTAGATTTATTTCAATGGGTTCATATTTTTCTAGCAGTGTTGTACTTTAAACTGACTCCAGCACCCCAAGATAATATTTTATTTATGAGTAGAACAGAAATTTTATTTCCTGTGCCTTATATGTACATGTATGTATAATTTTTTAAGAGATTGTTATTGGTTATATTTAGATATACTGCTTGAGAAGATAGGAACTCATTACTCTCAGTTCTTAACAGCTTGTTTTCCTAGATATGACCTTTTGCTACAGCTCTCATCTCATTTGTGAATGTAGCTGTTATGTTACATTTGAGCCAGAAACTAGGAATGCTGAGAATCAACTGTGGTAACACAGCTTCTGTCATAAATTCCTTTTTCTTATAGGACTCTCAGCTAGGTAGTTAAATTTTCAGAAGATCCCACTGCCCACAGACCCTTCTGATTCCTGGGCACGGTAAAAATCAAGACACAAGGTGAGAGAAGCACTAACTGTGAACCACAGCTCTCTAGAATGATTCTTGAAGAAGCTGCAGCATTACTGAGCAAAACATCTATTTAAAGCTTCTCTAAAGCCTCTAAGCTATGACTACCACTCACTGCTAGTGCAAAACTAAGAACAGTTTTTATTTTTCTCTTTTCCAGTTAGCAACAATATTATTCTTATGAAATTGAGGTATTCAGAAGTGATTTCATGGTTTATAATAGGACAAGCTTTCTCAAAACTTCTGAATTTGTGACCACTCCTTCCATTGTTTATCTGCTTCCCTCCCAGAGTGGTCCTGACTACAGACAGCTGGTAGATAGAGTCTCTTTTTGTACCAGTATGGACAAATATATTTTGAAATGTAAGAGGCTCTAAGTATACTCTCAGGTAAAGAACTCAGATTCTAGAATAGGCACTACATCACTACTGATCTTGATTTTTTTTTAATTAATTAGAAATTATGTTCAGAGAGTTTATTCTTCAAAAATTTTTGGAGTCCTTGAAAGAATAACCTTGTCATAATGCCTGTGAGAAGGGCACTTTATAAACTGCACATAGCATTTTCCTTGCTCAAATCACTTGTAACAAGTTTAAAATGGATTGATGACTAAAAAACCAATTGCCAGCAGGTCATGTGCTGTGATTTGTGCCTGCCAAGTTGGCCAAGACTCACTGTTGTTTCCTAATCTATCCATATTGATCTACTCTGTATCATATACAGACACTGGTTTCTGTAGGACAGAAATTAAGCTTTTATACTATGTTTGTGCTTAAGATGTCCCCTGAAGAAGATCACTGGTGCTACAGTATTAGGAATTACAGAAATTCTGTTGCCTGTTTTTTTTTTTTTTTTTCCCTGTAGTTCTGCTAAGTCCTGATAAATTTAGCATATCAGAAATTCTTTTAACATTAATCCAGTTATATTGCATATGATCTTCCACAGTTATCTTCTCTGCATCTACTGAAATTTGTTGCAAATGAGCGAAGCCATTTATTATAAAGACCCTTAGCAGCTCAGTTTAACAATGAACCCTGTTTTAGCTGAAAGAGGGACCAGGAAAACTTAAGAGGGACCTCCCCAAAATATGTAATGGTCTACATCTACCTTTTTTTTCTTTTAAAATAATCTTTCACTTGTGTTACAATACATTTTAGTTGTTGAGTTGCTGTATTTTCTTTTTCTAGGCAAAGATGCTTCGAAGGGTCACTTAACTATTCTCTCTTTTCTGCTAAAAGGAGTGGCACAGTGGTTTAATTTTATGGTTTCAAAGACATCAGGCTCTCTAATGCCAGATTCTCAGATTCTTTCATGTCTGACTCAACCCTTTACTCTTTTAGAAAAGTAAACTGTAATTTCTGTGTATGAATTTTTCATCTGTCACATTAAAAAACCTGTGCTTTTAATGTTTGGACTCTGCATCCTCTTTTCACTCCATCCTACTACTGCATGACTTTCTGTTAAGTCATAGCTAAGTGTCATCACTGGTCGAGTAATAAATGCTTCTCAAACATATAGGAAAAAAGACCCCACTCTTGAATGGATAAATTTGATAGCATGCTTAAGTGAGATAAATTAAAAAAGCTGGTATGTTATTGAAAGCTTTAGAAGGAAGGAAGGTAAGAAGCAACAAACTGACTTGTAGCAGTCAGTTTCCGATCTCCGTTTTGGGGGAGCAAACAGAGATGTTTATTGAAGTTACATGATACAATATATAGGTTCAGCAAGTAAATATTCATCTCAGGGTCTGGTTTTATGCTAAATATGGGAGGAGATATTACAATTAAGAGATTACATTATGGTTGCTATGAGGGAATTCAGGAATGCGAACATGAGACAGAAGAAACAAAGGGATTGATAAGGTAGGACTCTATCCGGCCTAGGGAGTACACAGAAACCCACAAATCTTGTCAACTGCAGGCAGCTTGGAGATACTGAGGCAGCAGATGTCTGTAGGCTGAATTGAGTCTTATCAGACTTGGGAACCTCCCAATACACTTTCCGAAAGTTTAGCTGAATTTCCAGACAGGCCTTTTGAAACCAAGCTGTTTTCAACTCCCACAGTGACTGATCTTAAATCAATTTTTTAACAACCATTTATCAGACAAAATGTCAGAAGAGATTAAAATAAAGAACTTTGATTCTTCTGCATAGGATTTTTTTGACTCTAAAAGTCCAATCTTATTCTGCTTGTCAGGAGTACAACTAATGAAGGTCTTTCAGAGGACTTTTACTGTGATCCTTTGGTTTAAAAAAAGATGTGTGAAAAAGGAATATTCTGCTTGCTCCAATAGTGATCTTCAGATAATCCTACAATGTCTTGGCTCAAGCTACTTTACAGCTGCTGCACGAATTTGACTTGGCATGACTATTAGTGATTTGACCTTCATTTGAAGTTTACTTTGTGCTCACAAGAGCCATGGGTAGTGATGAGGAATACGAATTTGCTCCTAGTGGCAATTAGGTGGCTCAGTAGCCACAGTGCTACTTACAGGGAGGAAGTCTTGTCTTACCATCATTAAACTTTGTTCACAACATTTACAGTGTTTATGGACTGACATTTTTGCTCTCTCTGTAACCCTTCTTTTACTCTCAGCAAGAGCTTTAAGTGCTCCAAACTACCACTGGGTAAAAAAATGTCCATAGTCTGTACCACTAAACAGCAAATCTAACATCAGTTGTTCAGAGCATGGTGCTGATAATGCTGAGGTCGTGGATTTGATCTCCGTATGGGCCATTCACTTAAGACCTGGACTCAGTGATCTTTGCGGGTCCCTTCCAACTCGTAATATTCTGTGAATATCTTTGAATATCTTACAACCTCCTTTTGAAAACTAAGGATAGTTTTGTGTAGATAAAATACGACTGTGTGTACTGCAGGATATAAAGCAGGCAAATAGTCACCTCATGGCAGCATAATTATCCTTTAGAAGGATGTACATTTTCCGCTGTATCCCTTAGGACTAGGTGCTGTGAAAGAAGAAATCAAAAATAAAAGAAAACAGAATAAACAGACTGGAGTTTTAAAATGACCTGGCAAATTCTAGTTCTCAATAGCAGCAAAAATATCTCTCAATGTGAGAAAATGTTACTTTATGTTTTCTGCACACTAACAGGAAAGACACAGGAAAATGCAGAGAATCTCAAATGAGTTACTTTAAAAGGTTCTGTGGGTTTTTTTCGCTGATATTTTTCATTGTTTTGCAGAATTTAATTTAAAAAAGAAAAGTCTTCCTAGTGTCTGTTACATACAGCTAATCAACTTGCTCTTGTAGCAGCAACATGAATGCAACCGATGGCTGTGAGGAGCACGTATATGTAGACAGCTGAGACTCCTCTCTCAGTCTGTGTCATCAATGTGCGGCATTCCTACATGAAGATGTTTTGCAATTTCAGTTTCTTCAAGGTGCAGAATTTAATGGTGACATATTTAATTCTTCTCTTTGTTTTAAAATATGCGTATGCAGATCCAACTCTATATTTATAGCCATATCTATATCGATATAACTGTAACAACATATATCTGTATATATATATGTATGAACATTTATGTTTATTGGTATGCTTACAGTGTGGACACACATATATAGGTAAAAACTTTAGAGGTTAACATTTTTTTCTCTCTCTTTTTTTTTTTTTTTTTTTAAAATTATTCTCTTGTAGATATCTGCCTTGTTTTGAAAATTCTCCCATAATGTTGCTCTGCTTTGAAAATAACAGTATGTGACCACATTGCGGAGCTTGCAGAAAGTGGATTCTGAAACACAAAGTCAGGAGAGGTGGATGGAATTTTAATCTCTTCTGTGAGAACATAAGGATGTTTCAGATGAGAAAAATAATTAGTTTTTCCTGTACTGACACCGACACCTGTCTTTCAAATCTTGGTCCATGTTTAAAATGTACAGTTCCTTTACTGTGTCTGATATATACCTCAGTCGTTTGCTGGATCTGGAGTACTGTGAAGGTACACAGTATAAATTTCTTTGATCTCCAATCCTCTACCCTAAATCGTCTCACTCAGCTTTTCTGGAAACTGGCTTCAAATAGTTTCCTTATTTTGATCTCCCTTTTATAGAAGTATTGTGTTTACATTTCCATTTTTTTCTGAGTGACACATTGAAAGAGATATAACTGCTAGGGTTTATTTAACTGAGAACAATATTGTGTGGGCATTTGGGAAAGTCTAATGCTGATAGTACAGAATATAATTGCAAATGAGCTGTGTTTTGAAATAATCTAACTTCTGCTCTATGAGACACCATGCATCTGCCCATGTTATTATTCCAGTAAGTCCCTGTCACTGTGAGGGAGTGAGTGAGTCCATTTACAGCACTGTCCTGTCCTAGACGTAGCCTCCACATGAGCATGCTGCAGTTGATGCCTCAGTTGCTGGGATTACAGTCTAGGAAACTGGGCATCTCCTTAGAAACAGACAAGTAGTGGTTCCCTTGTCATGTACTTTTTCTTTCCCATGTGCATGCTCCCCCACTGTGGTCAGTCACTGCCTTTGACTGAGCCTGGCTCCGAGCTCCAGCCATGTCAGCTCTGCAGGTGGTACTGTTCCTTCATGGAGAGGCTTCTTTCCATCAGGCTTAACCTTTTATTTTGTGTTCCAGTAGAAGTCTATGGTGAGAGAGGCAAGGTAAGGAAATGCTCTGAGAGGTGAAGTACAGATGCTAGGACAAGGACGCATGTGGAGAAGGCTGAGTTGTGGCAGGAACCTCAAATGTGCCACATATTCTTGTCAGTGCCATCTTGATAGATTATTCTCTTCATCCTGACAAGAAATTATCTGCCATATTGGTATGTGATTTCTAGTAACCCGTTAGCCAATTTGTATGTTTGAGAGAGAACATGTGCCCCTCCTCACACCAAAAGAAGAGAAAAACATGTCCTGAAACCAAATCATCCTGCCCTCCCACCCTTCTCCCCCCCAAAAAAAGCCCACAGATATGAGCAACACACGTAAAGAGGGAAAAAAGACCACTCCACCTTCTGTGGCATATTTTTCTGACAAGTACACTTTTTGTCTTGTTTCCAAACATTTTTGTGGTATTATACTACACAGTTTGAACTGCAAGGCCAAATGAAATGTAGGGGAAGTCCTGTAGTTTCTCTGGAGGTTTCCTAGATCAACTCTCCCCTTAAATAAGCATGTATGTACCAAACATCATGGCCTAGATCCAAAGCAAGGCATTCTAGACCTTGAAAGGTCTCCCTCTCCACCTTTTGTGCTTTCAAGTACCAAAACCTCCCTCTGCCTTCCCTGAGCATTTGCTCATCAACATTCCCATCAACAGTCTTCAGGCATATATTTTCTGCTGTGACCTGTGGTCCTTCTGGAACTTTTGCAGTACTGTTGAACACTACAAAAATATACATAAAATCTATAGCAAACCAATATTTCAAGCAATGGTTTTATCACTAGTGAGGAAAAAAAAAAACCCAAGGTAACAGCTGAAATCTATCGTAACTATAGCTATCATGTCATATATGAGTAGCAAAGATCGCCACATGCACAGAATACATCTGCCTAAACACATTGGAGTTTGAGAGAGAGACCCTGGCTCTGAGATTCTGGTGGCCAAACTTGTGACATATGTGCCTATACTTAGTAAATGAACATGTCCCCAATGTTCATTTGAAATATAGAACCTTAGCAAAAAAATGGTCTTGAATGTTTCCCATACTGAGATTTTGCAATGGTATAATTTAACCTGTGAAAAAAGTAAAAATAAAGTACAATTTTTAAAGCCAATCTGGTGGAAATATCCATAAGATTAAAAAAAAAAAAAGTTTCATTTTTTTCCTTCCCTCTGCTAATCAAATTCTAGTCATATCTGTACTTGTTATCTCCTTTTTCGTTATTTGGTGAATTCCAGTATTTGAACTCTGCAGAATTATTCTAATGAGTATATATTTTTCTATGGAATGGCAGAGAATTTACTTAATTGAATTGGGAAATTTTGGCCTTCTGTTATTAAATAAAATTTTCTTTAATGAATAGTGAGTTAGTTGTCTGCAGTGAGTAGACAATATAAGTATCTTTCTGTATTACATAATGGTTTTCCCTCCTAAAAAGAATTAAATTTTGAAAATGGAAAATACCAAGAAAATAGGACTCCTTGTTGTCCCTGTAAGGACAAACATCTAGGTCTTTTAGGATGTAATTAGACTACACAGATCACTTGACTCCTGATATCTTTCACAGCAACAGTTTTTCTTGGAATCAGAAGGTGAAAGTGCTAATTTTAATGAGTTTGTATTTGTAAAAGTCTGCACACACATGAAAAATCTCCAACTGTCACAACAGTCAGTAATTGGCAGAAAGATGCTTTGATAAAAATGGGAAGACATCCCTGCTGGTTCAAGACAGGTGGACATCAACTTGAATCCAATTTACATCTTAAAATGCACAGTGGGAAAGATTTGCATTACATTGCCTGGATGAAAGGGAACGTTTAGTCTGAGCTTCTCATTTACTTTCTCCTCCTTTTTTTTTTTTTTCTTTTTTCCTTGCCCAAACACTCAAACTCTCTGTAGCAAAGTTTTAATGAAGATAGCTAGTTCAACTCCTGTTTGAGGCAGCTATTTACTTGAATAAGACTCAAATCTGAACTCATGCTGGGCTGAAAAAGAAAACCCAAACTGATAATTGGACAAACTTGAAATTGTATAGCCTGCTGTAACCTCAGCTTGAATCAAGTGAGTCCATCTTCTGTATCAAGTTTTTTTTTTTTATTTGGTTGCCTGGTTGAGGTCCCTTGCAAGTCTTCCTGAGGCTTAACAAAAAAGCCACAGTGGAATGCCTGCACTGAAAGGTACAAAAATTGGCTCCTGATGGGCATCTTTGAACAAGGTGATCTTTAGTTGCATGTTTAAATGATTGATTCATACTAAATTCATAATCCTGATAAAGACTTCTATTGCATCCTAAAGTTTTCTGATTAAGATTCCAACACTGTACTGAGATTACGGGAGGGAAAAGTGGTCTTATGTTCTTTACAGAATTGATGCTGGAGAAAGGCAGGTAGGGAGCAGGTGGGTAATCTGAATTTTTATTCTGCTCAAGTTCCTCCCCATGTGTTTGAGGCAGGACTGATGGAAAATGAAAGCTTGCTTACAGAAGCATAGGAATTTTTGTGTTTGTATATCTTCAGGTACACATTTTAATCCTGCAATCAGCAGTGTGAAGTCTGTAAAAACTCTTCCAAATGTATACATGTACCTCACACTGACATTTCCCTATTTGTTAAATATTTCATTCTAAGTTGACATACCTTTTATAAAATAACCTTTCCTTTATAAATAAGACTCTCAGTCTCTTTGAAAACACAAAACAATAGATCAGCAATGTAAATACAGTCCATAGTTTATAAATCTAACTTTTCTTCTTGCATCAGTTATACAATTTCCTATTTTGTGAAGTTCCTTAAAGTGTGGTTATGTATGACATCAGAAAAATAATCTAGTAATGTGCATTACTGCATGTTTTATCTGTTTCTAATTTTAGGGAATGTTTATCTAACTTCAGCATGCATGTGAAATTAAGAATTGATGGAATGGAGCTACTGAGAACTTTGGGGTGAAATATTAGGCCACTGAGGTGTCCAAGTACAAGCTATTTTTGAAAATCTTTCAGAATCCTTTATTTTTTTTTCCTCAGAGGAAAATGTATTCAATAGAAAACGTTGGCAAATGTATTTTATTTCACATGCTTGTGTATTGATACAGTCCAAGATTTATTCTACAACTGCTTATTTTAAATATTGTAAATGTCGTTTCCAATATTCTCATTGGGCAACTGAGTCAAGCTACCTAGAAAGTTTGACAGGAGTACCTGGTTTCATCCAGTCTCTCCACGTGGATTCCCCTTCAATGGAAATTATAATTTGAATGCAAATATAGATGGGGCATTTTTAAAGTTGTCCTAATAAAATTGCTGCAGGGAAACATTCCAGAAGAGAGGAGCATGGTGGCAATTCAAGTATTTGAATTTGGCCTCTGACAAAAACCCCCCGAAGAATAGTATAATCACTGAAACTGAATATCAGGTACTCTGAGTACAGATTACCCTGCATAACCCATGGTCAACTCCTTTTTCAAGTGCTGAGGGAAAGGACCTTGTCTACATGGGTCTGGAAGAAGCTGCCTCTTTTCTAAGATCATAGTCTTTATTCTTGCATTTCCTGCTGTGAACATGCTTTGAGGCACAGCTCAAAGTCACTGCCTTCCAGTCAAATACTTTACCTCTGAAGACTCACTCCTGACTTCTTATTCAGAGAAGATTTAGGATAACATAGCTGCTTCCCATTGCCCAATCTGAACTTTATCAATGGTATTAAAGGATGGCAGAGTACTGAGACCACATTACCTTCAGTCTTCCCAGGGCCCTTTAATACATTCTATATGGGCCCCTTTCATGGACTGCAGTCCTTCAGGAAGAGACTGCTCCAGTGTGGGTCCCCTGTGGGATCACAAGTCCTACCAGCAAACCTGTTCTAGCATGGGCTCCTCTCTTTATGGGTCCACAGGTTCTGTCAGGAGCCTACTCCAGCACAGGCTTCCTACTGGATCACAGCCTGCTTTGGGCATCCACCTGCTCTGGCCTGGGGTCCTCTAAGGGCTGGCTACGGATGCATATGTGATCCATTGCGGATCTCCATGGGCTGCAGGGGGACAGAGTGTATCACCATGTTCTGCACCATGAGCTGTAGGGAAATATCTGGTACCTGGAGCATCTCCTTTCCCTCCTTCCTCACTGACTTAGATGTCTGCAAGGCTGCTTTGCTCACTTATTCTCACTCCTCTTTTCTCTGGCTGCACAAGTTATGTTTTTTCAACTTAAATACATTATCCTAGAGGCATTACCACTATGGTTGATGGTCTCTGCCTTGGCCAGCATCAGATCTATCTTGGAGCTAGCTGGCATTGACTCTGTCGGTCTCTTCTGGCAGCTTCTCAGAGAAGCCTCCTCTGTAGCCCCTCCTCTACCAAAACTTTACCATGCAAACCCAATACAATGATCTTGTAAGCTGAAGGATCCACTTGTACTTCACATACATTCTTTCACTTTGTTTGCAGAACTTTTCAGGTGAACCCAAGTGGTGAAACATTAAAGGCTAGGAAAAGCATGATTATATGTCAAAATTATAATGTGTTGTTAATGTTTTATATTTTGTTCAGTCCTTAAAATTTACTTGTTAGACTAACAGGCTGTGCCTTTCAGTAGTGGATAGAGGTGTAGAACACTAAGAAAAGAAACAAATTGAAAGCATTTTCTGATACCTTTCTTGTGTCTTTACATGGTAATCTGTTGATGACTGCAGCATTCACTCTCTGGAATATAATGTCTGGTTTCTTTTTGAATCTGAACTGAGAAAAGTAGAATAAATAAAAAAGGTTTGCTGCTGTCATTTCTGATGTTATAAGGTTACAGGCTACAACCTTGGGAGATTTTACACTACATTTGATTTTTATTGTTTTGCAAAATGGGACCTGTTTTCTGACAGTCAATAAAACTGCAGGTGATACTTCTTTTATAATAGATGTGAATGGACTATTACTGTTTGCTATAGCAGTTTAACTGCAGGGCAAGCTTATAAGAGTTTTTGTTAGAAAAAACACACAATCTTTTTTTAGCCACAGGACTATTTCTTTATTTTTATCAAGTTCTCTGGTAATATTGGTATATACCCACCTGAACAGGTCTGAAATAAGCAGAAGGTTCTCTACTTCTGAAGTTCAGAAGAAACTGAAAATTGAAAATCAGGATTGGTGGGCTAAAATAAAAGTTATTGTATATAGGTAAACCCAAGATTGAAAATAATTCATGAAAGCAAATGTCTAATGGATGTTATTCAGTAGCAGCAATGTCAAAATCACCTTCATCTCTTGGTACTTTCTTTTAAGTCACATGAACAACTTCTACTTCTGAAAATCACTATGTGGCATTTATGCTTTTGAATCACAGAATCACTGAGAATAGAAGGGAGTTTTTGATATGATCTTGTTTAATGTTCCTGCTCAAATCAGGGTAAACTATTGCTAGTTGCTGTGTCTATTGTTGATTGTATTTCAAATAACTCCAAGGACAGAGATTCCACAACTTCTCTGACCAACCTGTGCCAATGTTCCAAAACCATCATGGTGAAAAAGCTTTTTTCTTGCATTTAAATGGAACTTCCTCTTTCACTCTGTGTCAATTGACACTTGTACTGTCACTGGGCACCACCAAGGAGAGTCTGACTTTCTCTTCTTCATTTCCTCCTCTTATGTGTTAATTAATTAATGCACATGGTAAGAATGATGGACACTTCTCTTAGTCATCTCTGTGGCCCTTTGTTCCACTCTTTCCAGTATGTCCATGTCTTTCCTCTACTGGGTTTCCCAGTACTGGATCCAGCATTCCTGATATGTTCTGATCAGTGCTGAATAGAGAGGAAAGATTACCTTCCTTGATATGTGGGAAATACTTTTCCTAGGAGAATTAAGGGTATTTCTAGCCTTCTTTACTGAAAGGGTGCATTGTGCATTCATGGCCAGCTTGTGGTCAGGAAGAACCCACTGCTAGTTCTCTGCAAAGCTTCTTGGCAACTAGTCAGCCCTCAAACCGTCCTGGTATGTGAGGTTATTCCTATGCAAGTGCAGGATTTAGTGTTTTTTTGAACTTCATTAATTTCCTGTCATCCCATTTCTCCACCTTGTTGAGGTCACACTGAATGGCAAGAAGACTCTCTGGTATGTCAGCCACTCCTCTCTGTATCATCTGTGCAGTTGCTGAGCGTATGCTCTGTCCCATCATCCAGGTCATAAATGAAGCAGTTAAACAGAATTGGCCCAGTATGAGTCTCTGTAGTATGAAACTAGTAAGTGGCTCTGAGGTGGATTTTGTGCTTCTTATTCCAGTGCATCCAGCCCAACATCTCAGGCAGTTTTCAATCTCTCTTACTGCCCACTATCACATCTCTTCTTTCCTTAAGACTTTCTAGTCCTAATCCAAACCTTCATGGTTTTTACCGAGGCTACACTCTTTCCCATTGATTAGATCATTAACTGAATAGAACTGAAGCCAGTACTGAACCCTGAGGTACACTATTAGTTACTGCCCTTCAACTACAGTTTATGTCACAGTTCACCAACCACCCTCTCTCTGGGCCTGTCCATTCAGTTGGCTTTCCATCTGTCCCACTGTCTGACTATCTAGTGCATTCCTCATCAGCTCCTCTGTAAGTATCTTATAGGACACAATGCCAAAAGCCTTTCTGAAGTCAAAGCACTCAATAACCTCAGCTCTCTCCTGTCTCCTAAACCAGTCATTTCATCATAGAAACTGATCAATACATTGGTCAAGCTTAACCTTCCATTGCTGGGTCCATAAAGACAATCCCTGATGAGTTTCTTGTTGTTTATGTGGCTTACATTAAAACATGATTCATCATCTTCCAAAGGATTGAGGTGAGGCTCAGGGTTCTCTGGGTCTACTTTCTTGTCCTTCTTGAAGATAGTGTCATTTCCTTTCTTCCTGCCCTCAGTCACCTTTCTCAGTCACCATGATTGTTCAAAGATTTCCAAGTGGTATCATAATGGCAACTTTTCCATGGCTTTTGTCACTGAAGCCCCTACCCCATTCAGCAGAAAGCCTACTTTTTCCCTAGCCTTGGACAAGTTGATTCTTCCTACTGTGTTTGACATCCTTTCTATCTTTACATGAACTCCATGCTCACTTCAGACTTGTCCAACTGCAATGCTCATGGTAGTTGTGTAGGATAGGCAAAAAAATTTAGTGAAAATACAGACAATATATATTAACAATTTTTTTTGGTCTTTTGCATCTTCCATTTGCTGTTTTCAATCTTTAACAGAGATTGTTTCTAGGAAATGTCATATACGTGTAGCTATACAAAGTCAAAATACATATTCTGTTATTTTACACGGCATTAAAGTACTGTGACTTCAACAGTGAGTCTGCCAGGAATCCATGATTTTCAGGCAATAGAAAACCAGGTGTGAAGTCTATCTTCTGAAATCTTGAAACATTTTCTGGTGCCAAATTCTATAGCATAGTAGGAGTTTAATGCATAAATATACTAGTGACAAAATAATTCACTCCACTATTTTAGTTTAAGAGAGTCAAAATACATATGTACTAAACAGCATATTTATGAAGTTCTCATCAACACAAAACTTTTGCCTGGTTGGAGAAAGGCAAGACTAAATAAAATAGCTGTAAATGTTCATGTAATGGTGTTGATATTTCAAGTATTTTAGTAATTTTAGTTAATGTCTTCCTATATCTAGTTACATTTTTTGTAAAGTTTTTCCAATCATTAATAGTTTCCCTGTACCTGTGTTCTTTTTTTTTTCTTTAGTGTTCATCTATACTTATTTTTTAAATTTAGTTTTATAAAATAGATTAGTTACTTGGTAGAATGGGAATCATAAGAGAGGAGAAACAAAGTAAAAAAATAAGAAAAAATTAAAGACATAAACTGTGTGAAAGAATCAGATTTTGGAGTTTGAGATCAGAAAGCTTAGTAAAACATGCAAATACCAGTAAATGTCAGCTGGCATTGACTTATATTTGTGAACTAAAATTATGAACTTATCATCACAAATGTTTAACACCTCTCTGTTGACTTGGTCTTCACCTGCAGCTTTCTGATGTTTTACCTCTTTTNTTTTTTTTTTTTTTGTAGACTCTTTGTTCATCATATTGGGATATTATGATCCCTTAACTCTGAGCATATTATGAGGATCTGTCCCTAAACTGCAACCACAGCACTCCTCTGCCTGCAAGCTACTCTGGTTTGTATCCCCCTATAGCATATTTTGTCCTCTCTGATAATTATGGAGGACAGGGAACTCTGTAGTCCCTCCACCCTTGATGTCTCATTTCTTTATCAAACTCAGTAATTTCTTGTGGTGTTGATCTGGCAATCACTTCTTGAAAATTCTCTTTATTCTTTTTCTGCTGCTGAGTACTTGCCATGTTTTAATAGAACAGGCCCTCTGGCTGGGGAAACATTGCCAGTTAGAACTTGTGAGACTGATCCACTGTTTTATTATTATTTCTTTCAGAAGTTTTTCAGTGTCTTTGATGTTACCCATGCATTTGCATTGAAAATGGTGAGAGATTTATTTTAATCCAGTTATTCTCTTCAATTCCTTGTGAAAATATAATGGCTATTTCCAGTTTAATCGTGAATATAAACTTATTGAAGGAAATGCACTAGTCACTAATGGAAATGTGGCATTAATAGTACCAGCAGCAGCAACGAGGGTTGACAAATATCCATCACTGTGCAGACTTAATTTCAGTAACTTGTGCAGAACTAGTTGGGTCGAAGGGGAAACAGCTATTTTCATGGAGCTATGTTAGGATAATGCTAAAATATCATGTGTCTAACCCAAATTCAATATATCTGCATGGTTCTTGTGCTGTGCAGACATGAGAAAAGAAATGATGTTTCCAGGAGGTGGCCTCTTCTGCTTTCTAGAGTGAGTTTGCTGAGCCTGATCTCTTACAACTGCAGTATTTCTGTATTTTCTCAAGGAAGAAAAGACAGAAACTTCAGTCTCCTTAACTGTTAAATCATCATGGTCTCATCTGTGTATTTTCAAAGCAAGCTTCCTCTCCTCCAGTAGACCATTGATTTTCCTATAGTGCTAACAGCAGGAGACTAAGCTACTATCAGCTTCTCAGCTTCTCCCTGTCTGGTATTGCTGAAGTTTTCCTACCCGTGCAAACAAAAAGGAAGGGGTGACTGTATCTTTGTTATCTTATTTTTGGGCTGGTGTGGACTTGAATAACATTATAAAGTTTATAAAGTTAATTTCACCAGCCAAACACCAGTATATGCTGCCTGTGTTATCTATGAATTATAGTAAACTACTTGGCTTAATGCCAAAAGATACTGGTTATAAACAACAGTAACATTACACCAGTTTTGTTTGGGACATTTTGAGGGTTAAGATTATTTAGTGCTTGTCGCATATGCTGCCTGACACTCATATATGTTCCCATTTGAACATGGCAGCTGTAAGCGGGTGAGCTGATCGGGCTTCCGAATGTATGTTTAACATCAATCTGTTATTGTTGCTTAAAATGGAGTAAAAAACCCTTCTAAACAACATCATTATAAATAAAACAGAGAGCAGTTCTTTAATGAAAGTGTTTTCAGGTGCATGGGGTACGTATGTGCACACCCCAGCACAGCATTTTCACAATTTTATAGCTTTAATTGATTACAATATCTAGTGGGTACATCCAACCCCAAAACCATTTGCCCTTGGTACTGCCATTATATTGAGGCCTATAGCAATGATTGTTTTGAAGATGCAGAAACTTAATATACTTTGGAAATACTTAGATAAAACTCTGTTAACTTATATGTACAAGAATAGTTTAAACAGCAAAACTAAGGGGCAGGAGTTTGGACACAAGCATAAACATATAATAATGAATATAATTTATATGAGAGAAAATATTAACATGGACTAATAAAAACAATCAAAATGACAATGCACTGATGTAGTAAGGCTATGTTCTTGAAAAGTAGGTAATCAGTATCCTTGTAAGACCTTATAAACTGCATTTTAAGGTATCTACAAGGTCAGTATTTGAGAACATATGATTACCTGTGATATATGATTGTGAATGATATAAATATAATCCTAGCTGCTAGAAAGAAATGTCGATATCTTATGTAAAGTATCTAACCAATGCACATATATTTAAACTTGGGCTGAAAGGAAAAAAAGCTTTTTCAAATGAGAATCTGTGTGTCTTAGAAGAGGACTTGGGTATAGCAGTCCATTTCATTCTGCTCAGATGTGGTGGTAAGCATTACAGCTGCTCCAGTTATCTTGTAACACTTGTTTAATATANTGCAGCATTTCCTATAAGAACTTTAGACAGTCATTTTAAAATCATAATTAACAGTTATTCTTCAGTTATTCATGTATTCTGGGCTACAAAGAGTTGAATTTTTCCTGTATTAATGCATGAGGTGGAAGCGAGATGGAAACTGGCATTTGTACTTCAATGTTTTGCTTATAAAGAAAAGGAAAAGGCACACAGTTAACACAATCTGAAAATGAAGCAAAAATCTTTCAAAATTATTTGGAAAAGAATTACTGTTTTAAGATGAAAAAAAGTGGATATAAGACTAAGAAATATTTATCCTTCTTCCATATGAAAATGAAACATATATTCATATTCCTTTAGTAATACATCCAGAAAGATACAACCTTGTAAAAAAAAGTACTGTGCACTTTGGAGTTATGTTTTGGTAGTGATTGAGTAGTGATGCCAACCTCAAACCACATATAAGCAGGACCAGATGGAAGTGAAAAAGAATGAACCTTCCACCTGTTCTGCAGGACAGATGGTGTGCTGCTTTATTTCAGGTCTACTCTCTTATCTTCGTGGTGTCACCTCTTTTGTACAAGAGCACTCAGAAAATTACTGGACATCGTTGGTCCTTTATGATGTTCAAGTGAAGGTGACCTATTTTTCAGCACTTTAGTCTGCATTTTCTTCTCTCACTTCATTGTGAATGCTTCTCACTGTGCACCAGGATGATTTCAATCCTCTGTGAGAGGTTTAAAACTTCAGACTAGTGCTAAGTGTGAGTATTTTCATTTGCTTCATCACAGTTTTTCCTCACAGTGGCAAGTTGCTACAATACCTGAGAAGACAAGTAATATATAAAAATATCTGGTATTCTTTCAGTGAAGTGAAAATAATGCAATATAAAATGAATAATCAAAATTACCAGGAAATAGGTGAATCATGGAGAAATTATGAATTAGCTTATTATTATCTTATTAATATAAATTCTGTTTCAAATATCAAAGCCAAATAAGCCCCAAGTGCCATGGTGAATATTTGACTTACATACATTATCAGTCTATTGATAGTAACAAACACGCTTCAGAATTAGTAGAACAATGTGTGTTGAAGAAATAGCTAGAAATATCTAGTGGTATTATGCTCACTGAACACTAAAATTTTTTCCCTATGATCAGCTGGGGGTGTTGCAGTCTTTGCTTTGATTGCAGATGAAGGGCTGACATTTGACTTTAGTGGTTAAAATACAGTCAATAGAGCAGCATCACATTCTGAATTGTCTGATGAAATATATTATGACAAATCCCATTAACTGTAGTGCTTAAAATTACTTTAAGCGTCATTTCCTCTGTGCCATTATACGCTGCTGCAAGCATGACAGGCAATGACCCACCTTTGCATGCATCTGTGATTGATTTCTTTGTAACCCTGTTCTGTACAACTGGGCTCACTTGTGATTTTCTACTTCCTGAAGGATATTCAGATGAGTGCCTGAATCATCAGTGTGAATGTCCAAATCTGGAGCAAATGAGATGTAATTTAAATAGCAGTGGTGTTATGGAACACTACGCATTGAAAGAAGTCACAGTCACAAGGAACATGAGCATCGCATCTAAAATACCTAAAGCAAGCTGTGAAGGAAAAAAGGTGTTATATTATTTTCTCCCTGGGTTGCTTCTGGAGATGCTGGAAAGAGCTTCTCTTATAACAGAAGGAAGAATATTTATCTTCTGGAAAAAGAGAGTGTGCACTGAAAGAATTTAATCAGTGTTGACTTGAAATTGATTTGAAGATGAAACAACATTTGAATGAATCAAATTACTACCTGATCCAGCATCTAAACCAAGATGTTTCCCTTAACTGGAATGATGAAAGCATTTTTTACCCATTATCATGAGTAAAGTCTTATCAAAATTGTTGTCAGAACTAAGAGTTCTGTCTTATGAATGTGTGCACAGGCTGTGATCCTGTAGAGAAGTATGCTGCAATGTGCCAAAAGTACAGGTGCTTCACTATCAGAAACAGCATTTCTGCAACTTCTGATTGACACATCTGTAAAATGTAACAGCAAGTAGTCTCATAAGTTTTTGCTATGTAGAAACAATTTTGTGTCAAATGATCTAGTTTATTAAAATTTTATTTTCCCTTACACATTCTTAGTAATTTTTAAGAATATAGTACAGCACCCACCTGGATCTCCTATGTGGAAACCCACTAGGCTAAATTATACTTATCAAGAGTTTAGAAATCATGTTGACTTCTGAATTTAAACAATAATGTTCCAAGAAAATGTAATTTGCTCAGCTCAGGAAAAAAGGAAGCAGAAAGAAAATTGTATTATTTGCTGTATTTCTGTTTGGAAAGTCACAGATAATCTCTGGGAATTTATCCGGTATATCTACACTGACAGTAACTACCAACCACAGCTGGTCAGAAATATAGCTCTTGTACACAATTAGCCTGGCATGAAAGAGTAGGAAAAAGAGCATTTTAAAAGAAAATAACTAGCTACCTTGAGATGAGTGATTTTGAATTGACCATAATTCTTTTCCCTTCTCATACCACAATTCTCTTTTATTTGTTGTCTTCTAACTTTTTTATTTTTATTAGCTGACAAACAATCCCTGTCAACAAAGTTTTCTGAACTGTCATTCCAGGTATGAAGGGATGGAGAAAAAAGTCCCTGAGCACTGATTGTGTGGCAACAGACTTATCCAACTCCATGCAGAAATGGAATTCTGCTGAAATCATCACTGGATTCAGGTATAACTGAGGCAAAATCTGTCATGTTTATTTTACATTATCTTTTCTGTTTGCATAGGCTAAAGCTGTCTAAAGACTCTGTACTCTTGACATGCCTGTGACAAACAGATAATATCTGTGATAGATTTGATTTATTGATGGGAAGCCACTCAAGCCCAAAGATGTATCATCTGTCCTTTCCCCTCCACACGTTGTACATTCTCAGGCTGCACATTTTGTTACTTTTAAACTCTTTTACATTTAGACAAATCATCATGGTGGGTAGATTTCTGCTAGCTTTTGGGACCAATGAGAAAAAAACAGAAGCGACAGATAACACATTTTGCTTCTGACTGCTTAATGGCATGGCAGAAATTGCTGCAAAAATTTGACTACTCCAACCATGCTCTCCATGCTCAACGCTATTAGAACAATTATTTTCTCTTATTTCTAAGGTACCCTAGGACAGTAAATTCACATTTCTGTGTCTAGGGAATGTTTATTTTACTAATGACAGAAACATTTGATTTTGCTAACAATCTAACACAAAGTTGTATACTTCAGGCCAGGGAAATGACAGTTACATGAAATAACGTATTTATCCTGTACAGCCTTCTAATACACAGATAAGAAAAAACTCAACCAAGAAAATCCTGTATTTTTAGGTATCTTAACCTTTATGTGATGGCTGAAAAACAAAATACGGTCTATCTGTTTGGAAAAGACAGTATTTAGAAAAGGAAAAAGATTCCACCTCATGCACTAGACCTCTGGAACCCACTGTATGCCTGTGTTACTGTGCTGATACAGAATATAATCAGATTTTATTAGGAGTTTTCAATTATATTTTCTCTTCAAGTATGCTGAAATTTTTTGATTTCCCACCTCCCTTGAAATATTACTCAGTTATTAAACTTTTCTTCCAGATGACTTTTCAGATCTGAGATTGACTTTCTGTTCAGATGTGAAAGCTAGCCTGTGTGAAGTAGCTAGTTATGCAGGAGTTAAGCCAATAGTGGGAATAAAAGAATGTTTAATCAGAGAAGATTTTGAAATACATATAATATTGCAAATTAGTGTACTTAGAGATGTATAACAAAGCATGACACATTCCTGTTTCTTTGTTTACTTTTGTCACCTAAAAATAATTTCCTGTCAGATTTTGAACTTGCTTGACACCAGATTGAAAATTATTCCAAACTGTTTTTCTCTTCTGTTATGCTGTAATATAAAGCAGAAATAAACAAAAACAATCAGCTTATCATAGAATCATAGAATCGATTGGGTTGGAAAAGACCTCCGAGATCATCGAGTCCAACCCTTGGTCCAGCTCCAGTCTGTTTACTAGATCATGGCACTCAGTACCATGTCCAATCTCAGTTTAAAAACCTCCAGGGATGGTGAATCCACCACCTTTCTGGGCAGGCCATTCCAATGCCTGATTACTCTCTCTGTGAAGAATTTTTTTCTAACATCCAACCTGAACTGCCCCTGGCTGAGCTTAAGCCCATGCCCCCTTGTCCTGTTGCTGACTGCCTGGGAGGAGAGACCAACCCCCACCTGGCTATAACTTCCCTTCAGGTAGTTATAGAGAGTGATGAGGTCACCTCTAAGCCTCCTTTTCTCCAGACTAAACAACCCCAGCTCCCTCAGCCTCTCCCTATAGGACTTGTGGTCTAGTCCTTTTATCAGCCTTGTTGCTCTTCTCTGGACCCGCTCCAGCACCTCAATAACGATATTATTTGTAATAAAATAAAGAACTGAGGGGCCCAGAACTGAAAACAATACTCAAGGTGTGGCCTCACCAGCGCAGAGTTCTGGGGAAGGATCACCTCCCTCGTCCTGTTGGCCACTCTATTTTTGATACAGACCAGGATACCATTGGCCTTGGCCACCTGGGCACACTGCTGGCTCATGTTCAAATTCCTGTCAATCAGTACCCCCAGGTCCCTTTCTGCCTGGCTGCTCTCCAGCCACTCTGTCCCCAGCCTGTAGCACTGCATGGGGTTGTTGTGGCCAAAGTGCAGGACCTGGCACTTGACTTTGTTGAACTTCATCCTGTTGGAATCAGCCCATCTCTCCAGTCTACCCAGATCCCTCTGCAGAGCTCTCCTGCCTTCCAGCAGGTCAACGCTCCCTCCTTATCACTCTCTTATCACTGTGATAAGTTTAAACACAAATTGGGCCCATGCCACATCATGCAAGAACTCATTTGGTTTAACTGACTTGCAGCACAGGATATGTTTTCATGGGGGAGTGAGGCAAGAAGCAAGGACTACAACTCCATAAACTGTCTCATCAAGAATCTTTTGAGGTCTTCAACACTATTTACTCATAATAAATGTAATAGGACTGGGCTTGTATTTACGCTCGGCTTAATTATCAAAATTTTTTGAAGATAGCTGGGATACATGTCTAAATGACTGAGAATGGTGCAATGCAATACAAAATTATGCATCGAGCTAGATTTCCTATCTTTGCATTTAAATAAATCTAAAAACATGGTCTAGAAAGTGAAGTATATAGAGTGATTTCAGGTTGCTTCTTCAGTTTTGGGAATTATGATATACTGGGCTTTAAAAATTTGTTAATTAATATAAAGTATTACTTTTGTCTTTAAAAATATATACCATACCAAACAAAAAGGGCTGTAAAATATTTGTACAATCTGATATGTATGTTTTTACAAAAATACTCAGACTGATTCCTTGAAAGCATTTCAGTTAAGCAATTGAAATGGGGATATTTCCTCTTTGCCCTGTAATAGCAACATAAATGCTAAGTTTTATAAACTTGTCCTTATTATAAGCCCTCAGATATGCTATGGCTTTAAATTACTCAATGGGTGATGCAACAAGACACTATGTAGAACTCGTCTTTTTGAGGATACTGTAGTGGTTTTTATGTGTAATAAATGTTAGAACAAAATGAGTAATGATGGAGAAATTTACTTTTACAAAGAAATTTTAAATAAATTTACATTTTAATCTGGTCTACAAAACGTTAGTATTGAAAACAACTATGAAATGTGTCTGATTTTGGTGCACTTGGTATTTCACTCTGCATTACCTCTAGGAAGATTACATGGTGCTCTGCAAGAGGCAGTAGTTTTCAGATCAATGCAATTTGATAAGTTCTGGTGGATGTAGCAATGATCAAAACTCAAGGATTTCTCCTGACTTGCATACAGAAACTGCTTACCTTAATAGAGATGATCCTGATGGAGGAGCCTGAATTCTCCTAGCACCAGTGGGTTTCATCATTGCCCTAAGGTGACAAATTCTGTCTGAGGTAACTGAAAGCAGGGCTTTCCAAGAGGCCCTATGTAACTGGGATTTCCTATATAGCTCTGTTTCCATTTCCTCTCCTAAACTGAGGACATAATTTACATTTCTGCCCTGCTTTTCACTAGTAATTAAGAACATAGTGTTTGTAGCAAAAGGACAGATAGCCAGAGAAATAGCTGGACAGATAGTGTGGACCAGCAAAACATGCAGAAAAGGGATACAATGAAACTTTTTCAGGCTGTCTATTCAACTAGGTTTTTTTGTGTTGGTTTGTTTAGTGGAGTTTTAATTCTGTGCATCCAATGAGGGGTGTATTAATTTTTATTGTTGTTATTGTTTAATTCAGTGTCTATTATTGATGCACCAAACATCTAAAATAAATACAGCTAAAAAATACAGATCTAAATACAGCTGTATCAGAAATAAGCTGCTCTCACCAGAGTAAAAGAAGGAGCATGATTAGTGTAAGAATCTTGAAAAGGGAAGTGGTCTTGTGTTTTTTTGTTTAATCTTTCCAAAAGAAGTCCAGAACTGTGTTTCCTGACATCCATCCACAGGAAGGTTGCAGTGTGTCCTGGGTGCAATCTCTCCTTTCCAGTCAGGCAGTCTGCAGATGCCCTCTAAGTAGAGTCTTACCAGGATGCCCTCTAAGTAGAGTCTTACCAGGATTTACTTTAATACTTTTGAAAACAAGTTATTTTTTTTTTTNTTTGGTTTTTTTTTTTTTTTTGTGTGTGTATTTATGCATTTTAAACTAGTGACACTGTCTTATTAATTCGAGTAATTGTATGTAGCTGTGACTGAATGTTTCCTCTGTTGCACAGCAAAGTAAGGCCTAAGTACATCTTGTGAGGAGCCACATAACCCAAGCAATGCCCGGATGAGCTGTGTGGCTGCAGCCTTCAGATAATTTGCCTTTGCCTTTGCTTGAAAGTAGTCTTGCCCTGTTGTTTCAGATCAGCGTGAAGCACCTTCCTGATAACTTGCTCCTACAATAGCATGCTCCGTGTATTATTTCTTAGTAAAAATCCTTTGCTTGTTAAAACAAACATTAGCATTGAAAAAGTTTCTGTCATTTACTGTGACTGTTAATCTGATTTATCAAGAAGAATGACTATTAGGGTATAACAAAGAAATATTTTGTCAGGTTTTGGATAATTTGAAAATTTGTATTTTGTACTAATGTCATCAAATAAAATTAAAAAACTGATACTAATAAACATTGTTTTATGGTTTTGGTGCTTTCTTCTTGTATTAATGCATCTCTAAGGATGGGAGAAACAGATATTTGACACTAGGCTAGTGGCTGATGTTAGCAGAGGCCTTTTGTACACAGGAATCTGAGCTCCTTATTTCTCTGTGTTTCCCTTTACTAGAGAATATAGCTGCCTTTTTCTGTTTTCTTTTTGTTTTTCTTTGTGTTTTTTTTTCCCTTGTTTTTCCTATTTTTTTTTCCCTGCACACGAATTAAATGGTGCTCTGTCTAAAAGTAAAATTTCCTGCTCTTGTGCATCGTAGCCGCCACTGTCATCTTTATTTCTCTCTTTCGCTAAGCGCCGGGACACGCAGAGCGCGCAGAGCAGCGCACCGCTGGTTTCTAACGATTCCTCCACGGGGTCGCTAGAGGGCGCTGCCCACTGACACCAGCTCCTGGCCTCCACTTTCCAGCTCTCAGTGAGCACACAGCTCCTTCGGAAATCTGCTCCGATTCCAGGCTGGAGACTATTAGCCCTATTTATCTTGTCTGTAGCAAGATATATTCGATTCGAATAGGAAAAAGAATGAAAAAGCCCAACCACTGAGTAATAAGAAAGACGCATTCTATTATAGAAGTGACTACGGATATTAACAAAATTAAAAATTATTTAGTAGCATACTGTATTGCAAATACACCTTAAAGCCACATAATTTTTGTTCTTAGGATAGCCTAATAAACACCATAAACTTGAGTTGTATACTCTATAACACTGATGAGCATCTATAAGCTCTGATTTACCGCTTGCTTGTTCCACCGTTTTCCCTACTTCCCCCCAAAATCTAAACTTCCTAATTGGTTTGACGAATAAAATCTCTTGGAAGCTTCTGTGGACCTGCTAAAGTGTTCTGTAATCTTACCTGGAAGAGATGGGAATATGTGCTTTTACTTACACCAATTTGCTTGCCTATTGCCAAGGAAAATGTGAGTTCAGTGGGCTCAACAGCAGACAGATTGCCTAGGGAGTGTAAAAGCTTGGCATTTACTAGGAGAGATTTACAGACAGCACAGATCAGGACTAAAATATTACGAAGTAAAGTAATTCACTATTTATCAACTTCGGTCCACAGGACACTCTCCGAAACCATCCTTGCATGTTTAGTTTTCACCTAACCTGTAGAATAAGTTCTCCAAATGTGTACTGAGCAGGAAGAGGTGTTGCTTAAGTAACTGAATGGTGTGCCCATTGTCATCCTACAGCTACAGGCTTTCTGCTAGACAAGGTTGCCTTTCTGGGCACTTATATATCTTCAATTTAAGTAAGTAAGTAATTAAAATAATTTAAAATAAGTACTTTATCTCACTGGTCATTCCTATTCTTGAAACATAACACTTTGTGGGAATAATTAACAAAGAGATAAGGATAAATGGAGAATGTATTCTCCATCATTAGTAGGATACTACAATAATGAATTAGCATCCTGGTAATTAAACAAAACTAAATGTCTTTCAGATGCATGAAATTTTAAATGTAGAACATTTTTGAAGTTAAATCACAGTAAAGAATCTTTGTCCTAGAGGTTTTTTCTTTTGCTATTTATTCTTTAGTAAGTGCAACCTTATTTTGCCCTTGAAAGTAAAGGCTGACATTCCTAGTATCCACTTATGTCTCTTTATTAATAATATCCAGAAAAAAAATCCTGAATGCTGAAAAATACTTTTATATTTATAAAGTGTTTTATTCTGTTTATGTAGTTGTTTTTATATAGTATTTTTCCACGGTGATTTAAAACCCAGTGAGTTTATGTTCTTCTCCTCTACTCATTTTCTTCATTTCTTTCCTTTCATACACACAATCAAGGATATTTAGGTCTATTGGTAAAGGTTCTCTAACAGAGCTTGCGTTTGTGGTGTTGGTTTAGATGTTGTATGAAAAACAGTCAATCCTAACAGATTTCACAGAATTACAGAACTATAGAAATGTTAGAGATGGGAAGAGAGTTCTGGATGTTGTCTGGTCCAACCTCCTTCCTCAAGCTGTGTAACCTAGAGATGTTTTTCCAATACCATGTTCAGATGGGTTTTGAATATCTCCAAGGTGGGAGTTTCCACAGCTTCTCTGGGCAAAGTGTGCCACTATTTTGTTACCCTCAGATTGATCAAGTGTTCTCTGCTGTTCAAAGGTGAACCTGAGCTCCACTGAGAACAGTCTGTCTCTGTCCTCTTTACACCCTCCCTTCAGGTATTTGTACACAGTGATCAGATCCCCCAGAGCTTTCTCTTTTTCAGACCGAGCAGTTCCAGCTCTCTCAGCCTTTCCCCATAGGAGAAGTGATTTAGTAGAGATGGTTTAATCTGTGACTGGAACACTGCAGCTACTTCTTGATCCAAGGGATAGTGGCAAAAGCTGGAAAGAGCACTGTATTAAAAATAAAAAAAATCTTGACAAAAATATAAGCTTGGTTCAGTACAATCTGACTGAGGTGGAAGAAAATCCATTTATTATTTTATTCTTGATCCCCGCCTAGACCAAGGTAAATGTCATACAAGGTATTGACATTTCAATTTATATTAGACTATGAACTATTTGGAGAAAAAGCAGAGAAAACCCTTGCTGAACTGTGCTAGAATGGAGTTCCCAACTGAATCCTTTGTGTATATATTTTGCAAATGTCTGTCAGCCTATAAATTTTTAGTATATAGTGAGTAAAATCTAAGAAACAGCTCATATACAACAATAAACTAAGAATTGTGACTAAGTACCTTTGAGATTTGACACGCAAAGCTGGCATGAAGATGAATGTTGTATCTGCCAACAGATAAATCTGTGGTTTATCTGTCACAGGTAAATCAGTAAATATTATCACATCTGTCAGTGCAATTGTAATTACAATTGTAACTGTAATTGCACAGTATGTTGCTGGATCCTACTGTGTATCCAGACACACTTTAAAGTTAATGCACTTATTTTGAGCATCATTGTTATATTGCTCATAGTGTGTTTTCTGGTCACACCTTTCTGTAGGATATAAAACCAAGGCTGGGAGAACTGTATAAGAACATACAATTTCTCCAAACTGAATTGCTTTTCAGGAATGTCAGTGATACTAAATTTAACTTCTAATAATTTTTTCACTAGACAAGTATTTATATATATATATATTCACTAGTCTTAACATTCTGTGCTATTTCTGAGAAACATGCACAAAATTGTTACTCATTTCTCTGCTTTACTGAATTATATTATGGATGAGTCTAATGAACAAACCCAAAAGCTAGAAAAGTAAAATTAGTTTGTAACTAAAACCTGTAAAAAATTTCTGATTAAATGATAGACTCAAAATTTTCAGAGTTGAAATGCAGGTCCATATTGTTACTGATCATGGTGTGCTTATGCAGCTTTGTAAATAAGGTGTTTTTTGTTTGGTTTTTTCTTTTTTTTTTCTTTTTTCCCCTTCCTGTATGGACAGAGACTAGAGACTTTTTTCACAATATGTAAGGGCAGGTGCAGTCCACATTCAGCTCATTCAGCACACTCAGCACATTTGGGCGGTGCAGTTGGCTAGTGGAGTTGTTCCTCTCTCCTTGGGGATATATAACTATAAAGCACAATGTCAGCTTTTGTTTTAAACAAGAATATCTAATCCTTGTCTTTGTGAAAAATAATCTTTAACCAGTAAAATGTTGTAAGCCTGGTTACTAAGGTTGAGCCCCTTGCTCTAATGTGTCATTCTCTGAAGTTCAAGGCTTAGTCATTCTCTCTGAGACTCTTCAGAGCTATTTTTGGGACAATGTCAAACTTCCACAGCATCTGCTGATGTTGGAAAGAAGCATCAATTAAATTTCCAGTTACACTGTGTTTACAGTATCTAGCAATAAGCCCACTGAAGTCTTTTTGTTTGCTAGCAGATTAATTTTTAATTGATTTTAAGCTTTACTGCAATCTATTAATGACTTTATAGCCTCTTGGTATCTTATACTAGCAATTTTTTATGTCTTCATTTCTCCCATTGTAAAACAAGTGTAAAATTCTGTCTTATATCCTTGATAGGATACTGAACAATCATTGTCACAGTAACTCAGGTAAAGTCATTTTACTTCGCAGCTGGGAGACGCTAAAAAATCATGGGCCATACCTTTACTTTGATCTACTGTCTTTTAAAATATGTCAAAATTTATTTCCATTTCTACGGACAAAACAGACACAACTATTTGAGATTCATTGTAGGAAATTAAGCATTATAGTGGCACAGATCAAAGAAAATTTCTGACTTGATCAAGTTCCTGTGTATAATGAAGATATTTTAAAAAAATCATACTAACACTCATTCCAGAAGGGAGACACAGCCCTGTGAATAGCTTTGAACAATTGTATGGGCAAAGATGATGAAAGTGAAAAATTTTCAGTGAGGTCATTTGCATGTGACATATATGATCTGTTAATTACAAAACAGAACAGCTAGATTCACATAGACGCTAAGAGCTTGGCCTTCAGCTACTTACTTAAAAAGATGTATGTTTAATGTAATGTAACAGATTTTGTAAAAAATATTTTTCAGTGGTTTTATTGCTATGGGCACTGACAAAATTTGTGTCTGTGTTTCCACATGCATCCAAAATTCTATGCAATTAATAACACACGTACCACACTTACAGTTTGTGAGTCATTGTATTAATATTTGCATTGAGTCTTTACACAGCTATTTTTGATTGTTCTACCTATCTCTTTTTTTCCCTTCTGTCCTTCCAAAAACACTGTCTCTTAAAATGCTTTATTGTTTTCACTGCCCCCCTTGTCTGCTTTCCTATTTTCTGTGCATTGTTTTGAACCCTTCTAACACTTTCTTTTAGAAACAGATCACACACAGCTTTTAATTTAGCACAGGGATCTCCTCAGAAGCCTGATGAAAGGCTTGCTGATGCTTAGGAAATGGCACATAAATACTACCAAAGTCCATTTAGTTCTGCAAGGCTGTACTTAACAAATTCCCTTATGTGAATTCTTTTTGAGGCATTCAAATGTGTGAAGGTACAGTGGTCATTAGGGACAAGAGCCAGGCTAAGGTGACAGAGAATAAC
>VXAU01003945.1:278014-310249 GCA_013399695.1 Formicarius rufipectus | reverse complement strand
TTGAATAGATCTGACTGTCCTTCATTCTCTTCTGTTTCTCTCCTTCAAGAATCAAACTCAAATTTGAAGCTGGGAAATGGCGTTTGATATTTGGTTAACCACACGGTGTTACCAGACAGTCATCTTTTCTTAAATCAAATAAAGCTAAGTTGTAGAAGCCAGTTCTGTAATGCATAAATGGTAAACATAAAAGGGTATCAAAGATATTATGGATCTTGAAGACTGTTCATCCGTACTGGTTGATCTTAAACATATGTAGCAACGCAGGATTGGTTTTAATGGCATTTAAGCTACCATGTAATTTCTGCATTGCAGAAATGAAGGTGATGTCAACAAAGTCCCTGTGTGTATGACATAGTTAATTCAGGTGTGATAAACATTAGTGAGACAATACTTTTGATGGCAGAAGATAGATGATGATATTGACAGCATTTAAATAGTTGTAAAATGTGCCTATCAGACAGAATTGTTCCAGCCCTGGGACCATTTTACCTGCAAAAGGGGGCAAGTAAATCACATGAGACAGATTCCATTGACTTTGCAGGAAAAGGAAAGACAAGTCTTTTTTATTGCTATTGATGTTTGCTCTTATTGACTAAGTGTTTGCCACGGACTCAAGTACCACCAGACACATAAATACAAGGAGAACCTTGTGTATGTCCTTTATCTGACTGGGGGAAACAATTTGCAATTTACATCCAAGGGATCTGCAGTTTTCCTCCAACACACAGAATAGTTTGAAAAGACTGTGCTGAAAATTGGTTCAAATAATCCTCCTGTCCTACAAAGTCCTTGCTGAGTTCAAAGTGAATGTTTTCCTTTATAGTGCAGAAGAAAACATTTGACACTCTATCACTGTGATTTCACTGCCTGAATTATCTCTGAACTTTGCTAAGTCACAGCCTCGCTTAGTTTGCTAATGTTATACTTTGTGAAAATGTTAGGGCATAGAGTCACCTTAAAAAAGACTGATACAGGAAATACCTTCATCATACATTTTTTGTGAGAAAAAACAGCTCTAATAAAAAGAGTACACGAGAAAGAGAAAATGAAAAAAATTGTAGCATCTTGGATGATTAAGAGGAGGAATATTTCTCAATGATCGAGATACAAGTAAAAATCCATTAAAGTAATGTAACTCTCGGATGTCACATCCCTCTCTAGAAACCACAGAGGAGCCTGTGTTTCCAGAAGGGCTAACAGACTTCAACTGTTACATCTAACCAAATCTCTAATTTAGCTCTGGAGGTAGAAATCTGTAATTTGTTACCAGGAATTTCCTGTCCAGACGTCTCAAGAGAGTCATTACAGTGAGACCAATTGGAGATTGACTAATATCAAACAGAGAATACAGGCTTTCGTCGAGGACCACAGTTGAAGTTCTGGGAATAGAAAGAGTGTTCTTGAAATGAATAAATGAGTAACCATCTTAATGAATCATTATTTGACATAGTCCTCAACTTATTTCAATAGGGCTTTACAAGAATAAACTCTTCTTGTGCTATCTACAATAGTTATCATATACTGCTTGCTATACTGGTATAATAGGGGAATTCACTTATAATTGACATAAAAAGCCAAATTTTGGATTTTTTTTTTTTTTTAATTTATTCATTGTGCAAGCTGTAGCACTTAGAAGAAACTAAAACCATAAAGAGAATCTAAGCCAATTTTCATCTGCTGATGGAATATTGTACATTTTATAATGGAATACACTGAATCATTACAAAGCCTAACATAAGTATAAATGTGCTAGCACTGTTAGGCAGCCAATACATGCCTTTTGGGTAACTGAAAATAAGTGTAACATAACCCCAACTACAACAGTGAAATAAATGTGAGTATATGACTTCCTTTGTTTCTATTATTATTTTTTTAATTTGCTGTCTGATAGATATAATGCTAAAACAAGAATAACTAGTTCAGTCAGGTACAGTTTTGTTAGGATGAGTAAAATCACAGGTTACTCTGAGAAGAAGAACATGCAGGTTTAGAGCTAGTTAAGTTATCTGAACTAAAGTGGTTTTCGCTTTGCAGGAACAGCTGGTAAGCATGCCTTTGTTCTTAAAAAGAGAATGGCTAAATTTCAGAGGAAAAGTGATTTTGTTGCTGCAAGGATTACAGAGACAAACCTTGAAATATGGATCTCTATCTGCTCCTGCAAGGTGGCACTCCATTGACTTTACTTGATACTTGCTTTACTGAGAATTGGTCCAATAGATTTTAATGCAGGCAACAGTAACAGAAAAAATTGCATTCTGCACAGCTGGAAGTATAATGCTGCTGTTTTAAACAGATAGGATGAATGGACGCACTCCCTCCCTCCCTCCCTCCCTCTCTTTATCTTTCACCTCAAATATTTGAATGACAATGGTCTTTTTTCGTACTTAATCAGTTCATAGACACCAGCTAAATGACTATTCTTAAGTCACTTTTATTTTCCTCAACCTGGTTACTTGCTTGCTCTTGGTAGGAGAGCTTTCTAATCACGACCATTCCAGTATGAAGAAAATCTATAAGAGATGGCTCAAATCACCTTGTTGCTAATGTTTCTTCCAAATAGAACAGTCTCCGAGGCATTTCTCATTATAACTAGAGAAGGTTTATGGTGCTAGGAGCAAAGGCAGAGACCACATATAATTTTGTACTCATGTAATGCACCATCATTTACAACTGTACTGGAGTGTGAAACAGTAGTCAGATTTTGTTCATTTTTGTCTTACTTAAACTCTTCTCATTTAAAAATGTCTATGTACCAATACAAAGACTGCAATGAAACTTTAATGTTTCTTTTTCAAGTGGTAGGTCACTATGCTCTTCTGAAAAGGTATAAAACTCAAAGGTTTGCACTGTTCCACATTAGGACATTAAAAAAAGAGTTAAATAATAAAAATTCCAGGTTGTTAGACTGAGTTTTTGTGAGCTTCCAGGTATGTCAATATTTCACATTTAGCACTCAGTTCAGAAAGACATATCATCTAAATGTTCATTTGATAAAGTCAAAGAAGAGTAGATACTGATTGAGCAAAGGAGTTAGAGCGACCTGGGGCTTGGGATTTCAGTGCTGCCATTCAGTGATCTGTTTAAGCTAATGATGTTTGTGCAGGTAATTCTGGGCTTGACTCAGTATTAGCTGGAGACAGTAGGAGCCTTCTGCCTACTTCAGTGGCATTTCAAATATGTTCATAACTGAGATGGGGCCAAAGCCAGTTGGGGCGAAATAGTTTCCCCAGATGTCTTCATTGCTCATACATATATGTGTGTATGTGTCTATGTATGTAGAAATATTAAAAATAAATAATATTGAAATCTGTCTTTCTTTTTGCTTGGATGGAATCAGTTGCCCAATCCCCAAAAGAATGTTATTCTTTCTCACCTCTCCTTTCTTTTTTGCTCTTTAGGATTTACACTAATCCCAGCAATGGTAAGTCTTAACTCACTGAAACCAGCATCATAGCAACAAAGATTTGTGGCTTTTTATGTGCATACATACTTGACAATCCATAAAGGTGTTACTTGGACCACTTCATTCTCGCATATGTTAATTAAGTTATTGAATATTTATGTAGAGATACTTCCTGAAAATTACTTTCTTGACAACATAACTGTCTTTCATAGAATCATCATAGAAAAGCCTTGGAAGACATCTTAAAGATCATCCAGATCCAAACGCCCTGTGGTGAACAGGAACACCTTCCACTAGAGCAGGTTGCTCAGATCCCCATCCAGCCTGGCCTTGAACACTGCCAAAGGATGGGAAGTTCACAACCTCTCTGTGCAATGTGTTCCAGTTTCTTCTTTAAGAGTGGTGAAGCACCTTTAGAAGACTTGTAGCTGTGAAACTCCTGTTGCTTGACAATTGAAAATCTTGACAATTGAAAAACTTGACATAAATATTTGCATTTTAGACCTTAACCAATACTTGAATTTTACAACCTTACTTGTCACACCAGCAGAGCCATGGACTGAAATTAGCATAACCTTCAACACTTCAGCTGGGTTTATAACTGAGATTTACAGATATCACTTCATCAAGCAGTGGCTAGAACTCCATCCAAGGTTTTTCTAAAAAAACCCAGAAACCTTAAACGCAACACCTTTCCCCCAGTAACTCAGAAGGTATATAGTAAGGTGACTTAAAATCTCCCTGGAGAAGTGTGTTGGAAAAGTAAACTTCATATTCTGATAAGAGTGAATACAACTCAAACAAATATTCTATAGGAGAAAACAAACTAATTAGGAATTTTGCAGCAGAATAACCACAGTACCTGGCAGACCTCTGCTATTGAACTGCATGGTACTTTGCCACATAGATCATTTCCCTAATTGTGATGATTTATTTTTATTCAAGAGCAGTTAAACCTCATTGCTATGCTGCCTGCTCAGCACTGCCCTTGTCTGGAGACCGTTATGGCTTAAACCTCAAATATGTTAAACAAGAAATTGTAAATAGTGGCATGAAATTTTGGAAGAACTAATTGCAATGTAAAAGAAGCATTATAGTTTAAAAGTGGAAACTGTAAACATCAGCACAGGTAACCTCTGAAACAGAAAACTGTGAGGGAGAATAAAATTCGTGGAGTCAGTTTGTTGCCCCTTCATAAAATAATCATGAAACCCAGAAAATCAAATCCATTTAAAAGTATTTGGGAAGCTATATATTGCCTGAATACCTCATTCTCTCCTGTTGTGATAGAACGTAATGTTTTCCTGTGAAGAAAAAGAACCATCCTCTCTACTCTTCCAAAAGCCACCCCAGGGAATAAATATAGAAAAACCTTATGATAAGTCCTACAAAGCCTCATAAGCTCTCTGTCTGCCTTGACTTGCAAAGAGGTCAGCTAGTTTTGCCTTCCATGGATTTCAACTCAATTAGTGCAGCAGATTTGTTGATGATCTACCAAATTTCTTATCACTGCAATAGTTTCCCAATCAAAAAGATTACACAGAAGACATCTTATAAAAATGTGGTTATAATGTAACCTGAAATTTCAGCCCATGTGGAATGAGAAGGGGTGACAATGTTTATTCACAAGGGATGGTGCCAACATGGGTTGTGTAAAATGATAGATCTGCATTTGGGTGTTGGTGGTGGCCATTATGTGTAGAGTATTTTAGGACTTATAAAACTGTACTATGCATGTCACAGATTCTCAGGCTCTCTCAGGACTGCCTAATGGAATTGGAGGGTTTGGCATTTATGGGGGCCATCCTGCACTGATAGAGAGCAGACTTCTAGGGGGCAGGTGCCCACTTTAGACCACTTAGTCAGTGAATGACACAGTGCAGCTGAAGGAGCCAGGTTGATCCTTGATTCTGTCTTGATTCCTTAGGTGGTGTTATGACCCAGTTATTAAAATTATTAGAGATATCCCTGCCCAAATTAAGCTGCAAATGATACCAGATGCCAAAGTCAATAGTATGGATTTTATTTAACAGGAACTGTGAGGCAGAGAGAAAGATATAGAAAGAAATAGAAAAATGGAGGGGCGGGGCAGAAAGCGAGTGACAGAGATTAAATTGAAAACATATCACTTGTGGAACCTGACAGCATCCCCTGGATCCTCTTCTTCTGGTCTTTTTGGTGGTGAGGGTCCCACAAGTCCAATGGATTAATGCCAGGCACGTCTACTGGCAGGACAGGGAAACTTTGCAGTGTTTTGTGACAGGCTCTGTATTTTTTGCATCACTTGGATCACATGCAGTCCTCTGATGATGGAAGGCTTCAGGAATGATTCTGGGGGGTGTTTTGGGCATCTTTGGTGGTTTATTACCTCTCACATGAATGTCTCATTTGTGTGGAGAGATTTCATTATCACACAGGAAAACCCTTGTCCTCTTCCACCCACTGAGCTAGGGCTAATTCTTAGCTGAGTTTGACTTCGTGGATACATTCTTCTTCCCTGAGCCTCGTTTACTTCTCCTTAGACCTGAGCTAATTGGACAATAGTCTCATCAGAAGTTCCCATCACAGTCCTGATTCCAGGAACAAGGAATTACTGGTGTGGTGGTGGGGTGGAGTGTGTGTCTGTGTGTGTGTTTGCACTTTGATGTTCTCAGACAGGCAGTTGCTTCTTCGCAGTTTGACTAAAAGTCTTTCTATGATTTTGACAATATTTAAGTCATTAACAACATTTCAGTCTCTTACAGGTGGCTGCAGGAAAAAAAAGCCACTCTCCTCTTTCCTACCTTGTTAGTCTGTAGCTTGGATTTAAGGAGAGATGAGTTTGTGACATATGTGGAAAAGTTAGCTTGAGATTGTGCTGCTATAATATTGTCTACAAAACCATAGCTTTCTATTATAGCAAGACTGTTGTAATGAGGTATAAACCATGATCTCTTACATATAAAGACTGAATAAAAATTATCCTGTCAGAAATATAATAAAATACAAATATATTTTACCAGAAATATTGTAAACTACAGAAATGATCAGTTCTTAGTTTAACATTAACACAAAAGTCAGCCTCAGTAATACTGAAGCAGGAAATAATCCTGGGATACAGGTATGAGAGCCCTGGATCTGTTTAAATATGACATTAAAGGGGGGGATAGTCACATAGAAGGGAAAACAAAGATAGTAAATGTCAAAAGAAGAACTGCTAACCTATACAAGAAGAGCCAGAAGCAGTGGAAAGAGTAAGAGCAACACACACACAAAAGTGACTATAATGTTAGTAAGTGTGTGTTTGAGAGACTGAAAATGCTACTCAAAATTAAGGAGACAAGAATTAAAATGACCAATATTAATGAATCAAGGGAAAAACCATAAATAACCTGTGGTCAAAATGAAGCTTAGAAAACTTTTAAACATCAGATAAGAAGAGGGCTGTTGAGACTAGGCAATGGAACAGAGATGCAAAGGTGAAGACTGATGCTAGGAGGATCAGTCACAGGAGATTAGTACTGGAATTAGACATTTTTAATTATATAAGGTACAAGAAATGTGAGACAACAAATATTTAATAAGTGGTTGGCATTATTTATTCATAGAGAAGAGAACCAATGGAAAAGGAGAAAATATTAATTAACTTTTCACTTTAGGATCCCCAGTAGAGTAAGTAGAACAGATGCTGAAGGCAAACAAATCTCTTATACTGCAATTGGACTCTACAATAGACAATTAATATCACAGAAGAGGAGTAATATATAAACAGGAGTGGAAGTCATACATACCCAGGCTCCAGATCTTAAAGCAAGCTGAAATTCCAATTTTTCGTGCAAAATAAAGGTTGTTTTATCAGTATTTATTTTTTAATACTCCCATGTACAGACTTCCCCAACAGACTTTTTTTTTTTTTTGGTCCAAATACTGATTTTCATAGGTTTTATGATGTTTTACTGAGGCTGTGATTCTGAATCTTTCTGGAATGAAGGTTGATTCTGCCACATTTATTTCACAGGTCCTTCCACCAGGTGTCATTCCCTGATCTACTGTCCAATGCCAATTTTTATTCTTTCCTTCCTTGTGGGATTCTGCTGCTTTCATCTTGCTTGCCTTCATCCAGAAGCAAAAGCACAGAGAGGTTGAATAAAACCCACAAACAATTTCTGTGACACACCTATATATCACACCTCACCTGCAATCTACTCCAAGGCATCCTTTACCGACTGGTAGTGACATTGGCCAGAAGCATTATTCGGTAGGATGATATCACTGAGTGATTTAAACTGAAACGGAAAAAAATTGTGAGAAAAAAACCTCTAGGTCTGTATATTTATTATCACTGTCTTGTCTAGAATTTAAATTGAGAAAAAGATGGGAAAAACATTTCACAGTTTTTTCAGAAGTTTTAGAGACATTTCAGTAGTTTCTGAAAATTAAAAAAGAAAATCTAATTATTCAAATAGCTACACATGTGCAAGTTACCCATCTGAACACAGCAGTAGTTGGGGGAATTGCTGGAAACTTTGGATCAAGTCCCAAATATCACATGACAAATAAAGCATAGGTTTCCTCTCTAAGAATCCCTTTTTCAGAACATAAGAACTTCCCACTATTCAATGTTTTGGGTCTTGTTGCAGACAATAGACGTGTTAGATTTTTCACTTGCAGACTGTTTCCTGATGAATAGAAAGTACTTGCATATGAGCCACTGCTGAAATGTGTTTTGGAAATGATTCCCTTGATAGCAACCAGTTGAGAGCTGGTGAAAATTATGAGATAATAAATCAAAATAACTTCTGCTACACAGATTGGAAGAGAATGATCCAAACCTCAGACGAACAAATAGCAGTCACATTTCCAGAGCAGAAGACAGATCCCAACTATTCAAAAAATGTATTTTCTTTTCTTTCTTTGCGTTCGTTTAACTTGTGCCTAAAACCAGAGAGTTTGGAATGCTCATAGACTCAGAAATTGCACAGAAATAATTCATTATCGATTATTCTTAGGCACATGGGAAAAGGAAGAATTTCTTCCCTAGAGAAGTAAGATGTTCCATAAATTCTGGTTTCAAATGAACAACGCATCTATTGTGCTGTTCTTAATGAATGATAGCCATTTTATATGGAACATTCAATGAAGCATTCACAATAACTCATTTGCTATCCAGATCAGAGAAGTCTATTATCTGGAGATTTTTCTGGAATAATGGGCATGAAAAATTCACAAATTTGCTGGCATAGCTCCATTACTCCATAACACACTTTTCAAGTGTTATAGAAAGATCTCTAACTAGCACATTATGTCATTTGAAAACTAAAACTTGACAGAGAAAGAAGTTCATAAGACAGGGTTTTATATAAGTTTTAGAAACCTGTTGAAGTTCCTAATTTAACTGTAGCCTTTCTTCAGCAGTGAAATCAAGTTCAAAGAAGACCTTAGAAACCCAGCTCAATTTTGTTCTCAGCAAAACTTGGAGGAGGTCAAAGAAACATTTTTCTTTAGTCAGATCTTTAAGAACAAATCACAGTGCAATGGAAAGTTGTTTAATGGGCAAGGAAACTCACTAAAACTTTACACATATCTTAAGTATAGTAAAAAAGAATATTTTACCAGGAACTTGTCTTATTTTGCACCTCTGAGGGGACAACAACAGAAAGAAGACCAATTTTGAAGGTGTCATCAAACAGAGATTTTCAAAGTGATATAGGTATTTTAGACTCTGTGCTATTGGAAGACCCATCCAGTTATCTATATGTCTCTTTTTTACAGATATATGAGTCTTTGAATTTGATCAAACTTTTCAGAAAAAAAAAAGTATGCTTTTTCTCCTGTATAGCATTGTATTTCAATTTTGATCATCTTTTTATCCTTTCTGTCTGACTACCTTTATTCATTAGTTACAAAGTAAAATGTAAGCAAGTAGATTTAACAAGCATAAATATGTTTTAAAATTGTCAAACAACCTTCTTGTTACCTTTTAGTTTACTCTTTAGTACCACCTTCTTGATACATACTTACTACTAAATTATTGAATTAACTGACTAAATTGAAATTGTTGCTAATTACTATTTAGCTTATGTTTATAGTATGCTCATGTCTTAAAGATTCCATTATTTCTCTTCCAATTTTCAGTTGCTCAATGAAATAATGTTTTGGCTACTTGTTCTCCAAATTTCCTTTCAGCCTTTGTAATTGCTCTATTACTTGTCACAGAGTATATTGTTTCTACTGTCTTCATGTTTGGTAAGATATCTGAACATCTGCTTGCTTCAAGAAAATTAAGAATGTTTTGAATGTGTGAATATTTTTACTGTTCCGAAAGAAAAAGGGGACACCATTTTTTCTTTTTTTTCCAGAACTTCCATGTTATCAGTGAATTTTAAAGTAAATTTATTCTGTGGAAAATAGCAATTCTTACCTATTGTGTGGGCATACTTGTTCAATTTCTTCCTATATAGTTCTCCTCAGGAATGATCAGAACTGAATGGTACTACCAGAATGACAGTAACAGAGGCAGTTCACTGTCAATGATTTGACATCAACTTTTACCAGCTGACAACTGAAAGAAGAGCTACCAGGTAGAAAGACATGTACAATAAGCTTGAAATGGAGATCTGATGTGCCAAAAAAGCTGACCATTGGATAAGAAGGAAAAGTCTGGAATATAGAAAAAGAAATAATGTTGCTGTCATACAAGGTTTGTTTCTTTATGGTAGTTTCTGGCTGAATAACAATTATTAGCGAGTTCTGAAGAGATGTCTTGAAATGCTGCGAATTCTATTCATTGATTACTTGCCTGGGAAACATATCTGTTTTTTAGTTCTGCTCAGTGGTGACTTACTTGTTGGGATGGATCTATTCTGATTTTTTAAACTGACCTCTTGTGCAACTCTCACTATATACAATATCATTGCAATAATACTCTTTGTCTCAGAGAAAAGGGGTAGATCTGGCGTCCTGGAGGTAAGTCAGCCAGTCTTCTCAGAAAGACTGTGTCAAACACTAGTTTCTTCAGTCCTTGAGGTCTGCAAAGAATATTAACTCTCTAGAAAGGGAAGATTCTTAGATATTTAAACAGATTATGAACCAAATATTTTACTTATGTACAGAAAATTCCTAAATTATAGTAAAAGGAATTTGTTGTGACTTTAGGATTCACATCAGACCTGAGAGGCACTTTCATATTAGGCAGAGGCTGCAGTAACTGGTATATATATAGCTCCAGGGACACCAGCTGTGCCCTACATACGTAGAACGCATGTCACTAGGCTTCTCAGGGATGCTGTCATGTGCTCACAAATGGCTTTATTTGTGAGTCTAGTGAAAATTTCTACAGATTGGACATGAGTCGGCAAGGTATGCTTGCAGCCCAAAAAGCCAAACCTATCCTAGGCTGCATCAGTGACCAGCACATCTGAGGAGGTGATTCTGCACGGCTACTCTGTGAGACTCCACCTGGAGTGCTGCATCCAGCACTGGGCTCCCAGAACAGTAAGGATGTGGACTGTTGAAGCAAGTCCAGAGGACGGCCTCCAAGATTATGGTGCTCTTATGAGGAAAGGCTAAGAGAATTGGGATTGTTCAGACTGGAGAAGAGAAGGCTTCAGGGTGACCTGGTTGTGGCCTTCCTAGGGAACCTACAAGAAAGACGGAGAGGGACTTTTAACATGGGTGTGTAATGACAGGACAAGGGGGAATGGCTTTAAACATAGAGTAGGTTTGCATTAGCTATTAGGAAGAAAATCTTTACTGTGAGAGTGTGAACTACTGGAATGTGTTGACCAGAGAAGTTGTGGATATTCCATCCTTGGGAGTGTTCAAGACCAGGTTGGATTGCACTCTGAGCAACCTAGTCTAATGAAAGCTGTCCCTGCCCTGGGCAGTGGGAATGGAACTGGATGATGTTTAAGGTCCCTTTGAACACAAACTATTCTATGATTCTATGGTTGCTGCAGACATCAAAATGTTGAGAATATATTCAGTATTACAGAAGGCCAGGATTACCCGTGTCAACTGACATAGTTCCTTTTAGAGCCTGTCTTGGCTCACTTTGCATAAAGTGTCAGCATCTCTAAATGCCATTTACTGTTGACTAAACAGTGGAGCAGCCATATGACCTCCATCAGCTGTTCCTGAACAATGCAAATAACTGCCTCTGTAGGTTCAGGCATGTGGTGAGTCTGCTTCTTATTGACAGCATGGAGATATGGATGCTGTACATGGCAGCACCTCAGAGCTTTTCTGATCTAAGCTGCTATAAGCTTTACCACCTCACCAGACAAAAATCCATTTGTTGTTCAAGCAAGCAGAAGGTACTCAGTGTTTAACAATGAAAAGATTACAGATATCCTTGCACAAGCAGAGTATACTATACCTTTGTGAGACTTCCAAAAGGGCACCCTGCTGCCTCTCATGGTAGACTTGCTGTAGACTGCGTGTTACCCGGGTTTGGCTCCACCTGATTATCAAACCATTTCTAGTGGTATATTCATTGTCAGTGTTGTGTGCATGCATCTGAGGGGAGGGGGCAAACAAAGAGGGAAGGTGCCCATGGGGAAGGCCATCCACTTGCAGAAGCCTAATATCCTCAGGATGATCACTCAGGGAACCAGACAAACATTTCCCAGCCAGCATTCACCTGAGTGGCTGTCCGTGCCTGCCCCGCTCCCGCTGCTCATCACACATCTCTTTCACAGGCAGCAAGCAGCCCTGAGATGCATTTCTCTGTGGATGTCTGTTGAAAGGACTCATCCTTTCCAGCGTGTGTTGTTTATTTATGGTGTTGCTGCTGCAGCAGGCGTGGGGCCTCTGCAAAGGAATGCACGGCTCTGTAAGATAATAAAGCAGCCAGAAGGCTTTCTGTGGGTTTGTGCCACTAAAGGCTCTTTAGAGAGCCTGTTCTCTAGAGGAACTGTTCTCTAGAGGAACAGTTTTGCTGTCTGAGGAATGAAGTGCTATTTCAGAATCTGGAGGTTGCGAGTTCTTTTAACAATAGAATGATTTGTCCATATTTTTAATACAATAAAAAGAGCAGCACAATACGTCTCCTTGCTTGCTTAGAAACCATTTGAAATTTTTGATACTAAAACTAGAGAGATAGCATGAAGTTCATCTCCAGGCTGACATGAACACAGAAATATTATTTTCTTTGAAGGGGACTGAAAAGGATGATGGAAAAGATTTTCAAAAGGAGTATGATCAGGACACTGAATTTGGGGGTTATAGCTAAGATCTAACTTAAGGGTGTGTTGTAATTTCAGATACCGGGTTACCATGGCATGAGTTTGCCTCCTTGACTGCTTCAGTTTAAAGGTCTCTATGATTTTAATCCTAAATTTNTTTTTTTTTTTTTTTAGCAAACTACTTCCAAACCACATTAACTTTTCTGCTGTAGCAGCCAGATGAGATTCCTAGCTGTAAAGGAAAAGAGATGCAAAACATTGGATCAAAATACTACAAAGTTTTTTTATTTAAGATATTTTGGAGTGGCCATGGAGCAATTGATGTAATGAAGACATCTTGAACATAGGGTTTAATCCTCCAAAGTTGTAAGGCGAGCTAACTAAGTGTTGAATGGACAGTAGAGAATTTTCCACGGAACAAAAATCATACATTTGTAAAATGAAATTTTATTTTGAATGCTTTGAAAGCACAATCAAAAAACTATTTTTCAGAATAAAACTACTTCCTGAAGCTGTATTTAGAAACACTGAATCTTTAATGAAATACAATACAGATGTTGAAACAATAATCTGTTTCAATCAAGACACTGCAAATGACTTGTTGGTAAAGCTGTGTTTATAGTGGCAGATCCTTCCACAAGACCATGATGCAAAGAGCTGTTATTTTTCAGCTTTGAACAGCTCTATTAATTTTTGCAGTGAACAATTTTTAATTATCAATTATTGGCATTTGCCAATTGCCATTCAAGGAATTTCCAGGTTGAATGCTCATCCCACTACTTGCTGAATATGCACAATTTTCTATGTAAGTGCTGACCACTGGAGCTCAAGTACTCTGTGTAGACTCTTACATTTCCAGTTTCTAAATCCATTCACATGGCAGGTCAGAGAGACTCTAATATATTTTGGTAAATACAGTGATCAGTGCTGCTTCTCAACATCCTGGTTTTCGGGCTTGTTGCACATTGTGAACAAAATACTTTTATTTACATTTACAGAGTTAGTTTTACCACTCAGACCAAGAAGTATGTTTATACAGAAGCATAGGCTTTGCAACAGTGGAGCAAAGGTACAAAAATAGGTTAAAAACCCAATATAAATTATTGCAGTTATACTCAAGCATGAGGATTTTCCTTATATACTCTAACCTCTTTGCTTCTAAGGTACAGTATTGACTCTCCACACCCTGCATCATTGGTAGCAAAATGTAGAGAAAAGCACAGCTTTTCACATCCAGCTGTCCAGAGTCACTCAGTGCACATGCCTTGGGGATTTCTATCCTCTCAAGATGGATTAACCCCATCTTTCTTTTTACGTTTATATGACCAAAATTTGTTATGATTTGATGCTAGGGCATCACATGATTTGGTAAAATATTAGATTACTTCTTTTCTTTCTTCTTTTAAATATTTACTATAGATACTTCAATTGGTGGCTGCAGACTGCACCCTACAGTTGCTGCCTCTGCCTAAGATGCATATGTTTTTCTTCCCTAAAGTGAGTCTTTAAAAAGTTTAATGAGGGCAACCATGAGGAACTGTTAGAATTATAATAATTAATATAGTATCAAAAGAAATAGCATCATGTAAAAGTAGTATTTTTAAACAGTCATTTTAGGTCTAGAAGTTTCCATCTATCTAAGTATTTAGAAGCTTTACAAAATTTAGATGGACAAAATATTTTTGATTCTCAAGAAACTGAGTTTATGTATTATCGGAGTATCCATGTCTTTCTTTTTCAGGTTGTTTGTACAGCTGTATCAATAACATGAACAAAATTGTGTAGTGTCCTTTATGTGGGAAATGAAGCAGTGATTCATTTGACTAAAAGCATGAAAGCATTTGAAAAGCACTAGGTAAAAACTTATACAAGGACAAGGAGGAAGTCATCATCTCTGCATCACAGGAGTAATAGAGTAGCATGCTCCTCTCCGTCCTTTTGCATAATTGAAATATTTTCTCCACAAATTCAGCATTTCTAGTCTAAGCACTGGTAGCTGAATTATAGCAAAAATACCTGAAATGACCCAATATGCAATCTCTGTGCTTTGGCTCTAAGTGCCTAAAAAATTGCCTGGAAGCTGGAAAGGTGCACTTGAAAGGAAAAGTCTTAAGCTGAAGCACAACAGTATTGTCCCATTCCCTTTACCTCAGAAACATGAAATCCTGATCATTTTTTTCTGCCGGTTGTTCTATTTGAAGCCTCTGAGACCAGTTCCCAGAGAGGAAGTTCTAATCAAATAGGTGCAAGTCAAAGAGAGTTTAAGGAGACAACTGCAAAAGTATGAATATATCAGACTTCTAGGGAAAGTTGTCTCTATTTTAGAGTAAGCAGAGACTTTACAAAATATTTTCCACACAGATGTTACCAAAACTATAGAAAAATACAGAACCTCCAGTTTCTCTGAGTAAAAAAGCTCTTTACTTATCGTCCTTACTCTGAAAAAAAAGAAATTCTTTACCACTGTTTGACTTGATCTCTGAGGTACTAAACACAAGACTTTTAAAGACAGTTTAAAAAGATTCCTTAAAGTAACTCTTTAAATTTTTTTTAAAGTTGTGTAAAATTCTCTGATAATTTCTATCTTTGATTTATTGAAACAATGCATAAAGCTAAAAAAAAAGATGTAGGAATAGGGGATTCATACAGAATTTCCATCCTTCATTTGTAAAACTGACACCAATTGAACAAGACTTAATCCAGCAAGACAAATCTGTTATTAGCATAGACCAATTTCTTCATGTATTTTCCTGTGGTGGATATCAAGAGCCTGTGCCTGTTAAAGCAAAAGAGAAGTCCTGTTAATTCATTAGCAGGTCTAGATTATATGCTTATAATGTGTTCAGTCGATGTTAATAATCAATGGAAGTGAATCAGAAAAAGTAGTCTCTGTTGTAGACCTGATTGCAGTTGGAAGAGAAAGAAATTTTCTGGTTTTGGGACAAGCATCTTAATTGCACCTCTAAGAGAGTCTGTATAAAGAATATGTAGGAGCTGAAAAAGTCAAAGAGAAAAGAGAAAACTTGTCCACTCTTTATAACTTGTCTTCCCAGGTACAGTTTTATTATTTGATAGTGCAATAAGATCTGTTTTGTTTGTTTGTTTGTTTGTTTGTTTGTTTGTTTTTGTTTACAACATGTTACCATCACAATCCCACCCCTTTTCTAAATAGCACTGTGGTGAAAGTTTTGCATCCTACATCCTCCTAAGGGGCATATCAAACTGGCTGCTGTGATGGATATGACTCTGACAGCATATCGCCATGTCCAGACATATCTCTCCCAAGTACTTTTGACACCGCTATTTAGTCTGTTTTGCAGTCATGTAAAACTCAGACTTTTGGCCTGCTGATTCTATTACAGTAGCATGAAAAAAAATACATAAACTCACTTAACTATTACTGCAATGTTGTCTGCTTTCTACAACATAAACCTGCATTCCTTTTAGATGTGAACAAGTCCAAACAAAAATTCTTTAGATACTGCATAATAAGTAAAAATCAGAAGTCTGTGAGGTTTTTTTAATCTCTAAATAAAACAATGAAATGTTGGCTATTAACATTTGTTAAATTAAATATATTATGAATATTTTGTAGGTCTTTTGTTAATGAAATACCTAGTACTGCTTGTTGACTAGGTCCGTGCAGGTTTATATCGTTTTATCACATATTGCTGCTCCTAAATTATGAAAATTCTGACCTAGAACAAGAGAAGCTCCCCTCTGTAAGATGTAATTGGAACTACCAGCTGCAGTGTTTAGACTTTTTGCTTTGTCATGGATTTGCATAGCTCTTCTATTAGAAAGTACTACTGCATTCTCATTTTAAGTTGAGATGTATTTTTCCCATTCACTTCATGACCAGTCGAACAACAGTTGTTTGGCACTGTGTATACTGTGGTGCAGAAATGGTAATAAATTTTGGCAAGGGAACTTCCCAAACTGGTAAATGATTACAACAAAAACAACAACAACTTGAATATCACATCCCAGACTACCCCATTCATCTTCAATAGAATGATGCACTGTCCTTTGGAAAATTTATCACCCATAGCTGGACTACCCACAAGACAGTCTGCTTTTCTTGTATTTCAACCCAATCTTGTGCTGGATTAACAACATATTGCGACGTTATCAGTACTGATAGTGCAATGCTCTAACACTTTAAATTTTAATTTTATGCCACTGACTTCAGTGTCTTATACTGAGCAAATAAATATAATTTTCAGTATTAGAAGAACACTAAAAATATGGAAATAACATGAAACTTAATAAATTTTTTTTTAAATAGCATAATTTTTTGTTACCCACAGGAAGATAATTTTTAAGGATACAGTTTTGTGCTTGCTTCTTTAACTTTATGTGCTATCCCGCAGAGAATAATTTGGTCAACATGAGTTTAGAGTGGTCAGGATTGTTTTTATTAAGATCTTAGTTAACTCTAAGCATGATGAATAGCTATACTTTGTTTATCAGTAAAGAAATTACATTTATTCTGTGGCAATCCAAGAAATAGAGAAGAAATAAATGCATATGGGTCTATAGCAGTAGGTACAAAACTTGAAGACAAAGTATAAATAGCAACTTAAGTGTAATATAATGGTTTAGGGAAAATGCATAAGTTCAAAGTCTTGAGCAGCATTTTAGCAGTAAAAATCCAATTCTTCAATAATAAAAACATTACTTAGAAGATTATTTCACAAAATAGTTGTTGAAAAATAAACCACAGTAATTTTGTTATAATTTGCATATCAAACTTACAGAAAAAAAATTTTCTACATACTTAACCTGAAAACAAAATGACCCAGCATTAAAGAGCTTCAGCATCAGTGTAACGTGCATGTCTATTTCTATACATTTAATTCCTCACAGTTATGTTTTATTCACAAAAGAAAATTTCTAAAATTACAAATTTGATATGTAAAAGTTTTCAAATGGATTGATATACAAAAATTTGCAAAAATCTTGAATTATGCCTTTATTTTGAATTAGTTGTTCTACAAGTCCTCTCCTCAAGAACAAGCCTTTTAATTTCACTGAGAAATTCAGTGAACAGGGATGCATGAAACAAAAGGATGGGACTAGAGGTGTGTCTTCCCAGAACCCCTGCTGATAGTTCCCTGACACTTGCTGTCCCAGTTTTATAAATTAGAAATCCAGTCATTTCAGATTGGTTTCTAAGCAATGCCAGCTGTCTCCCTTTCTAACACTTCCAAAATGCTTTGTAGCTTTTTCAGAATTATATTGGTAACATTACAGCAGAAAGATAAGAATATAATAGCTGAAAAAAGTTACACAAGCATACGTAGTCGACTATGACAATAGAAACATTGCCAGTTCTTTTCTAACAAACTAGTTATTTCTCTTCTCTGATTAAAAATAATCTTTTATCTCAAAAAGAAACAAAGTAAAGCTAAAATACCTTTGCTTCTAACTTTCCAAGTTAAAAATAAAAGTGTTCTATTGTGAAGTCCATCTTCTATGGCTTTGTACAATATTTACCATACCATGCAGCTTAGAATAAAAACCCCTCATTTTTGGGCTACAAATGTTTAGCTGTTGCTTCTCCTAACTATGAAAGAAAAATCGATGTTGTAAAAAAAACCACAGTTATGGGAGAAATACTAAACTTCAGGGTGATGCTTGTTTGCTTCATATTGAAATTCATATTGTTCACAAATATTTTACAAAACATTCATCTAAATTATATGCTCCAAATGAGCATGAGAAATACAGTCACAAAGAGAACCACTGGATGGAGCTGTTTGTTGTGATTTTTATTTTACTTAGGGATATTAGAAACCTGTAGGTACAAACAAACTACCCACAAGGGGGAAAAAAATAAGAGAATTAGGTAGAAACGATAGTGGAAATATACAGAAGCTTCATTAGTACCTTGGAGCTAGTTAGATAAACTGTTGAATGGAGAGAGCTTGACTGAAGGGGAGAGAGTAAAGTATATTAGTAAACTGCAAGTAAAGCTGAGAAGTAAAGCAATGCAGGAATATGAAAAAAAATCTGCAATAATGCAAAACATTTCCCTCAGTGATTACAGTAATATGCCATTCAGGTCTCTAACTGGATGTTCAGTGCTTAAGAAATTGTGTTTGCAAATATTTTGCTCTTCTTTAGAAAAATATAACACTCACAACATAGGGAAAGAGACACTTTTTATTTATGATATATTTGTTTATGATAGGAACAATAATGAATGATGTATTTTCAAAAAGAGCACTACAATCCATTTTCACTAGGCTTGACCGTGCTCTCTTCAGATGCAAGTTTACTAACTGTAGTGTAAGCTGTTTTAAAGAAAAAGGCAAAATGTGTGCAGTGCAGCAATAAACTCTTAATCATATGCTCATTAGTACTTTGGGAAGTTTTGACTTTTATGTTTCTAACACTTGGAAGTGCTAGAATGATTTCTAAGTTCATGAAGGTGGTGGTGGTGATGTGTGTGTGGGAGAGCTAATTCCTTTATTCATTTGTTTCATCTGTCTCAGAGCAACGTGTGGGAAGATAATTGTTGTGAAAAATAAAGGAAAAGCCCTAGTAGAACCTCTAGACAAATTCAGTTTATTGAGTTCTTCAAATAAAACAAGAATTAAATGAGAAATTTAACAGAGTCCTTCTCAAAGTGGTATGTTAATTCCTACCACAATCACTACTGCAGCTTTAAAACAGACGTGAAAGAGCAAGTATTGAATAAAAAAACTATTAGAGGGATGGTTCAGAGGGGTGTTAATGGTCATTAAGGTCAAGAAAAAGTAAACCCTGAAACCAGAGAGCTTTCAATTGAAAACATCTAATGCCTTTTTCTTTTTTTTCCAGGAAAAATAAAACTAAAATAAAAAGCACCTCGTTAAGGGGATCTAGCTACAGAACCTCAGAATTATGATAGTCATTGTCCATATGACTATTGTACCTTTTGATAAAATGAAGAGAGTCATAAAACTCTAGAGGGCAAAAGTGAGAGAGAAGTCTTTGAGAAGATTTGTAACATATTTATTTCAATTTCTTCTGTGTACTCGATAAGTACACAGGGCTAGTGACAGATATTAAATGTTCAACATCTACATTGAGATATGCTTTGGATTTAATGTACTGAATACTGATTGTCTGCTGAGTCCTAGAAGTTTGTTTCCTGCAGCTGAAGAGTCATACACACAAGGCAGGGTGCTAATGGCTCTGTTGAAAGGAGAACCTTCTCTTTGGTCTGTGCATGTCACTAATGTCTAAAGTTCCTTCAGAGTTTAACTTTTTTGCTCATGAGAGTTGAGAAGTCTGAGACTCAATTTACGGTTACTTTTATTATGGGAGCTTCCAAATAAAATACTGATCTCTAAGTGTATGTTTTAAGATGAAGATTTTTCTGTTGATTTAACACTTGATTTCAGCACTTGGGATGTAAAAATTCTGTTTCAGTAAGAATATACCACTAATGAAAATTAATAATTGTCATGGCTTTGAAAATATTAAAAGTATAAGATGTAAGAAAATTGCAGTTCGTCTTCTCAGGCTGATATTCTTGGTACTGTGTCAGAGCTTTGCCAACATCACTCTCGTACACCTATGATTCATTCAAATAAAAAATTTCTTAAGATCCACAGTCGACTTGGCATTTTCTCAAGGTTAACAACTGAAATGATGTGAGCAAAAATGACCAGTCAATTCACTTTGAAGAAATATTTACATCTGGTAAATCCATTGGCAAAGAACTCGGTCCTGCAAGCTGTTGCTATCAAAAGCTGCAAGTTGAACTTGGCCTGTGTGAGTGGTGCAGGCCACCTGCACTTTTTAGCCATTAGATCTTGTCTCATCTTCCAGGAATCATTGGGAAACTGAAAAGTTGGCTTTTATGTTTGAACAGATATCAGGATCCACAGTAGTTCTACTGTCACAGCTAGAGAATAAAGGGCACAGCTCAGGGAGGTAGGTGGGGGAGCTCCCTTGTAGATGTCACACATTTTTTCCCCTTGCCTCCCATCCACAGACAAGATGATTCTGTAGGACAAGGACTTAGAAAGTGATGCTGCATACCTGGTGGTTTAAAAGATGGTAAATCTTACAGCCTTACTCAGCTGGAGGGAGAAATCCTATGAACAAAAATGAGAATTAGAAAATATCTCTTGACTAATTCATAAAGTAGAGCTTGCAGAGATAATAAACAGGCTCACTGAAGTTCTGTTTTCTGCTGTTTTTATTTCAAAAATGGAATCCTTTTTATTGATCTTCTAATTTAATTAAATTCAAGAATTAAAAATTCTTCTATTGACATATGCCAATAATAACACTCAGTATACGGTGGCATCCACATAAATATTGGCAATCTTTCCTGTGCTGTCATGAGCAATGTTTTGGGAAGTAATAAAGGGATCTTTTCACTTACACATCTGTTTCAAATCATTATTTTGAAAAATCATGGTTTAAAATAATTTTTTAACATGAAAATGAAGCCAAAATTTTTTTTTGGATGGAAAATCTTTTACTGGAAATAATTTTTACTGCTTCTGGCAATGAAGGACATCACTAGGCCAGCTGTTTTTTCTCTTTGGCCAAAGTTAAACTAGAACAGTAATTCCAGTAATCCTTCCTGATTATTTTTTTACAGAAAACGCTTTAGCCTATTTCAATTAAGATTCTCGAGAGCAATAGTCAAAAACTAAGAAAGAAGTAGTGAAAGTTTCTTAAAAATGCCACATGGAAAAGTTATACATAGATTTTGTGTTGGAATACTTCTATATGCTGACCTATCACAGTCTACACAGTCTGTAAGGATGTGTTCACTGGTCCTCTGCATGGGTGGAGGGGTACAACATAATTATCCTAAAGATCTCACTGGAAATACCCTGGCAATCTAGTCTACCAGATGAGCTGTTCCATAAACCATTTCAGCCACAATTGGGTGGCTAATCAACTTAGAAATTGTGTCTTTATACAACTGACTTCTTTTGACTAAATAGCTAATGAGCTATTAAGTAAAAAGTTGAGCTTTCAGACCCTCAGACAAAATCAAATACTGCAAAATATATTCAACCAATTTCTCCGAATAAGTATACGTTTGTGCCAGGAGTTGGATGCAGTTCTCAGTAAAACAATAAAATGATGTGAAGTTTAGGACTCACTAACTCCATCAGTCACATCTGCACTGAAATGATCCATTGCTCACCTATCCAGAGATCTAAATATCTACTATTACTGTCACTCATTTCTTTATAAGTCCTCCTGGCAAACAGGAAAAAGTCGTGCTTATAGATCGTTCCTTTATTCCACGGGCTACAATTTACTTTTCTCTATAAGTGGGAAAATGGAAGAAACAAACAGTAACTGACTCATCATGTAGGTTGTTGAAGACTTGAAATATTGGTGCTTCCTTTACTTGAACAGTTCAGCCTGAAAGAAGACTTACATGATTTATTCAGTCTCCTATGTTCAACTGCGTTCTGATGCTCATCATTAAAGACATAAAAAAAATTTAGTTGATGAGAATTAAAAAAAAAACAAACAACCAAAATTCAGCCAGAAATCATAGCTTTTAATCAAGTTTCTGTAAACATGCATAAAGTAGGGAAAGATAGAAAAAGGGAGATTCCCTTCTGTTTCATTTCACAGCATCACCTAAAAATCTATTGAGTCTAGACTTTTTTCATTCCTTTTCTGTTGGATTTTATGTTATAAAGCATTGTTTAAAAAATAAAACGTTATATATTTTGTTATTTATCTACAAGTCAAGATACTTAATTTTTAATTAGTCTGCAGAACATCAGACACTACGAAGTCCAAAAATACTGTAAGTAATGCAAATCACATATCCCCTTCATTGACTGAGAATCATTCAAAAGGATCTATGTTCACACATACTACAAAAATATAGTCAAGAGTCACCTCATATTGGACGAATAGAAAACCTCATTTTTTTCCTGGATCTGTGTGACATAGTTTAGCAAATTTTGTAGATGTTTCCTGAACCATCAACATATATCTATTAACCTATATTTACTAGAGAATGATGCATATTCATAAAATATCTGGAAAAATACCAAAGAGCTATGTGACATGACTTATTGATGATGCTAAGATATTCACCATGACTTTCATACTCATATTCAGTAAAGCTGACAATGAAGGATTACAGAAATATCACACAACTAAGTGACTGAGTGGTAGTATGGAATATAAAGGTCAACACACATAACAGTAAAATAACACAGGTAAGGGAAAACTCCTTCTGTCTCCAAATCTACTTTTATTCATGCAATGGTGGTCTTGTGCTACTTTCTCTGCAAGGAGATCCTGGTGTTTTCTCATATAGTTTCATGTTAGCACTGGCTCAAGAATGGTTATAAAAATAAAACAAGTTATAGTAATTCAGAAAGCAATAGGTAACAAGGCAGAAAACCTGTCTGGGTATACTCAGTAGGGTTCCATCTCAGACACTGCCTGGTATTTGTTTCCCTTTTCTTAAAAGGCATATATGAAATCTCTAAAAAGCACAGAAAAGAGCACTAAGGATGACCCTGTACTTTTGCAATCAATTGTGAAATGAGATAATTCTTTCTTTCAATTCATTCTTTGGAAAAGAACATCTGAAATTTAAATTCTGGGAAAAGTGTCGATTTTTTCCCCCCAGTAGCACTTACTGAGTTAGTCTTAAAGACTTAGAGAAATCTTAGAGAAAGAATTTGATTTTGAAGTTCATATTTCTTTCTCTTGTAAGGAAGTAGGAGAAGAGACGATTCATTTTGCTAAGACTTAGATAAAGACCTTTGTACAAGCTAGTTAAAAGCTAAAATGGCATTCCTGATGTTTTTGAAGTAAAAATTAGTAGAAAAAATTTAAATAGTATTAATTCAAACACTAGAGATTTCAAGAAGTGAGGTAGGAATTAAAAATAAATTTAAAAATTAGTCTAGCAAACCCTGACTGGTGTAAACTATATTGTCCATCTGTACTTCAGAAAGGACAGAGTCCAACACTAAGGATTCTGGAAATATAAACTGAAACCCTCCATGACACTAAAGAAAAAAAAAAAAGTTTAAAAAGGCAGTCAGCTGTTACTTTTACACTTACACAGATATGTCCTTAGAGAGTACAGACCTATTTTCAGCTTTGCTGTTACCATCATAAAAAAAACTAAAACCAACCAATAAACACAAACAAAAAAATAGAAGTGAGAAGTGCAGTTCTAGCATTTCTGCACTTCCTTGTTCAGTTGTATTAAAAATGAGTTAACCATTATATTCCAGACAGTTGCAGTTAGATTCCAGATTTTTTAGGAGTATCAGACAAATACATGAGCTATATACTGGAAAATGAGAGATGAGAAAAATCTGGAACATACCCTGGGAAATGAGTACAGAATCTGTTATTTAAAATTCCACAGGTGATAGGCATTCTTACATATGAAAAGATCTTTATAGGAATTTTAGTTTACTGTTTAAAACATGACTATATTAATGTCAAATTCTTTTTTTCAGGAGTTTATGACAAAACTTGACATTATTGTACAATGATAGAAATATTCTGACTTGGGTATGAATATGTGGCTTTTGGTGAGGTGAAAATCTTTGATTCCATATCTAAAGACATGATTTGTCCCATAGTATTTCAACCAAAGTAGAATAACTAGTCATGTTATTCTGTAATGTATTCAGTTGCTATAATTCTATACATGGAAGAATAAATAGTGTGTCATAATTTTTGTTTTCAATTGGAGCAGCTACACCAGGAGTAATTATCAATCCAAAATGCATTTCTGTGTTGTTGAATTAACAATAATCTGGAGTAAGTTTTAGGCAAGGTTTTTGCAACATCTACAATCCAAGGAAAGAGAATTTCAGATAAGAATAAAAAAGATTTAAAAATACCTGTGCTTTAAGATAAATTTTAATATAAAAGATAAAAATGAAGACATGACCGCATTACAGCTTCAAAATGTAACAATGTTTGTGTACTATTGTATTATTGCATTTATAGTCAGTTTAATCTTATTTCATATTTTTGTAATTGTTTTACATTTTTTCATGAAATAGGTCAATTTTATGTAATCTTTGATTCTTGTATGGAAATAAGGCATTAATTTCTTCCCATTTTTATATGTGAAAAGGTTATTTTGACATTTCTAACTGATGAACACTAGTTTCCCACAGAGTGGTTCAAATTCCTCTGCTGAAATCTATTCAGGGTCTCTTCCAGCTACCTGGCATAGCTACAAAGGGAACATGCTGTTACTTTTGTGTCTGGACAGTTGTGGATATTGCTGATGATCTCCAGTCTTTCTGCCTGTTTGTCAAAATGATATATGTATTTAGATAACTACATGTTCATAAATAAACATTTAAAAAGCCTATTGAAATTCCAGAGATATATTAAGGTAAAAATTTTGTTCATGAGGTATATTTATACATATATATATATTTATTGTTTTTTCTCTTGATAAGTCTGTATTTTAAAAATTTATAGTAATATGAATTCTTAATTCCTGAGTACCTAATGGAGTTATAAATGCCATTGTGTCTGTCATTTTGTGTGTTTTATTCTTAGTGCTGGTTTATTCATTAGCTAATCCATTGTGTGCATTCTTGTGCAGTGGTAATACTTTGAACTAAAACAATGCTTTTAGAGTTTGAAAATAACCAGAGCATATATTGATTGAACAAGTGAACCCTCATATTTTCTGTGACTGTACAGTAGATGAAGAGTGATTTAACTGTGGTTTGTTTTTCTGGATAGAACTGTTGCTGTGTTGAGTCTAAGCCTCACTTAGCAGGAAATCTCCCCACTAGTGACTTAAAAGACTTTCATGGTCCTGATACAAAGGTTAGTTTCTTCCTTCAAAGGCTAGGCAGATGCTGTAAGTCCACGTTTTTAATAAGCTTATGGCTTATTTTTTCTTTTTCTGTAATATCCCAGTCCTAAAGGCTTCTCTTTTGTTGTTTTTGTTGCTGTTATGGGGGTATTTGGTAGGGGTTTTTTGTTTGTTTTTTTTTTTTTTTGTCTTAAACAGGCATCATAAACCAGTATTTATTTTTATGGTGACTCATAGTCATCTTCAGAGTTCCTGGGCCAGACTGATTAGTGTCCAGATATAGGATTAGAATGTCCTCCTGTACCAAGTATTTTCCATTTTCAGAACTTATTGAGAGAAATGGGTAGGACTGAGTAGCACTTACAGATCATGACAGTCAGACGTGGAAGCTGTCACCAGGATATCCTAAGGCTAAGGGAAGAAATTACAGAGAAATTTGCCTTGGAATGATTAAAATACAATGTTTGCAGACAATTACTTTCTCAGTGAAAAGGTAGGTTTACTGGTAATAAACCTCGACAGACACTTGTTTTTGCCAGTGATTACGAACATGCAGCATATGGCCAGATGCACTCACTTTGCATTCACTTGCAGCAATGAATGCTGCTTTCTAATGATGAGTCATGTGGATATACCAACTTGTCCAAAACCAAAATTTATTAAATTCTGGTCTTCTGTTTTGTGTCTCCATGTTTACTGAAATATTGCTATTTACAATGTCACTCTGTATATTGCCAAAATAATTTTGCTTCTATTCACTGCAGCTGAGTTTTTTATGCTTATAATTAGTATAAATTGTATTATATCATGCTGAATTTACACAGGGGTGACTGAGCAGTGTATTTTGAATAAAGATATTTAAGAATTCCATAGTGAAAATATGTAGAGAACTTTGTTCCCTAAGTTTACAAACCAGCTGTTATTCACCGAGGGTATTAATTTTTCTTAAATTCTTTATGTTTTTCCAAAACAACTTATTTTTAATTTCAGTTCTATTTCTCCATGTGAATAGAACAGTGGCTCTTATTGTTGTCACATTGTTATTACACATGCTATTGTTATCCTAGATAGGCTCTTGCTTTGAGTAAGGTAGTTTTACATGCCCAACTGAAAATAAACAAACAAGAATAATGTCTGTGCTTCAACCATAGCAGATAGCAGTCATGCTCTGGTAGTGGAAAATGAAGACTTATTCTAACATGAACACAGCTAAGATTAATGCACTTAAGGTAAGACTTATAACCTGAATTTTTATGCTGAGAAGGCAAGGTACTACTGTAGCATCAACATCTCCTGACCCAGATTCCCTGGGTAGCTACTGAAAACTTGAGCCATTTCAGAACCATACAAGGAAAGGCAGAAGCATGACAGGAATCTGTTTTTCAGAAAAGGGTGGGGACACTACACTGGATGGTAGCCTAGAGCCCCAGTATGATAGGAAAACACCTCTCTGGAACGCACAGTCCGCTGTTCTAGGAAGCCTTGGCAATGCCTGAGCTGGAATGCTTTTTCCTATTCAGTAAGTGAGAACAGGCAGAACTCTAAGAAATGTGATGTAAAAAGAGTGATCAAATAAATTGGGGCTGTTTAGTTTAGAACAGGAAGAAAGACATGAACACGGTTTCCTGAAACTCCAGAAATACATCTTACTATGCTATTTTTGGCCCAAGATCCTCATTTTTCTCTGTGTTTTAGGTGAAATTAACATTGATCAGTACATAGGGACAAATCTATCATCATTCTGGTAAAAATACATGGGCTTATATAAAGAGATTCTTTAGGCTTGCAGTATCTTTCACAGTTTCAGATAGCTAATGAAGTGGGTGTCCATGTTTGAGCCAGTGCTGTGGTTATCATGAAGCTTAAACTAGTTCATGACTACTTTAAACCACTTTATTTGGGTATGGGTAGCATTTGAGCCACAGCAGCTCTTAGTGGCAGTGAAACCCCTTTAGGAAGTTGAATAAAGATTTGGGGTAGTTACTGTAATGTGGAACCCAGTGTGTTTCCTCTGATCAGCTACCAGAGCCTGACCCCGACATAAGAGGCTGAGGCTGTAGTACTTGGAGGAAATGGCCTCAAGCTGCACTAGAGCTTAGATGTTGTGTCCAGCCTGTGTTCAGGTTGGGTATCAGGGAGAATTTCCTAACAGAAAAGGTGGTTAAGCATTGGAATGGGCTGTCCAGGGAGGTGGTAGAGTCACCATCAGTGACTTAAGAAAAATTTGGATGTGGTACTTAGTGCTGTGGTTTTGTTGACAAGGTGGTGTTTGGTCAAAGGTTGGACTTGATGACCTTGGAGGTCTTCCAATCTTAATGATTCCATGATTCTATGTTCCAATGGCTGGAACATACATACCTATACAGTAACTTACTAGTAAGCCCAAAGGATTTTCATAAATGCACAAACCTGTGGCTATATACCTGTCACTTGCAAAAATTGTACTTTTAGTGTCAACTCATCAAAAAGTGAGACCACTGTATTTTATTTATTCAGAGATCATAGTCCTCTAATTTTCTTCCTGTAAACAGCTCCAAGTACCACACAGTTGTATATTGAAGCTGCTGATAAAGATTAGGCTTGTTAAAAATATTTTGGCTGTGCACTGGAAATTAGACAGTCCCAAAGTGGATGTGGCAACACAGAGTGAAGGAGAGAATATGTGAGATTCAGCAATGTTCTGACAAGAAAGTGATTGTGTAGGTGTACTTCCAAAGACTTGACTGAATATTACCTGTGCAGTGGGCTCCTGATGGGAATGACAGAATTCATTTCAGTGTCTACCATGACAAGGGTATAGAAAAAAAAATGAGAGAGAAAAAAAAAAAAAGAAAAAGGTTTCTTTCATTAATCAGCTTGTTAGTCAAGAGGATCTGTTCTATAATGAGCTGCCTCTCAAACCTACAGAAGAAATTGGAAATAGTTTTCTAAAAAAGACTGATAGCTTAAAGTGAAACACAGTACACTGGGCATTTGTTTAATAAGATGTGATGACCAGAATTCAGTAGGCACTAGTAATAAGAGATTTTTTGGTGTTATAGTGTTTTATAAAATAGTCATGATACGGTAGATTATTTCAGCAAACAACTAGTAGAATTAAACAGGAGGTGATTCGGTCACTACTTAGGTCTACCCTTCACACCCTTGAGAAATCAGAGGTGAAAGTACGTATACTCCCTTATGCAGGCCATTCTGAGCTGAGTTACTCTGCTCTCAGAGTAACTGGGTATATATGCAGCCTGAGAGATGAACACTGGAGTTATCTTAAGAGTGTTCTGTAAAACAGAGAATGTGATGTAATTAATTATATATATATATAGCATAGAAAGTGACTCTTAAAAATTTATCCACATGACAAACACTGTATTTTTATAACTGAAAATGTTCAAGTATTTTTCATTCATGACTAACAAAATATTTTTTCCAATTATGTTTTCTTTTTAAAAATTGTATTATCTGAACTGTTATTTGTGACTAAAGAGCTGTGATTGTATGATTTAGGTTTTATCTGGTGTGCAAGCAAATTGCTATTTCAGGATGTGAGTTTCATAACCAACATTAAACATGGGTGGATAAAAAGGATTTTGCAGTGGAACTAGAAAATACGGAAAGCATATCTTCGATTTAGGTGAAGTGGAATTACAAATACTGAAAGGTATTGAGGACCTGCATTTTACTTAAGATAGAAACAGACTTTGAAAAAATATCAACACAACATCAGAAATAATTTATTTTGTGGGGTACATTCATTTCAGATAGACACCATTTTCGAGGGTGTTAATGAGGGAACTGCAGCGGTAAAAAGTTTGTGTCTGTGTCTTCCCAATTTAAGATTTCTCTTTTATGCCATAATGTAACGTCGTGTAGCTTTTTTTTTTAGAAAAAAAAATTACACAGATAAAGTTATTAACTCATGGTGTAGCTCAGAGCAAAACCTCTGCTTTTTCAATAAAACATGGTGAAACATTTCTATTCTATGACATGGTCATTTGTAGATGCAGCCATTTTCATTATTAAATACCAGAAGCTACAAAAATGGAATTTTCATTGCAGTATCAGCTTTGTCTTCCCCTGCCTAGCTTTCCACCAAATTTCAACTTTCCTTCAGAACAATGGAACTATAAATGCTGAAGACTGCAAGGGAAAAGTGTATTAGGGTTGTGTGGCAAGACTTTGATAGAGGAGGGATAGAGGCAGGCTCTGTGAGCAAATGCCAGAAATTTCCCTTGCATATGACAGAGGCAGTGTCACAAGGCTCCAGGACAGACCCACTGCTGGCCAAGGCTGAGCCCATCAGTGATGGTGGTAGGACCTTTGGGATCACACAGTAAGTCAGGGGAAAAAAGTTGCTGTGCCACCAGAGAAGAGACAAGTGAGAATATATGAATGAAATGGTCTTTCAGGCACCAAAGTTAGGGAAAAAGGAGGGGAAGGAGGTGCTCCAGGCACTGGAGTAAAGCCAGGGATATTGGCCACAGAACTTTAGGAGTGCAGGGATACCATTAGGCCTCTCTGAAGCACAGAGAGCATGAAGAAATAGCTACAAAGGTGGATTACATGGAGTCAGCCTTGCATTTAGTAGAGATTCTGTGTAATCGGTGTAATCATTGGAATCAAGCTCTCCAGATGATACTGGATGAAAGCTATGTGTACTGTGCACAGCTGAGCCTTTCTGGACAGCTCTCAGTGTCAGTGTCTCTTGAAAGAAGATAATCTCTTGTACAAAACAGAGATGTCTTAAGTGTTAACCCTAGCTATTCAGAAATACAAAACAGACCTGATGGCAAAGGGGTTTAGTATCTGATGACTGTACGCAGCAGCACTGGGTTAAGGTGACCCCACACTGCCTTCTTCCAGGTATGGTTTAGTGTCCACAAGGGAAACTACTTCCTAAAACAAAGCATGCTTTTGTCATATGGAAGCACTGCTCATATCTCATAGATATTCATATGTGTGTATACAAATATGTGCTTTCATTTGTCCCATTCACTTCCCATGTGTTCAAGGAAGCTTGAAAATGCTGTCTGTTTCCCCACAGGGTTTCTGGCCATCCAGGCTATGCTGGGAGAAGCAGCCTACAAGGAGTAGCTGTGGAAAAGCTCTGAAACTGCAAGGTGACACATTGAATACGTAGAAATCATAAGAACTGTCTTGTCAGTTGAAAGAAACTTCCTCATTTCCTTCAAAATACCAGAGAGCTCTCAGCTTGGCTAGTTAGAAGTTACTGTCACATCTTAAGGGGAATACTTTGAGTATGACTTACAGAAATTTGAAAATTTAAGTATAGAGCAATTATTTCCCCTAGCCTTAAATCTGACTTACAGCAAAAAACTTGGCAAATTACTTTTTTGTAATTTTTCATTTCTCACTATTCCCTGTATTCTACTCTTGTAAAGAAAACATATAACACTTTTTTTTTTATTTTTAATATTTCATCAAGTGAAGGTACTAGATAAACATTTTCCTATGTATTAATAAAATAAAATCTTATTTATATTGAAAACAGAATAAATCTGTATTGGTTCAGTTTTTGCAGGAATAATTCTGTAAAAGAGGTTTAATTCTGTAAAAGAGGTTTAATTTTGTAAAACAGAATGTTGACATGACAAATACAAGAAAACATTCAGCTGCTCTACTTGAACAGGAAAAATGGTATATAGATTTCAGTATGTGTTGATATAAATTATGCTAATTCATCCTTCAGAGGTATAATTTATTTATACGACAGTATTTTCAAAACTTCACTTGATGTAGCATCCAAAAATGCATAAATATACTATTATGTACTGCAGATGTCCCTTGTGTATGACAGTGGGATAAAAATGAACAAATAGCAAATATCTAAGCAGATGCATTTTATGAATACGGTGTAGGTCCTCAAATTTGAATCTATAGTGAAATCTTCAGTAGTTATCACAGTGATTTCCTAATCTTCTTCTTTTGACAGTATCATAGTAGGAAATTCTAAATTCTATGCTACAGTTACTAATTACACTAATCAGAAGCATGGCGTTGCACATGTTATTTTAGCCCATGCTTTGCAGGGAACACCTGTTTGGAAGCACAGATTAAACTATAAAAACCTAATACTGAGGTAAGGGCAGCAGTTTCAAAGAATCCACATTTGAATAAGATAAGGTTCAACATTCAGACACCATTATTAGAGATCCCTCTAAGGCTCAGGGATATACATAATAGACAGAACTTTACTGGAAATCAAGTTGGACTGAATAGTAGGTGAAATATGTAAATCCTTTTTTATTAATACACTTTGTTAATTTACCATCTTGAGTGCAGGTTTTAAACTGATATTTAAAAAGATAGCTACAATCAGTAAAATATCAATGTACACATTTAACACTAAATATGAGTTCTTACACTTGAAGCAACTTGAAGATAAATTTCTCCAATAAACACATAATTTAAATTTAAGAAGACAACTCCTTTGCTAATTAGAAACCCATGGATTTGTAGATGTTTATCTATCACACTTATAAATGACAAGCTCAATAACCATGTATTGAATTCAAAGTTATATAAACAGTAAGAGATCATGTTCTCAGGGATTTGGTAAAATTTCTTTGTACTTATGCACTTGTGTTTTCCATTACAATTTCTATAAGGCTTGAGTACTATATACTAAAGAATGGAAGAGTATAGAAAACAGAAGTATTCCTACTTATGCTTACGACATTAGTATTTGGAAAAAGGCAGTGCAGTGTATAGCATATATTGAATGTACAACAATAAGTAATTAGTACCTCTATGTTTTATTCAACACATTACTCTGGGACCTACTCACTCAACACATTAATCTGCTTCTTTATCTTGGATAATTAGTTAACTTTTTTTTTTTTTTT
>VXAU01003945.1:233766-277962 GCA_013399695.1 Formicarius rufipectus | reverse complement strand
CTCGTTTAGTTCTGACTTCAGTCTCTTAATATATATATATATATATATACTGTGTTTATTCATATACTTGCAGTAAAAAATTTCAGCAGACCTTCAAGAATCATCAAGGAAAAAAAAGGGCATAAGATGAGGTGCTGTCATAGCCAGAAAAGAGAGGGCTGTCTGCTCCTCATTTCCTGTCATTTTCATGCAGAAAGACAATATAGATATGGAGGACAATACCATGTTAGAACTGACTCCCAAGCATGCTGTGTTACGCCTGCAGTATAAATCAGCACAGACTAAAAAACACTGAATTTCTATTTATGTATATACAGTGGATGTTCCAAGGCAGGATATGGTTTAGTGGTAAATGCAATGCACATATGGAATGTAGTGATGACAGTGTTTGCAGATAACTTTCCTTTAAGGGAAAGATCCATCACATGTTTTGCAAAGCCCATAATGAGAATAGATGACTCAGTTCCATTCACTATTAACCTTCCAGATGCAGTTACATGTAATGGTTATATGGGGAATATGCTGAATATATATATACATAGACATATATTTATACACACATGTAGGGGTTGCGGAGGGTCTGGAAGGACTGAACAGGGGCAATCAGCACTGGTGATGCCCTTGGGCCATGGAAGCTGGTCTGTATCTTAAAAAAGTGTAAGACTTAATTTTAGATTGCACACAGTTGAGTAATTCCTTCTGAAAATATATATTTCTTTGTGTTCTGGTAATCCTGCTTTATTTTAGGTGCACTGTAAAATATAATTTTCCTGATCATAAAAAGAACTGAATTATTCTTGAAGGATATTTTAAGCTTGAAATTTCTTCCCCCCCCCCTCCCAAAATATTTAGAAGGAGTGAAACTGGTAGTGGAATATACAAAATATGAGAATTGTTAAATTTGCACTTGGAAGTATCCTGAAGAACCTAGGATTGAATGCTGACTTTACAAAGAGAGAAACACCTTGCATTACTTCTCATTTCTCAAAAACAGCATTGATAACAGCTAAAGGAGGATTTGCAAGGAAATGAGATACTATGACCTGTTTACACTGTCTTTTGAGCAAGAAATAAATAGGAAATAAACGAATTTTTGTTTCCTTCTCTTCTCTGACTGGACAGCATCTCTGAACTCATAAACAAGTGGCAATGAAGTATGCTAAGATAGAGTTTGCTACAACTTGTTCTCTTTTAGAGGAAAAGGAAGCAGGAAGAACTGAGTCCATCTTTTGCTCCCAAGACTGTGAAATTATATCCAACATTGTAATAATAATATCTAAAAAAAAGTTTATAGCCTGCATTAACATTTTGTTATACAGTGATTATATAACCAGTGGGAGCTTCACGAACGACCTCTGGCCTTGTGTTTTTATGAACTTGTGAGCTTTAAAATGAATTTCCTTTTTTTAGTGCTTTTGGTCCAGCTAGGACACATTGGCTGATCTTTGGAGATTTGTGCAATGTGGGTATTTTTACCTAAATTTTCATATGAGTTAGAATATTGCTTGGACCTTCTTTCTTAATCAGTTAATTCATTTTCCTTCACAGATAATCCAGAGATATATTTCTTTCTTGGGCAGTTATAGTTTGCATTCATAGGGAAATAAAAATAAACTGTATTCCTAAAATATTAGAGATAAACACTGTCCTTTTCTTTTCAACAACTAATGAATAGAAGAGCTACCAGATTGTGCTATTATACTTCCCATAGGAACACCAAATGGTGGTGTATGAGTGCCATTAATATAATATGCAAACGATCTGCTTGGCTTTTGCACCTCTGTTTGGGTTAACCTAGTCAATCAGTCAGATGTTACTAATGAGAAAGTTGATGAAAGCTTATCCAGCTGCTGAGAAGGTCAATAAAATGATAAACCCCTCTCTCTTTTCACTTGTCCTGCAGCTAGAATACTGCATGTAGCAATGTTTTGACTAACTGAAGTCATCTGTGTATTGATAAGGGCCTATGAAGGAAGTTGTTATAAACAACAAATATTTTTATTATTAAGGTGTGTTCAAAACAAAATAAAGATAGTGAATTGTGAAGGCTTCTTATAATTAGAAAATGTATTTAATCATAAAGTTTTCTAGAAAAAAAAATGAATCAGCAGAGTCCCTTCAAGATGGAGCTTTTTCTTTTCAGTCTTCTTTTTTCATTTATTCAGTATTTTTCCAATCAATTTTTTCATATGAGCAGGCGTGAAATTTAAGTTTTCATCTTTCTAAAGTCCATAATGATGTGTAGACATAGAAAATGTTTAGAACTCCCCTAATTTTTAGAGTTCTTTGCATAAGACAATTCTCACATGAGATCGAACCTCTCAGAAAGTCTGATTGCTTGTTGTCTGGATAGCGAGAGAAATCTCTGTTGCAGGGGTCCTTGTAACAGCATCTTCAACTGAATTGGGATAGATGTCTTGAATCACTCTTCTACTTGGCTCTTGTACTCCAGCTGCCCAAGGTCCTACTTAACCAGCAACACCCATAATTCTTCACTATTTATTGTATTAATCCCTAATTGTCTTATCCATGTTTAAAAAACATTTATTTTATGATTGCTTCATCTGTGATAAAAATTTGTACTTACAATTATGTCATCATGGATAGACTTCACAAACAAAGATTTGGGAGGGTTTTACCCAAGCAAAGTGGGTGAATCCCTCAAGACTGTGCAGTGGATTTTTTATTTTTTTTTTTTTTAAGGTGAGGCACAGCGTGCGCAGAACTGGCCCCACCCTTTACTCCTGAGGTTCATCTGCCAGGGCCTAGTGAGCTTGGACAGTGACAGCAAGGTCCTCAGGATGTAGGTTTGGTTAGAGTATCCCCCTCCTAGATGGAGGGCCTTACAGGGCTAAGCAAGCTCCATCTGCCCGGGTTTGGAGTTAGAGTTGTCCTTCTCCTAGGATGGTTGCCGGGCAGCTGACGAGCCCATGCTGCCTGAGATGAGGGATTGCATTGGCTGGGAATCGAACCTGGGCCTCCAGCGTGGTAGGTGAGAATTCTACCACTGAACCACCAATGCTGCCCTTACAGTTATGTACAACATGGTCGATTCTACAACTCTGAATCTGAGATTCTCTGTTACCGTTCAAATCTCCATTAAGGATATGAATATGCATATTTAAACATAAAAATTGGCTTGTGCACAGCAGAATGTGCCTTTAGTCAAAGAAACCTACACCCTTCCAAAACTCCCAACTGTAGAGTTCCTGTAGCAATTTGTCAAATACTTTGTTGTGAATGAGACTGGGAAATATGTCAAACATCTTGTCTTGTCTCAAGCCAGTCCATTTTATCTATGCAATCTATATGCATAGACCATCTGGAGAGTTCCTGGAGCAGGGAAATAATGACAGTGCACTGAGTGCATGCACAGGTTCTGATACCCAATTATACCACAGTTATAACCACAGGGAAAATCTGAATTTTGTTTTTCCTTTATGATTTCCTTTCTAAAGTTACTGTCACTGTATACTTTCCATTCAAATTTATGACTTGGAAAAAATAAAAAATTCCTTAAGAGAGAAATTACAAAACTATACTATAATCTTTGCTTAGAATAATTTGAAAAGTAAATGGTTTTAAATGTTGAAACTCTGGAAAGAATGTCCCACACTAAAAATATATTTAGATTTGATTAGTATTTTTTTGCAGTGAGAATATAGCTGGGAATGCAGGAGCATCATGTTGTTTCTGAGCTTTTAATTTCAATAATTTTATACTGAAAATTGTTCTTAGATGATTTCACTGTACAGAGGTATCACCAAATGATGAATACTTTTTAGGAGATATTGTTCCAGAAAAGCTTGAGTATTTCAACTTTAGTCAAAGGTAGATGGCTTAAGGATAGCTCAGTTGAGGAGAGCTGAGAAAGTCTGTTTTGCCCTGGAATTTTCTTTTTCTGATGAAATTCCTGAGAAATCTAAAACAACCATGTAATATTCTTAATATTAGGTTTCAGTATCTTAGTGGCTTCTTTTATGGGAGAGCTACTTTGCCTAAAGGCCTAAACCTTTCGACAGAATTATGTCTCCTTGTCTGTCGGGACTTCTATAAGGAATTTCTGTAAGAAATAGCCTTGAATGCACTGTCTGACTTTTGCTTTATCATTCAAGGAAAATATGGCATCAGTGATAATCCTCTCTATGTAAGTAATTATTGATTGGTCAGTGCAATGCAGCTGTTGTGGTTTAACCCAGCTGGCAGCTCAGCCCCACATGGCTGCCTAGCTGAATCAGAACTACAAGTGTGAGAGAACTCATGAGTTGAGAGAAAGAGTTTAAAAGAGTTTTAAAGAGTTTAAAAATAATAATAATTAAAAGGCAACCAAAGCACCAGAAACCACAGAAAAAAATGTTAAGAGAGAACTGTATTAAAGCAAGAAAGACAAGTGGTGCAAAAAACCCCCAACTGCTCGCCACTGATGCTCAACCAGTCCCAAAATCAACAGCAGCCATTGATGACCTTCCCCATTGGCCAGTTTTATTACTGGGCATGATGCCATATGGTATGGAATGTCTCTTTGATCAGTTGGGGTCAGCTGTCCTGGACATGTCTCCTTTGAATGTACTGTGCATCCCCAGGCTCCTTGCTGGTGGGGTGGGGTGAGAAGCTGAAAAGCTCTTGGTACTGTGTAAGCCCTGCTCAGAAATAACAAAAACAACCCTGTGTTATCAACACTATTTTCAACACAATTCCAAAACACAGCCATATACTAGCTAGTGTGAAGAAAAGTAGCTCCAGCCAAAACCAGTACAGCAGCTTATGAAATTCCTTATCAAGTTAAAATGGAGGTCAGTTCTGTAAGAGAGCTGACCCAGCATGACTCCTGGAATCCACCTTGTCTCTACACCTCATATTCTGCAGTAAAACCTTTCTAAATTGCCTACAATCGCAGTAGCCTATTTGCTCCAAGGCCTTTTGCTCCTGTCTTTAGAGAGTGAGTAGGCATTCCAGCGCTTTTTGTACCTTTCAAATTGCTATGAGGGTTCAATTCCAAGTGGCTCATTTTACACAAACTGATGTTTTATTCCCTCACAAACAAGATATTAATCCATTCAGCTTTATTGGGGGCATAAAAATGGGATTATTCTGTGGGTGTAGAGTGATAGCACTTTGCTGTCCTTGGATACATAGCAATAAATGTACCACAAAGTTCCCACAATGTCTAAGACACTCAATTATCTCTGGACTAAATACTGTGAACTTACGTAGTGTAGACTTCAGAGTACTATCAGATTCCTGATTTTCAGGTAAGCAAAGCTTGTTTTCTTATCAATAGAAGTTATGGCAAAATATGTTCCTTAGAGTTCTATGGCCTTTGCTTTATGCCACAAAAAGAACAGATGAAAATATGATTACTTATTTTATGAACATTACTCTTTATTCGATTTAGTTAGGCATTTGTTATGAGAAATATTTATTTTTAGCCTTCACAAGGCTTTAAAAATAAATAGTGATCTTTCAAATATGAATTCTCAACATATTTGAAATATTAGCACATTTGCTACTGAATACAAACAAAAGAATTTTTATGTCATAAGAGAAATATAAAAATAATTGATTGTAACAACACCATTACAGAGATATTCTGCCTGGTCTGTCAAAAAATGACGTAAAGGTATTTAAAGCAGTAGATTTCAAGCCCCATTTTGATTTGACAGGAGAATCAATAGGCATAAAAGCCTGGTTTTGCTTTGATAGCATTTTGGTTTTTTTTTTTAGCACTGACGTCTTTCTGAATTTCTGCTGTTCCTTAGTAGGGTTGCTATTATTTTTGAAAAAAGAAGCAGGTCTGCTCTTCCCCAATTCGGTAATCTGCTGGAAGGCCAATTCTAGGTGATCTTCCGAAGATACTCCCCAGTCTTTTGCTCAAACACTATTCCAAGAAGAGAGCCGAAGAAAAGATTTCCCTTAAAAAGGCCAAATACCTTGTGTAATGTTGAGTGTGGTTTCTTGGCTGACACTGTCTGCCAATAGATGATGAGCACTGCCCTTACAAGCGAGGTGTCACTGCTGAAGTCTTCAGGTAACATGAAAATAGCTCAGCAATTCAAAAAATAATTGTCACTTAGTTCATCTTTGCAAAACAAGTTAAAAAAAAATAAGGAAAAATGATAGCTGTACAAGGAAAAAAACTAGTGATAGGCTGACTTAACAAGCGATACAATGTGATAATAATCTTTTCATTGAGATGGATTTCATGTCCAATTAATTCAAGGTCAATTTTCATAAATCCATTTTGTATAAATTCAACTTTTCTGGGAAAAAATATGAACTGCGCTGTCTTCCATTAAAGTGAGTGATTCTAAGTTTCTTCTCTGCTGACAAGTCATAGTTATACTGATGTGTCATGATGTGTAATTGACAGTGAAATAATGTCACATGAATTTATAAAAAACATAATTGAAAGATGTGTAATTGGCTCATAGCATTGCACTGAGCTCAAGCCTGGATGTTTTGTGAAAGTCCAGTTCAGACTAAGCTCATTTCCAAGGAGAGTGAGAAGTCCCCAGACACTTTTTTTCCAACACATGTATGATTAAGCTGCCAAGACTTATTTCTTCTGCTAGTCATATTTTTAAAGCTATATCCTTAAGCAACAGAAAATTGAAGCATTATGGCTACTGGAACAAACTTTTTTGAGAGATCTTTTATCCAAAAATTATTAGTTTCTATTGACTGATATTTTTGTATGACATAGAACACTTGAGCTAACAATGAAAGCAAGGTTCTGAAATTGTCAAAAATCCATATCTGTGAGGAGAAGGGAAAAGGACACATACTGTGCAACTATGGGCGATTTTAGGCACAGAGAGGGAACAGTCACCATGGAGTCAGCACGTACACGCAGGTGAAGCAGGGGAGGCAGCTGTGGCTGGTGTGTCTTTCAGTGATACCGCCAAGCTGGGCAGAATGGTGGAGGCAGAGCTAGGTACCTGGCTGTGACAAGCAGCCTGGAAGGTGAGTATGCTGGCTGAGAGTGGATCTGCTGGGCATCCCTATGGATCTTCACATAGTCTTAGGGTCCTTCCAAGTTTCTTCCACTACATGGCAAAAGACATACTGGTGGCTGTTCTACCAGGAGATACTTCACTCTGAACCCCTAAAAAGGTTATAGTTTCAAACTCTTTTATTGATTCCAGTATGATTTTTTTACTTCTTGTACTGGAATTCTGATACTTCTTGAAAACTGGTAGAGAAATTTGTACTCCATGAAGCACCTAGAGGGCTATTTGAGATTTTTATTTCCTGCAGTATTGAGGCTCTCTCCGTTTCCTCATTTCCTTATTTCCTGATGCAGAACATTTATACTACATGGGGCATATCGATGCATCTTTCTGTGAGACTCCTCCCTGAGATGAAAACTTCCCTGCTGCTAGTACCCTACAGGAATATCACAGTTTTAGACTTATTTCTTCCAGAAAGTAAAATCTGATGGAAAGTTATTTTGCCCCTCACTCCTTCACCTCCTAATCAGATAAACAGTCACAGGAAGACCTCTTCTGCAGTGCTATCTTGTGTCTGCATCAAGCTCTTCTCTGCATACCATATCTCCCTTTATCCAGTCCTCTACCAGTCAAAAAAGACCATAGCCATTTAACTGCAAATACAGTAGCTATTCAGTTACAACAATGGGCATTGTTGTAACTCCCCATCTGATCTCAGCTCTAAAGATGAGAAAAACTTTAGTGACCCACTCAGTATGCCTGCTCCCTTAGATCTTCCTCTGACCCTGTTCACCACGAGTACAATTGTTGATGCTCCTTGTGTGTTTTGTTTGTTTGTTTTCCTATCTCCATATATAAACTGTTTCTCTCACAGTCCTATCGTGACAGGTACTACTGGTGACTTAAAACTCCATGCTGTGAGTAGTACTGGGAGCTGTATATGATCCATGTCTCTTCAAGTCATTTGAAAGACCCTTATACACATCAATAGATGTTTAATCAGTAAGTCAAATTACATTTCAATAAACCAATATTTTTATTATTTTAATCACATAATTCATGCTATTGATATTAATATAATTTTGATTTATGCCTAAACACTTGAATCTGGTCTGTTGCATTATGAGTCTAGAATAGTCCTGGTATGGAAGACTTTTAAGTCTATTTATAAATCTTTGATTTATAAAGCATTCGGTGTAGCAACAAGAGCACACCAAAAATCTGAAACTGTTACAACCTCAGAGACAATGACTGAGAGAAGAAAAAGTGATTTTGGCTAAATAGCTCAATCAGCTTACATCAGGTCAAATTATATCTGTCTCCTTTTAGCTAGAAAAAGAAATCCTGAATAAACCCAAGCACACTAATGGATAGTGCTAAAGAAATGGAAAACCACAGATCATACAATAGATTTAAATGTCAAGGTCTTAGAAACATTTCTTTACTGCTTCTTAGAGAAGGTTTGACTCTATTACTCCTACACTTAAAAGTAACAACTTCATTTTCTTCTGCTTAACTCACACAACATTTTAACATCAATAAATATGCAGCAACTTAAAGGAAGATCTTTGTTCTAGCTTTTATAAAGAAATGAGTAGTAAAACTTCTATTCCTTGTGTTCATTCTGTCTCTGCTAATGAGGAAATGAAAGCTTGGTTGCAGAAAAGTAAGTTGGTTTTGAATGATAGAAATTTGCACCATACTTGCTCATGGATGACCTGAGAAGGTTTCTGTGTGCTGATATAGAGAATATACAGAGCAAAACTGAATGCAAGAGAAAGTGTTTTCCCATATTTTTCAATTATTTTCAAGTATAACTAGAACTATTTCGTTTAAATATGGGTCTATAAGCTCACTGTAACATTTCTAATGGAAATTTTTATGTGTGATGATTAAGGTTCATTACAAAGAATGTCTTAATAAAGTACTATTTTGCTCAATTAGAATAGATTTTCCTATTATTTATGCAACATAACCAAAAGATTAATAAAAATTAAATTAACTAAATGAAAAAAAAATAATTAATTCTCACTTCAAGAAAGACATTGAGGTGTTGCAGTGAGTCCAGAGAAGGGCAACAAAGGTGGTGAAGAGTCTGGAGGGTAAGTCCTATGAGGAGAAGCTGAGGGAGCTGGGGTTGTTTAGCCTGGAGAGGAGGACACTCAGCAGAGGCTTTATCACTTTTTACAACTACCTGAAAGGAGGTTGTAGCCAGGTGAGGACCAACCTGTCATCCCAGGCAGCTAGTGACAGCATGAGAGGATGTAGCCTCAAGCTGTGCCAGGGGAGGTTCAGGTTGGACATCAGGAGGAATTTATTCAAGGAAGGGATTATTAAAGATTTGAATAGACTGCCCAGGAAGCAGGTGGAGTCACTGCCTCAGAAAGTGCTCAAGAAATAACTGGATGTGGGACTTAGTGCCATGGTCTAGTTGACAAGGTGCTGATCAGTCAAATGTTGGACTCAATGATCTTGGAGATCTTTTCCAACCTAAATTATTCTATGATTCTGTGTATCTATTTTAATTACACAAAACGCTCCTGTAATTCAAAGTTCTTTCCTGAAATTAAATACCTTAAATTTACTATCCTGATGGAAGTAAAAGTGAATTATCAGATGAAGAAAAGAGAATTAACCTGAAGTTAATGAAGTCATCATTCTCTTACTAGTAACCTTACTACTGGTATAAAATTTACTGCTTCTTGGTGTAACCCTGTTATTTTTTTTCCCTGATACTTAAATCAGTAGACTTGGGACTGTCTTTTTATTCAGAATATTTTAATTTTATAAAATATATTATTTTGCAAAATTTTGTAAATTAATCTAGTTATCTGAATTTCAATTATTATGAAATAGAAATGTTATCTCACCCTGTGCTGATGAAGAAGAAAAGAATCATAAAGTCAGATTACTCACAAGTGAGCAAACAGAACATGACTCTTCATCCTACCCTCCATTCCTGAAAAATGTTGGAATGACTTGTTCTGAATGTCTTCTTTAAANGGTTGTTTAGCCTGGAGAGGAGGACACTCAGCAGAGGCTTTATCACTTTTTACAACTACCTGAAAGGAGGTTGTAGCCAGGTGAGGACCAACCTGTCATCCCAGGCAGCTAGTGACAGCATGAGAGGATGTAGCCTCAAGCTGTGCCAGGGGAGGTTCAGGTTGGACATCAGGAGGAATTTATTCAAGGAAGGGATTATTAAAGATTTGAATAGACTGCCCAGGAAGCAGGTGGAGTCACTGCCTCAGAAAGTGCTCAAGAAATAACTGGATGTGGNAGATGAGGGGAGAGCAGTGGGTGTGTGAATAGCAAGGTGAGATCTGGAAGTGTGGGTTAGGACAGTGAGGCAGATTGGCCAAGAAGGCCAAAGGTGTCCTAGGCTGCAATAGGTCTACAATAGGCCATAGGAGGTGATCCTGCCCCTCTACTCTGCTCTGAAGGAGACATATCTGGAGTGCTGTGTCNCCTAAATTATTCTATGATTCTGTGTATCTATTTTAATTACACAAAACGCTCCTGTAATTCAAAGTTCTTTCCTGAAATTAAATACCTTAAATTTACTATCCTGATGGAAGTAAAAGTGAATTATCAGATGAAGAAAAGAGAATTAACCTGAAGTTAATGAAGTCATCATTCTCTTACTAGTAACCTTACTACTGGTATAAAATTTACTGCTTCTTGGTGTAACCCTGTTATTTTTTTTCCCTGATACTTAAATCAGTAGACTTGGGACTGTCTTTTTATTCAGAATATTTTAATTTTATAAAATATATTATTTTGCAAAATTTTGTAAATTAATCTAGTTATCTGAATTTCAATTATTATGAAATAGAAATGTTATCTCACCCTGTGCTGATGAAGAAGAAAAGAATCATAAAGTCAGATTACTCACAAGTGAGCAAACAGAACATGACTCTTCATCCTACCCTCCATTCCTGAAAAATGTTGGAATGACTTGTTCTGAATGTCTTCTTTAAACATGTGAAGGAAAAAAAAAAAAAAAGGAGTAGTCAAATAGATTGACCAATGGGAAATTATGCTTTAAAATTCTGATAGACTTCTGTGATGGAATGACTGGCTGGTTAGATGAGGGGAGAGCAGTGGGTGTGTGAATAGCAAGGTGAGATCTGGAAGTGTGGGTTAGGACAGTGAGGCAGATTGGCCAAGAAGGCCAAAGGTGTCCTAGGCTGCAATAGGTCTACAATAGGCCATAGGAGGTGATCCTGCCCCTCTACTCTGCTCTGAAGGAGACATATCTGGAGTGCTGTGTCCAGTTCCGGGCTCCTCGGTACAAGAGAGACATGTTGCTCCTGAAGAGGGTCCAGTGAGAGCTGCAAAGATGATTCAGGGACTGGAGCCTCTCTCTTATGAAGCTGAAGAAGCTGGGACTATTTAACCGTAATCCTCTGGAGAAGGCATGGCTGAGAGGGGAATCTTACCAATGCATACAAATATTTTAAGGGTGGGTGTCAAGAAGATAGGTCAGACTCTTTTCAGTGCTGCCCAGTGGCAGAACAAGGGGCAAACTGAAATACAGGAAGTTCCATCTGAGTATGAGGGAATTCTTTACTTCAAGGGTGACACAGCACTGGAAGATGTTGCCCAGAGAGACTGTGGAATCTTCTTCTCTGGAGATATTCAAAACCTGCCTGGATGTGATTCTGTGCAGCCTGCTGCAAATGAACGTGCATCAGCAGAGAATTTGGACTAATGGTCTCCAGATGTTCCTTCCAACCACAACCATTCAGTGATTCTGTGATACCATTCTGTGATACTAAATTCTCAAAAGTGAAGTGGGAGTTCAATAGAATTTAGGTGACTAACTTAATGGTTTTGACCATTTATTTCAATGTAGCTAATTTCCACACTTCTAAACAAGATGTCTTCAAGAGGCAAAATGTTTAAAGTAGACCAGTGAACAAAATTTAAGACTTGTTGGCAATAAACTTTAAATTTTCCTCTGAATTTCAATCACTGGGCTTACATGCTTAGTTTTTCTATCCCGACTTTGAAGTGATCCAATTTATAAAGTATGTAGATCGTTCCCTGTCTTCCTAATAAGTAGTCACAAAATGTATTTTCTCCTTTATAATTCAACAGGGATGGGATGTGTACACTCTTGGGGACAAAGAAATAATTCTAAATAAGGTAGCTGATTATCCTTCTATGTTCTGTACATAAGTAAATTGACCATAGCTAATTTAGTTTTCACATGATTGGCAAGAGGGTAGGTGTTTTGAATGAATACGTTAAATGTTCCACTTCATAATTTGGAAACAAGCCTGGTGCAGCTGATTGTGCCAGCTGGCTGATCTTCAGCAGAGGGCATGTGTTTACTCTTTGTCTCATGGCATTGAATTAGCCAACTGTCTGTTCTCCCTTTTTGAGGCAAACCTAATCAGAAGTGTGATTAAAAAACTACTTTATTTCACTGATCTTTGTCTCAAAAGCAGAAAAAAAAATCGTATGACAAAGCATAAACTTCTGCTCTTAGTTGCCCTGTAGGTTATCAGTCAAATTAAAAGCTCATTTATGAAGAAATTTTCAAAGTTTTGGTGACTCAGTCCATTTGTCTTTCATTTTTGCAAGTGAAAATTTGAATCTCTATGTCTATCACAAATGAAAATGAGCACCATAATTTGAATCCTCAGCTATTTATTTAATAATGTTGAAATACAGGAAATTACACTTAAACATAAGGAAAAAAAAAACCCTTCACCTTTTCTTTTTCAGTGTAAGGCTGTCCAAATTCTGGAATAGATTTCTAGAGAGGTTATGGAGTCTCCATCCTTGGAGAGACTCAAAGCCCAGTTGGACATAACCCTGAGGAACCTGCTGCAGTTGACTTTTTTCTTGAGAAGAGCTCTTGAACTAGAAAATCTCCAGAGGTCTCTTCAAAGCTCAACCATCCCATGTTTCTGTGGTTCTGTGATACTGAATAAATTTTTAGGAAATAGAAAGGGAAAAATATTAATTTTACTTGGTGTTTGAACTGCTGATTTTTTTTTTTAATTTTTGTTTCTTTGTTTGTTTTGCGTTGTTTTGGTTTTGTTTTGTTATTTTTGTGGTTTTCTCTCTCAGAAAATTCTTGTAACTGAAATCTGAGCTGCACAGGTTTGTGTCTTTACAAGTATTTGTATCTTTACAAGTGCTGCATTTTAGACTTCCAATAAATGTTTTGTAAAAAATTGAATTTACTAGGAAAATAAAACACAAGTTGCAATGTTTTATAATATTTTATGAATAAAAATTAAACAGATGCCTTAACAACTATTATTCTTTATATCACTTATTTTAGAGCTTTCCATGAATTCAATATGCAAAGCATGATATAGGAAGACTGGTCTGTGACAGGCAGTCTAATTGAGTTCCCCAGGAGATTGCTTTGTATCTTAATAAAAGCCACTTCTGATTGTGTTTTCTCTGTATCAAAGTTTTCATAGTGGCTGAAATAATTGTTTATGCCTGTACAGAAATGGCAAAAGAATGAGGTGAGAAGACTGAATGCTTGAGTACACATGAACAATAGTTATTGAGTGACTAAGTGGCATCATCAGATATGTATCTCTATGAGGTACCAACTGTTAAACAGCATGCTCTGATTAGGTGCTGTCATCCCAAGCTTTTACACAAATAGATGCTGGGGAGAGGGGAATCACTTGGCAATCCTGCCCTTGGTGATAATCAGCAACAACAGAATCCGTGTTACAGCTACTGGTGCAAAATGCCTCTTAAAGTCATGAAACTGGGGTTAGAGGGGGGATAGTTAGTAGAGTTTCTTGTGTAATTATTGTGATCCACAAGAGTCTCTCTCCAATCATCACTGCAAGAGTGACACAGCTTTTGCCTCTGTATTTGCTCTGGTGAAATTTACCTATTTTAGGATGAAGAAATCCTTCACAGCACACCATTAATGTCATGCAACGGTAGCGGGATGCTCTGCCTGAGCAGGGGTACAAGATTGAAATTTGCCTTGTTATTCCTTAAGCTTAAAGGTGGATCATGACACTTATTCAATTACCAGTGATAGTTTGATCAAGCATAAGATAAGATCAAGCAAATAGGGTCTGCTTTTTTTAGTGTTGAAGAATGCTGATATGAACTTGTCCAAACTATCAGACCCACCATGAGGACATGCAAGGCAGGTACTCCCTGAGGAAGGAAGGGAGGGAGCAGCAAGAATGTGCAGGCCCTAAAATGAAAAGGAGAGTCAGAAGTGTCATGCAGGACCAACCAACGAGCTGCTAACACTTTTTGCAGCACAAAGCATATTTTGCTGAGTCTGTTTCACAACACATAATCTAAAAAAGGCATACAAATGACAGTCAATCACTTTATGCTATAAAAGGTCAGTGCCACTGTTGCACAGTGAGGATTTCTAGCGCACCTCCCTCAAGTGTGTGTAGATCCTTCCCTAGAGTAGGAATGCCCTTCAGTGTAATTCCTCAAGAATGAGAGAAACGAGTTTGTTCACAGTCATTGGTAAGGGTGATTAACATCAATCTCAATAATTGTTTTGCTAGCTTTAATATAATTATGCCAATATAATTGCTTTCATATAATATTTTAAAAAACAAGTACACTATATTATACTTGTAGTAAATATTTTTGAGTAAGGTAATTTTGTCTAACCATGATGATTATCTTATTAAATTGAAACAAATAAATTATTCTATTTGTATAAATATATTTCTTTTGCCATCCTTAATGCCATGAAATGAAATTGTAAAAATGTTGAATTGTACTTGTATAATCCTTTAGATGTAAACCATTGACTAAGTCTGGGGCTAGGATTGGATCCAACATCCCCTAGGCTCCTCTCTGAGAAGGAGCGGGTCTTTCTCAGACCTTGTGACTCAGAGGGATAACTTCTCTAATAAACTTTGCCTGAAGTTCCTGCTCTGCCCACGATGCTGTGCGTTGTTCATGTAAATTTAGCAATGCAGAAATTTGTCAGTTTTCCTATATTGAGGACCAAGAAAAGAACACAATTTGAGAAGGTGTAGAGTCTACGGGTCATGTCCTGAAGCAGAAGCAGTTTTCCAGGATACCTTCTGAGATACATACTGGTAAAATCAGTCACCCCTTGGCTTGAAGATGGTCCTGAATTGCTACAAAAATTAGGGACTCTTAGGTTTTTGTGCTTGTGGGTGAGTTCTGGGGCAAAAGTGCAATCATTTGGGAAACTAGGATGGGATGCAATCATTTGGGAAACTAGGATGGGAAGGCTCCTGGAATTCTGCATGGATCCACCTCATGGTGATTCCTTTCTAGAAAAAATTCACTATATTCTTTTGAGCATTTCAATCTAGGCAATACTGATAACATTTAGGCAGTTTTAGCATGTCATTTCAGAACTCTGTTTTTATAGGCTTTACAGATGAGTAGAGCTATACAAGAGGAATGTTTTATTAATCCTTTGCTCTCTTATTTTCAAGAATAATTATAGTTATGTTTTTCAGTCAGTCTGAAGATGAAGTATACTTTATTTCATGAAAACAAAGAATTCATGCTTTTGAACTACAACAGCTCAGAGTAAAAAAAACCCAAAAAACAAAAAAAACCAGTAAAAATGTACTTCTAAAGTTTAAAATTCAAGATGTTTCTGGGAAATTGCTCCATATGGTTCTTTTCTGAGTTAATGGAGGACGAACAATTGGTAACAGCCAACTCAAACATAAGCTGATGATATATATTAGTGTTGATGCCAACACATCACACCATTATAAGATTTCATTGACTAGATGATTAACATGTTGCTCATTTTGCTTGCCACATGTTTATTGGAGAGAGACAGAGGGAGAGAGATTCACTCTGAAAAATTGGTACACTAGTTTTAAGGAGGAACATTAAACAATTTAAACCAGAGCTGCCTTCTAGCAATTTAGTTGCTTCCCTGCTGCAATATCTCCCAGCACTTTCTAAATATTGTATGAGGTACTTAAAGGTGAGGACACAGCTGTTGTGAATATCCATATCCATGAATCATTATTAATGACATTGCTTACTGACAGATTTCTCTGGATGACTATTGCACCTGCCTCAAGAGGCACTGACAAACCCTTTAAAAATGCATCAGTCGTTTTCACTCCTTACACTGCATAGGCTTATCAAACATTATTAACCCTGTTATTTCTTGGACAGATTGTAATAAATGCTCTAGCACTTTTTCTTTCTCCTGGGGCAGCTTCAAAATCTGCTTTTGCAAAGATTGAAGCATATCTTTCAAATTAGAAGTCTAGGAAAGTAAGAAATATAGCTGGAAATGTAGCTTGTCCTGAGTAATCACCATTATAGCACCCTTTAGCATTGGTAATGCTCTATAATACCTTAACACTTAATTCCTGATATCCTCATAAGCTGTATTGTACTGTCAAGGACTAGGCTGACATTGATATTATGATCTTACTGTAAGATTGACAGTAAGAATATAATATGTCTTTCCAAGCTCATGAAAGCAAACAGAAAATGGGTATTTTCCAGGAAAGACTGGGTGGATTATACTGAAGCTATCCAAGAAAATAAAAAAAAAAAAAGAAGAAAAATTCATAAGAAAAGTTTCCCCTTTGGTGCTGAAATTTCTTGTCTCTGGAGGTGTTCTGGCCTGCTATTATTAAATACTATAGAATAAACTATTTAGTGTTTTCTTTTATACCGTCTTGATTAATCTTATGGATGTCATAGATCACAATGCATTCATGTATCTCACTGCCTTTTGTTGTTTGCTTTAGGTTATTGTTGCATGTATATGTTTCTTTTCTTGTCTGTTTTATTTATTTATTTATTAGTTCAAGGAATTAAGCAGAACATTTATTGTACCAAATTAAGCTCTTGTTGCTGTTTCTATATCAAATTCCAATTACATTTCAAAGATCACAGTCTTTTATTTTTATGTTGCCTAAAAAAGGTTTTATCAGAAAAAAAATGATTCTATGTAATACTGAGGAGTACAGAGAATTGATTTGATACCAGAGAAGTCATTGCAGTCAAAGATATTTGGGTTGATACTGAGGAAACTGCAATTATTCATATTGCATATCCTATCTTTTTCAGTTTCCCACAAACTCCAACCTCCACGTTAACATTTAGCATGTTCAGAATCTGGTTCAGACTGTTAGATAATTTAATGCTTAGGTATGCACCACTTTTTATATTTAAAAGTCATTATGCTGTTTTAAATATGTGATCTTTAATTCTGACTTGAGTAGCTTTGTATCTTATGATTTTGCAAAGAATTGAACTCCTTTCCTGGGGCTGGTATTTTCTTTTAATTTCTATTCTAGAGGAGAATAAAACCTCTTCATGCAATTCACTAATTGCATCATAACAAAATGTGGTCCCAAGGGTTACTGAGCAAGAAGAGTTTATCTTTCAGTCTCACTCATATGTTCTGTCATGGACATTTTAATTTACATAACTCATTGGAACATACTTTTTGTTGTCAGAAAGGATTTGAAAGAGTACTATTAATGACTATAATGTAAAAATCTTATAAGGAAGTAAGGCAATCAATAACCAGGACTTAGAATTACATGCAAAGAAAAAAGAGATGAATGAAACAGAGACCTCTATGTTGCTTATAAAATATACTGAGTAGCTAGTGAATATGAAATACTAAACTGAAAAGACAAGTACATTCTGAAATCTAGATTGAAGAATAGGTTGATAGAAAGTACAGAGAAAGAAAGCATAAGGATCTGAGCATGAATATGAGTACTCTATATCCCTCATAATAGTCAGAAAAAAACCCAATCCACACACAAAAGAACCCTAAACATCAAAACAAAGGAATAAGCAAAAACAAACACCTGCTCAAAACCTGGTTCTTCTGTTTCCAAATAATTACTCTCATAACCAAAGAACTGTGTTTTCAAGAATATTGTTTCCTTCTACAATGAAATTTCCCTGTTTTCTTTCTAAAAGTACTATAGAATTCTCTTTAAAACACCCTTAGTTCTAACAATATTTTTTTAAAAGAGACTTCACAATTCTTCTGGTGGAATATTGTGGACATAGGGTGGTAAAATAAATAAAATATCTTCAATTTTTTTTTAAAGTTTGTCATTTTAAAAAATAATGTATTTAGGATTTTTTAGAAAGGCATATTGCAATTTATTAAAAAAACTTTGGAAGCCATGGAGTTTCCACAGATATACAGAAAACTTTTCATTACAGACCTTGACTTTCAGATGTCTTCGCTTGTTGTAGACATGAAACAAGTTTGCTTGCTATGACTCCAGAAATGGAGAACAGAGTTGATGTTCTGTGAGAACTTTGAAATCCTTTTGTATTGAATTAAATATGTATATTAACAACTGTCACCTTCTTTCTGTTGTTATATGCTCACAGCTCTCTCCTCGTCCCCAATCATGCACATAAGCACCAGTGAAAATTATAAAAATATCTCATTATTTTACAAGTGTATTATATACTCTTGCTGTTATGACTGAGGACTGTATCATGACCATAGAGCTTCTGGTTGATAAATGAGTTCCTAATTCATTCCATTGCCTTGGAAATACAATGGAAATTAAAGAGGTCAGAATCCTTTTTAAGTTTTTTGATTTTTAGTTGTTTGCAAGTGAAAGGTTATAAGTGAAAGTCAGAGTGAAAAGTTTCTTGAGAGCAGTAAGGTAAAATTATAAACTGTTCTGTGTACAATTTTCTATAATGACTAATGTATGTGTGATTTCTCAATGGTTAAAAGGATTCAGATTTAATGATTTGACTTTTTACCTGTAACAGAATTTAAAACACTCCATGAATTCATATGCAGGGAGGACTATCACTTGAAAAATCATATCTTTGTAATATTTAATTTGATTCTCTAGTGGCATTTATTTTCATATTTGTGTTATTTGCATGAAATTTAAGGAAACAATTTTCTGTGTTAGAGGTTTCTATTTGGAAAAGAATGCAGCAGTACCTTGGCTAGACAGCAAGGAGAGACAGAGAACTGAGGGAGAACAGAGAGTGGCTACAGCTGATGGTGTAAGACTGGAAAAGCCATTTCCTATCTTCTCACAGGGACTTATTGTTGCCACATTTTCAAATTGTCAAAAGTTCTTCTACCTCTCTGGCTCAAACGGTAACTTTTTAATGTGGATTTTACAGAAAAGACCACACTGCAGCAAGGAAATGATGCAATTAATTGCGTTTTCCCATGTCTGTTCAGATGTTTCTCTGTAATTGTGAATGTCAGTTAGTTCAGGGCACCAGCTGTTCCAGAAATCTGGAAACCCTCCTGCATGTGACCCCAAGCTGTCCAGCTGGCAGCTCTTTCCACAGCAGTGGTTTCTGGAATCACCAGGCCCCTGTCCCCAGGGCAGTGTACACGCAGAGCCAACCTCAGAGCGGCAGCCCCTGGGAGGCTGGACACTGCATAGGATGGCACAGGAGCTGACATCAGCCCATCCGAGATGTTCCTGTTCGTCAAGAGAGATGACGGTGGTTAAACAGCCAAATTCTGCTGATTCATCATCAGCTGAGCAAGTGAAAATCCACTCAGTTCAAATGTTCCTGACTAACTTACCTTCAACTTTCCTAATGTAACTCAGTTTTAGCTCATTAATCTGGCCTGATGACCCTCTTTTCTTTCTTTTTTGTTTTTTTTTTTTTTTCCTTTTCCATCATCCAGGCAAATTTAATCAAGTTGGAACAAGTTAGCATGTTTTTATCAGGGAATAGAAATGACCGAAGGAGCTTTTTAAAATAATTTTCTTTTTTAGTCTTATTTTAGTCCAGGTAACCCATATTCCTCCAGTTTTCCCCACTTGTATATTATTTTCTGAATTATATTTTTTTTCTTCATAAACATTATCAGCTAAGGTTAAAAATCTTGACAGTAATTTGTCTCTTTCCTTTATTATATTATGAAAGCTAAAGTTATTAATTCCAAGACTTTTGCAGAAAGAGATAAAGGTGAGTGATATTTGCACAGGTTCCCATATCCTTGTCAGAAGTGATTATTAGTGTCATCATCTATAAGTCCTGTCAGTATTCCCTCCTTTAGTACTTTACTTACATGTTTTTGATGACATTTTTAACACTTAGCCTGGGATTATCAATGAATTAATTTACTTCTCTTTCCATGAGGGGCCACGTTAAAACTCGTGCATCCATCTCACACCCAGTGTGTCAAAAACACCGTAATAATATATATTTGTAATTTTTTAAAAAAAATTTTAGCTATATTATCATGACTCAATTCCCTTCTTCTGTCTGATTCCAATTGTGGGTTTTGTTTTTGAGAGATTCTTTGTACAAATACAAAATATTTTCCGTTGCTTTTCAGATTTTTGTAGTTGTGGGCCCTGCTACATGGAACACTGGAGCATGAAACAGCAATTTATTGTACCTAAAGTGTCTGATAATGAGCTTGCTATTTTACATTTAGAAATAACTAGAAGAGTCCCTTAAAAAGCCTCAAACATATATGTGTGGCACTGAACTACATGTTAGAAGCAATGCAGCAGATTAACCCAGCAAAGTATTCTTATTATTCCCCGAAGTCCTGTAAAAGACAAACTGCCTTTTGGGTTCCTGTTCTGGTCCCAGGTAAAAGAAACTGATTGATTCAATTTAAAAAAAATTTTGAATGGTGAGGCCAAATCAATTGGTGAAAGGTTATGGACTGCATATATATGGAGTGAAAATAATAAGTTTCTGATGATATGGATGAGAAGAAAGATGACTAGATAGGGAAGGAGTGGGTAGAAGAAGGAAGAGCTGTCAACTGATTTGCTTTTAACTTTTCTTAAAAGTGCACAAATAATTTAATTATATGAAAATCTATGGTAGTATTTTTCAAGATATTCGTGAAAAAAAACCAGAAGCCCAAAAGGTTCAAATATAAGAATGTGCTATTTTTACATCTAATTTATCATAGTTCTAAGGACTTTTTTTTTTTTTTTTGTAATAGAAAGCAAAAGTAGGACAGAGTTAATGAACTTATGGCTTCAAAAGTCCACAGACTGACTACACAGATATAGATAATTGCTTTTGTAGTTTGTTTTGGGCTTACAAAATCCTGCATATTTTGATGCAACAGCCTTTTGTGATACATAGCTCCTTTTCATCAGAAGAAGGACTGGTGTCCTTCAGCAGTCTCGGAGGACTTGATCGAGGATATTTTCACATCCTATCCAGGGCAGTGTGAGCAAACAGCATATGACAAGCAGCATAGAAGAGCAGCAGGAGGACTGCAAAGCAGACAAACTGTGCAAACTGCCCAGTCATGCCTGGAAAATAATAGGTGAGACAAGGACAGAAATCTTGAGAGATAAAATGTTGTTTGGTGAGTAGAGCAAACAAAACTGAAATCAAAGTATGGCAGAATCCTAAAAATTCAATCATGAAAAGAAGGACAGGTGAAAGAAACAATGAACAGAACAGAACCCATAAAACTGAATTGCCTTCAAAACAAAGAAAAATAAAGGAAAATAAGAGACTCAGGTGATAGAGTGACACAGTGAAAAACAAGTAACAGAGTATCAAGAGAGAAGCACACCTAACAGAAAACACGTATGAATACATGTAAAAATGCATAGTAAACAGAGACTGTCACAATACTTTCACAAATGTTGATTTATTGCATAATCTTTATCTAAGATGCCAATTATACTTCTAAAATGAACATATACATATATTTATTGACCTTAGTTACTTCAGCAACTAACATCTATTCACATTTATATGCACTATGTAATTTCTCAAGAATACAATCAACTTATAATTTGATTGTTTTGATGTTTTTCTTCCAAAATAAGAATTTAGAATATATATATTCAGCATATGAAAAAGGAGACAAAGGAAACAGGAACATATGAAAGGCAGAAAGATGTCAAATTTGAATGAAGTTGTTCTTGTCAAGTTAATGATACACTGTGTGTGACTCAGTTACTTAAAAATGTTAAACAACTGAGAATCAGAATATGAAGTGTCTCCCTAATGGTATAAATAATAATATCAAGAATAACATCTAATTTCTGGTAGGTGGGTACTTACATGAATGTATGTGAACATGTATGAATATTCACATTATTCACTCTCACCCAAACCCACATATTCCAATTAAGATAGCATTTTAAAGTATTACAGAACCTTTGTTTCTTATATAAACATTTCTTTCACTTAATTGGATATTTTTATTTTTCTAGGGTGACTTTTCTTATTGCAAAAAGAGGAGCAGTTCCCTAAGCATGTAAATAGCTGGCCCTCCTAAGATGTTATGTTCTGCTGCCCTTTGTTTTCTTGGTTCATATTTGAAATATCTCCAGATAGATCTATTCTTGAAAAAAAAGATCATTGTTTCACCAAATAAATAACAAATTCTTCAAAATTTGACTTCTAATTAATTCAGTTAATTAGAAACCATCCACTATAATTTTAAGTAGTGTAATATTTTCAGTTACCCTGGCACATAAAGGTAATTCTAGATCAACTTAATGACAGAATTTGAGTGCTAAAATCATAGAAGAATTAAGATTGGAAAAAGCCTTCTGGGGTCATCAAGTCCAATCTTAACTCAGTTCTGAGTTCAGTACTAAACCATGTCCCCAAGAGTCTCATTCACATGCCTTTTGAACACTTCAAGGGATGATGATTTCACCACTTCCTTTAACAGACTATTTTGATGTCAGAGAAAAGTTATATTTGTGAAAATGTGATGTAAACCTCAAGAAAAATAGTTCAGAGGCATGAGAGCATAGCTTTAGAGAACTATTAATACAAAGTCAAATTCTTGTTTAATTTACTGTAAATATACATTAATGTACAAAAAGTCCACTTATTGAATAGGAAACCAAGAATAAAGTCTGACCTGTAATGTTAATATTGTCTCAGTGCAGATGAAGTATATAAACATAAAGCAACCATTGAATAGACATAAAGGCTGATCTGGACCTAAACCTAAAAAGAAAACCTTATTCAATATACTACCAAGAATTTCATAGTGTTTATCCTGAATTTTGAATCTTACTGTCAGATAAGATATCATTACTTAATCTCCTTAACTCTAAAAAGGGGAGTTTTGCAAACGCAATTCAAAATGTTTCATGCTTTTATAGGGAAAGGTTAATATTGAACCATAAGACTGTAAGTCTATATTTCTCATGCAGAGCCTTCTTTGATGTGGATTCACGAACTATTACCTTGCTATCACAGTGAAAATGACTTTCCTAATACCTATCTTTTGGCATGCTCAGGAGTCTATTTGTGTAGATCTGATTCTCATCATAGGTGCCTGACACTTTTAGAGTTAAATAAATAATATGGCTTTACTCTTTTTCATCTTTTGAAAATTAGTGGAAGATCCTTAAACATTCTGATTGTATAATTTCTCATGTTTAGTATGTGCTGTAGAGCAGGTTGTACAGATGCAGCTAGGATGAATGTTAGGTGTGCCTGCAGGCTGACTAGTTAATCTAGTTAAGAACCTGTTTCAAAAGATGTGTCGGAATCATAATGTGTGCTGCAGAAAAAATACTTCTTTTTTATTGTATTGCTTTTGGCTATATCATACTAGGAAGACTCTGGGAGATATGTTGAGAACAGTGTTGGATGAATCATAAAAATTGGGCTGAAATACTTTAGAAAAATGGTGCATTCAATATATTTTATCTCCTTTTATAACTCATACAGTGTCTGCAGGCATATTTCCCCATTAAACTAATGTTTAATGACTGGAAGCAGAATTCTTGATTTGTTCCTGTAAATAACTGTTTTAATATACTTGACAGCTAATCTTTACATTCTTTTCTCATTTGCTCTCCCTCAACTTTCTGCAGCAATGGACCTTCAAGGTAGAAAGACCCTTGTTTAGTAGCTTTGTTAAATTACATAACATCCCACATTGCACAAATCTGCAGGACACTTTCACAAAATACTCTATTACCTCCTACACAAAGGCAGTTCTATTCCCATTACAGACCTTAGATGTTACCTTTTGATTTAAAAAAATATTTGGTTTAATTTTTATCTGTTTTGACATACAATGGATAATTTAATATTATCTTCTGGTTGATGTGTCTAAATGGTGTTCAATAGATTAAGAAGCACTGAGCTGAATTTCAGAGAACTGTTGATGCTGAAATCAGTTTTCTGCATCCAGTATCAGTTTAAATCATTACCAATAAGATTAGGTGGCATGGTCCCACATGGGTTTTATCTGAGTGAGCTTTAGAAATGTTCAGCTAAATGTATTTCTGATAAATAAATTCATCAGCATACTTCCGAGGTAGATTGGTAAAGTTATTAAAGAATCACTGATATCTGAAAACCCTTTTTCCACTTCTAGCCCTTACTAATTCATACCAAGGCTTTGTAAGTAGCATATTCTTGGAAAACAAACAAACAAACAAACAAACCAAAATCAAAACCAAACAACAACAAACAAACCAAAAACTCCAAAAAAGACAAAGCTCGTTAAATGTGAGGAGTCTGGATGGCCAAATATTAGCGTGGGTATTTCATGTCAATGCATTTTATTCTTCCAAACTGGCATAAAATGACAGCAGTCTAAATGAGAAACTTGACAGTTCTCAAAGGATACATGCTGAAATTTTTCACAAAATATTTTAGATCACTAATATTATATATGAATGTATGGCTAGTGGAACATCAGTGTTCTCTCTATGCTACAAGATGAGAACTAAAAAAAATACACAAAAGTCATATCTTTTTAGAATTAAAAAGAAATCAATAATTAATTTGTTACTGTCGGGTGCAATAATTTGGACATTTTGCTCCATGCAGAATTATAGTTAAAAGGAAAGTACTTTAACTTTATCTTTCACATCTGTATTAAGGATGAAGAATCTTTACGGTTATTTTTGTTAACATACACAAATGATCTTCTGATATGCCCTGCTTTTTAAAATGTATATATATTAAAATGTGATGTATGCTCATTTACAATAGATTTTCCTAGTCTTAGTTGTTTTTAAAACAATCTCATCGCTGGGATACAAACATCATGAATAAGTAAATAAACAAACAACCCCCAAACAAAAGTCATCACCATCAAAACACCTAAAGAAATCCAGTCCCCAAACCTCAAACCAGCTCTTGCAAAAGAAGTTTAACTCCTGGAACCATTGGCAGCCCAAATAGCCCACACCAGTATCAAAGGCATGTTGGGAGAAATCTTTGGGAGCAGTTGGGATCAGTCTCCCAGAGATGATAGTCTTCTGAAAATGTACCACTTGAAAGTGAAATTCATGGCAGCAAGAAGTTCAAGCTCTACTAGCTAGAAATGTATGTAAATAATATTAAAATTATTAAAAACAGCTGCTTACATAGAATCATACAATAGTTTGGATTAGAAGGGACTTTAAAAGTTAACTAGTCCAACTCCCCCTGTAATGAACAGGGATGTCTTCAACTAGATCAGGTTGCTCAGAGCCATGTCCAGTCCGTCCTTGAATGTTTCCAGGAATGGGTCATACACCACCTCTCTGGACAACCTATGCCAGTGTTTCACCACCCTTATTCTAAAAGCTTTACTTTCTTATATGTAGTCTAAATCAACCCTCATTCAGTTTAAAACTATTACCCCTTGTTTTACTGCAACAGAAACCTTATAAAAAGTTTGTCCTTGTCTCTTTTATAAGCCCCGTTTAAGTGCTGGAAGGTCTCCCCAGAGCCTACGCTTCTCCAGACTGAACAGTCCCAACTCTCTCGGCCTTTCCTCATCAGAGAGGTGCTCCAGCTACTTGATCATTTTTGTTCCTACTTCTCCTTTGAGATATTATGATCCAATTCGATTTGGTATCTGAGCTTTAAGTAATTTGATCAAACAAGTTTTTTGAACATTTTTGGTTGAGAGATAGTAATAATTTTCTGTAAAATTTCAGTGATATTAGCAGAATAACTATAAGGATCATCTAGACTGAGTTTTTGACACAACACCAAAACCAATATATCTTTCAAAAACTGTAATTTACAATTGAACTGGAACATAGTTTTATAAAGTCACGCAATTTTGATTTAAATCTTTATTGCAATGAGTTATCTTTGACTTAGATAATTTTCTCAGAATCTCTTAAATTTTCAATGTATTTATCACTATCAAAACAAATGTAATCAATCTAACACAGGGATCACAATCAAATGAAAACTTAACTGTACTGAACCATAACAATTTTATTGAAAAAACAAGTTCATGTGTTCTCATATCAAAGCTTTATTTGAACCATGACTAAAGAAATATTACAAGTTAAAGAAGATAATTTTCCCAATGAAATGTTTCAGGAATTAATGATATAATATTTTTCTTTATATTGTATTTCTTCCTGGAGTAACATTTGAGTTCTTTAACAGTGATGGTTAGACAAAAGCAGACTTAATGATAACTTTTGCTCACAGCAGCTAGACTAGTCAAGTAGCTATATTTTCTATAGGTGCATCAAAGACTTGTAACACATGATCTAGTGAATACTTCCACTGTTGTCAGTGGAATTTGGAGAGGAGTTACATTCTTAATATCAATACAGGTATTGGAAATTTTTATATTTTGTTCAGAAGACTATATATACCTCACATGATAATTTTAGGAAAGACTTTAAAGAATCATTATTTTATAGCAGTTACGTATTAGTCCTATGTGTTACTCTCTGCAAGTCATGTGTTACTGATAAATGGTTTAGCACATGTGAAACTTTCATGAGAAAAGGAAGATAATTGGAAATCCTTTAAATTTTTTATGTAGACAATATTTCAAACTGAATTCCATCTTTTGCAACATTCTCATTATTACACTTTTGATGAAGACATCTATGAAAACATTAGCATTTAAAATATATTTTCTATAAAAATATAAAAAATAACTCAAATTATATGCCAGAATTAAGGTAACTCATGAGGCTTTAATTTTGGCTTCATATTGTATACAATATTACATTATTTTACAGGTTTTGATACTACTCTTACTGCTTTAAGAGTTAGGTATAGATATAGCTCAGTAAAATTAACCCAGACACATCCTTCTACCTCAGTGTGGCAAAATTGTGCTCTTTTTGTGGTAAATGCCACCATGTTGATTTGCCTTAAACACTGGTGTTGTGGTGTCTCCACTTTAAGAGAAATAGACATGGCAACAAGAATGGCAAGTTTTGCAAAACCTCGGTTGCTTTGGAAAAAATGTGATCTTTTAAAAATATATTTATTCCTTTATATGCAAATGTGTATGCTGAAGTGCAAAAAAATCTTTGCACAAAAAAATGTGCCCTATTACTTTTTGTATGTAAACTTTCATGTTCATTTTTCAACTAAGAAGATAGAGACAATCTGGTGAAGTTCCAACTAAACATAAGAAGAGACATTTTTGGCTATAATTGGACTACACCAACAAGACATTTAGCTGTTACAAATATTTTTCACTCAGGTGCCCAAAAGTTTTTAATGTCCCACCCAAGTACGTTTCCTTAGGAGACTTTTATTAGACAAGATAATATAAAGTGCAAAGGATGTTTATATTTATAACTGCACTTTGCCTAAAGCTTTTTGGTAAAAAGTTGACTGATTGATAATGTCTGATTGAAACCCTTTTATGACTAAGATGGTTCTGAACTTTAAAGAAAGCTTTTATGGATAGTGAACATAGTATAATTTTTATATGTCATCTATATGCTATATATCAAAAACAATCACTTGGGGAACTGGTTCTTGCATGAAACAAATGGATAGAAATATTTCAAGGAAATGTAGTGGGTTTATATTTGTTTCTTCTCTGAGTTTTGATTGTCTCATATAATATCTCTGGCTTTAAAAAATGTAAATATATTGCATAATCCTCGATGTGTCTCAAAACTAAATTATTCACTTATGTATTTCATACTTTTATGTATCAAACATAGCTTTGTAATGCTGGATATACTTTAAATATACCAAATGATATAAAAATGGTGTGCTCTTTTTCTGCTGAGATCTCTTACCCTATTTTGACTTTTTTTTTTTTTTTGAATACATTGGTAAACAATTCTTATCACAAATAATATACCAAAAATGAACATGGCACAAAGTCATGCTAAAGTAACTTCTTCCAGCTCAGTCTGTGTGATATAACATCACACTACTTGTGGGTTTCAAAACACATACAAGTTGTACAATTTACAGTGTGGGTAAGATTTGTTAAGCAGGTTATGATTTGTTAAGCAAGATATGATAATGTTAACTTTTGAAAACAAAAATTACCATATTTTTTCATTGGTTCCCAGGTTGACATCATATTAAGATTATTTAAGGGGCCAAATCCAAAACTTTCAATAAAAAAATTGAGAAAATAGACTGAATTTAAATGTATTCAATATATAAACTATAATTTTCTTGAAATTCTTACTGCAAATATTTTTAGTATGGGATTTTTTCAAAAAAAGGTTTCCAGTGCCTGATTTTAATTCACTAAAAAATGCAATGCTCTAATAAAAATTATTATACTATAAAAGTAAAAATTAGGCCAGTCTAAATACCTTCTTTGGTATTAATAGAAATGCCACTATCCTATATGTTGCATGCATCAGGAAAGAAAGGCACAAGAAGTGCTAGGCATGGACCTGGACTTCCCATGGACATTAATAATACATGAAGAAGACTGCTTACCCAGGCATTCAGAGAATTGCAGTCATGGCCTTGTGCTGCTATACAGACTCATGTATCAGAATTACAGCTGCTACTTGTTCCCTGCAGCATAGTCCTTATTCATGTTGTAACCTTGCAAAGATAGTAGGATTCCTGCCTTCCTAGATAACTGTAGGTGAAAATTCATTCCTGGAGATCTTTTCCTAGTTCTGATTTTGATTTTAAAAGTATGAGTTTTCATGCCAAGAAAAACATCATTATGGAGAGATTTTGCTATAACAACCACTATCGTGCTCTGTTTTATGAAGTGTTTATGAATTATTTTTATGTGGATGCAAAGCAAATTATGAACTACAATTGTACTTTATGAGAGATTCATGGAAAATAAAATGAAATCTGACTGCGCAAGCTTTCTGTAAGCAATTATATTATTAATAATGCAACAATTACCATGGCTCTAGTTTTCAAGAATTAGTATGAACATGTGGATGTGCTTGTTTGAATTCAGGATGTACCTGGATATATCCATCAGAATCGAAGGGAGACAGAAAGTACACAAACTATTCAAATCTCATTGTGCAAGACATCGAAACATTGCAAACTTCTGTTGAATTAATGACAGTATTGGTTTCTGGACCCAAATTCATGTGATAATGGGGAAAAAAAATAAATCCCTCAGTGTTTCAAGACATATGTGGGAGGAGACATGTCTTCTAGCTTTCACAAGGTTTTTTTATTTGGGGCATTTTACCTACATAGTAAGGCATTAATATTTTAAAATATTAATTTCTTACTGTTTCCACTTGCCTTTATTTTTGTGCTTGTTTGGAAAAGACCACAGTGCACATATAAACTGCCTCTCTACTCTGCTTTTATGCAGAGTTCTCACCTGGAGTACTACTTCCATCTCTGGGGTCCCCTGCACAAGAAAGACATCAAACTGTTGGAGCAAGTGGAGAGGAGGGCCACCAAGATGATTAGAGGGATTGAGCACCTTCTCCCATGAGGAAAGGCTGAGCAAAATGTAATTGTTCAGCCTGGGGAAAAAAGCACTGCAAGGTGATCTAATTGCAGCTTTCCAGTACCTGAAGGGAGCCAAGAAGAAATATGGAGAGGGACTTTTTACAGGAGCATATAATGACAAGACAAGGGGGAACGGATTCAAAATGAGAGTAGATTTAGATTAGATATTAGGAAGAAAATCTTTACTGTGAGGGTGGTGCACACCGCACAGAGAAACTGTGGATGCCCCATCCCTGGAAGTGTTCAAGGCCAGGTTGGATGGATCTCTGAGCAACCTGATCCAGTGAAAGGTATCCCTGCCCATGGCAGAGGGGTTAAACCTAGATGATCTTTAAGGTCCTTTCCAACCCAAAACATTCTATGATTCTGTGATTCTACAAAATCAAGAAATAAAATAACAGACACAAATGGATTAACGACATTCAGTCTAGCACAATGAGCTTGGTATCATTGTCGAAGAGTAAACTCCATTTTACATTAGCTCTCTAGTTATTAACTGCTAAACTTTAATACAGAAAGTATAAAAACTCTGTGTGAGTAATGAAAATGTTAAATGAATACACAAATACCAGTGGAATTTTTTAAAAGCATTGATGTTTTTCAAATAATATAATCACAATGTAATCTGCATTTTGCAATCATCAAATTGCTTTACAAATTACATACTTATTCCCCAATTACACTGGAGAATCAGAGCTGTCATATGGGGGAGTAAAGCATTTCTAACCTGTATTAATATAATAGATTAAAACTGTGTATTAGAAGGTCAGTTGTGTACAAAGAGCCTGTGAGACATAAACAGCCTCAGACTATTTCATTCATAGATATTGATGGAACTGATAGGGAATTTGATATCTCTCAGAACGTCAAAGGATGCCAAAAAAAAAAAAGTGCAAAACAAAACAACAACAACAACAAAAACAAAACAAAAAACAAACAAACAAAAACAAACAACCCCCCCAAAACAAAACAAAAAAAAAGGCAAAACAAAAGAAAACAAACCAACCAAAAAACAAAACAAATCCCATAAGATGAAAGAGACAACATTTCTACCTTATGCCCACTGTGAGAAGTGGAAGGTTTTTTCAGATAGAATGAAATCTGTATGGCTGGTCTTCATTGTTCACTGACAAGATTTTCAAACAAATACTTCGTTGTGTTCTTAAACTCTGTCACTCATGCCTTGGAAGAAGTCCCAGTAGATGTTCACAATGCTACAGCTTGATCCTCTTCAAAATCTATTATTAGAGTATGTTGCACCATCACACCTACAGGAATAAGTTGGCACCTGTGGAGAGTCTTTCTGTTCCATAGGTACTAGGGTGTTCATATTTCTAAATATAAGCCTCACACTCATTATCACAGAATTTGCCTAAATCTGCCTATTAGTCTGCATTTCCTTTCAGGGAGGGACTTTCTTGGACTAGTTCGCAGATGTTTTCAGTATTTATGGAAATAAACATATGAGAAGACTAAGAGCAAGAATTCATGTCCAACCAGAAAATTCAGGAAAATAAAGACTGCATCTGAACAGAATAGCAGCTGAGGGTATGAGGAGGTTGAGTGATGACCGAATTACTGCTCCAGTTCTCAAATACTCATGAAGAGAGGTAAGGAGATTCTGAATTGTCTGTTTGGAATCTCTGTTATAACTGCTGAACTAAAGATAAAGTAACACACAGAAAAAAGTAATTGTGCTAAAACTGTTTAGCAATGTGTGTCTTCAACATGTCACAATAATGCAGATATGAGAGAGTGACGTAGAAGATATTCTTAGAGACAAAGTAAATATTGCCACAGAATTTAGAGGTGTTTCCTTGAGTTTTTGTGTTATGGAAGGCATAACAGCACTATCTTGGTAACCTGTGAATTCTATCAGAGGAAGATGCTTAAAAGAGAAGTTCATTTCAATGAGAGTTAGATGAGGACTGCAATTTCATATTTTACATTCTACAAGGATTGTCTGTTCTCTTTCTCTCAAAACAATTCAGATCTAAACCCACATTTTTACACATGTATTATTTTTTTGGATACTTTAGTTTTTTAGCATGTTAAATATTTACAATGAAACTACAGCAGTTGTTTACAAGCTTAGCCTTACTGGTCTCCTGTGCGTTTACTTATTTCCCAGCAGCAGCAGCTGAGTTGTATTCCAATATGTTTCTTCATTGTTCAGAGAAGCTGCAAACTGTATTTAGAATAATAGTCTTGAAAGTTTAGCCATTTGCAGCATCTGTGTCCAATCTCTGATTCTCAGGTAATTGACTCTTCCCTGCCTATCATGTACTATCATATACTGCTACTTCTTGCTATTTCAATTTGCTGAGTTTATTTTTCTGCCTTTCCTTTCACTTTTATGTGCATGTGGAGTAATAGATAAAGTTAAAAGTTAAAATAGAATAAGAATTACAGAAGAAAATCAGCTTCTGCTTCCCAGATGACAAGAAAGAGACTCTGGCTGCTTCTTCCTGTGATAAGGTCACAATGCTCCACAAAGTTCCCTAAACCCTGATAAGCACCTGTTATCACTGATGCACCAAAGAAGGGAGTGATGCAAACATCCTGCAGGAAGGGAACATGGTGACACTTTTGACCTATCCCAATTTGTCCATCAAGAAAAACTAGATGCCATATAACACTACCCAATTTAATTTATTACTAAAATTGCTCAAACTCCACCTAAATGTAAAGAAATAGTATAAGAGGAAGTTGAAAGTGGTGAGAAAATTAGAGGCAGACTTCCATCAAAACTGCTAGGGTCAACTGATGAGTTGAATCTGCCTTCCTTCCCCCTCAAAGATGCCTGTGATGGGTAAGAAATTTAAGTTATGCATTTTAATTGCTGCTTTTAAGAATTAGAGCTTGCTTTAGCTTCATAACATATTAATAGATTGTTTTGTTTTAGAGTACGTACTAGTGATCTGCCTTATAGCATTATTCCATTATTTTAAGTGTGTTTTTGTAGCTAGACTCTATCACCAATGACCACGAATGTTCATTGGCTTGTCACAGTTTGTATTAATAGAGCATTAGTCTGTGAACTGTTAGAGTGAGTCCTTTATAAGGTGCTGGCAGGTTTTTTTGATGCTGAATAAAACATGGGAGAGATCCACTGAGGCGTTTTCCCTTATGTTGTTAAGTGGCAGTTCCTGAAAAAGAGTAATCAAATTACCGTGATCTTGTGAATCTCTTTGGTGAAGGGCTCCTATGTGGAATACCAGACAGACTAGATTGGACTTACATGGTTTTTCTTTCCCTGGGGCACTAATAGGCAAACAAATCTCTGTGGATTGAGAAAATCTCCACTTTCTAAGGGCTGGGCATATCTTCCCCTTTTCATACAACAGTATAGTTGGTTTTGCATGCTGGTGTCTTTTCTTTTATTTTATTCTAATGTGTATTTTTTTTTGCATGACATTTCATTCGATTGATTTTGTTGTCTTCATTTGGACTATTCCAGATGAACCGTTTAAATGCTGACAAGAAGAAAAATAATGTGATTGAATACTCTCATATTACAGATGATACTGATTAGCATTTAGCACCATAACTCACCACTTACCTGTTCCTATGCCATGCTTGTGTTTTAAACAACTAAGTGCTCCTGAAAAACTAAATGTTCAGTGAAAAACTAAATGTTCCGTTTCTGGAGGATTAATACCTGTGGAACCATCTTTTCGGCATCATTTGAAATGAAGTTGCAGTGGTGCATATGTGATTTGGTAATCAGATATAAATCAAGGTGTGAAGACACTTTGCCTTCAGGAGCTGAAAACAAGGTGTGTTGAATTCTGCTTTTAGAATAATTTATATTTCTTAGTAGCTCCCCCACATAAAAGAATGTATTCCTGTGGTACAAATGGTACTAATTAATGCACTTGTTTCCATGGTTTTCTGTTTGGTCCATTTTAATACAATCATTATGATGGATTTTGCTTTGTGATATTTATTAATAACACTGTTTAAGAAAAAAAGACTAATTTTCAATTAAGGCAAGATGCTAAGGATAAAGGTATGGAGTTCTTTATTTTCAGGTTTTGTAACAAAGGTGTATGTTTGAAATTTGTTAGTGTGGCAGTCAGGGTACGGAAGGCATTAGAGGAACCTTCAGTGAATGAGAGCAAAATAATTACTACAGGCAGAAACTGAAGAGAAGCAAAGATCTGTATAAAGAATAGAACTGAGATAAATGGGATGAAGAAGCTAATTTTGCATAGTAAATATGTTTTATGATGCAAAGGTATTGCTTTGTAATTTGCAACTTCAGTAAGGGATTTGTTCATCAGCAGACTTTCTTTGGTCAACAGATATTAATTACAAAGTTGCAGCTAAGACAGGCTGCAAGATGCATGCATTACATGGAGAACTGAGATGGCATTGAGAAGGCTTGAAAAACAATTATTTTAGCTAAAATAATGTTTAGACAACTAATAACTCATGCAGAATTTTAATGAGGAATTTTAATGAGGAAATTTAAAAGTAAGAATTTCAAAAGAAGTGATTCTGAAGGGATATATAGCTAATTTATTTTGTAGAATTTTTACAGTGATTTATTTCACTAACCCACCTCCTGTGGAAGGCATTTGCTAAACAATTAATTTTGACTTTGAGGAACAAAAACATAACATTAGTGGCTTATAAATTAGAAGCCTCACCATGGCAACCTTGAAAGGAACCAGTTCTTCAGAACTGTCAGAGCTCCCACAGCTGCTGCTGCTGCTCAAGAGAAACCTACTGCCTCAACTTACTGTGCTTTTGGACTTATTTCTGAAGGTCAGACCACAGTTTTTAGGGTCAAAGTCAAGGTTCTTTCCTCTCAAGAAGGGAATTAATTGCTAGCCCCAGGAGGAGGTTAAAAAAAATCCAATATGTGCTGTTCCTATTGGGGTTGGAGTTCTAATATGAAAAATAATTAGAGTATAGAATTCAATATCTTGGGACATAGCAAAGAACTGGCAAAATTTCAGCAAGTACTGGGACAAATAAAAACTTTTGGCCATACGTTACTTCTTTGAAACAGAAACAATTTACCAGCTGGGGTTTAGCAGGGAGATAGCAGTGACAGTTATAAGTACAAGTGAAAAAAGGTCATGTGATCATTAATTACCTGTACAGGTATGCAGTGCATTGTCATGCAGGCTGGATGGCAGAAGAAGCTTGCAGAACTCAGACTGAACAAGTTGTTGAATGACAAGAAAAACATAACAGATTTTTTTTTTCTCTTTTTAATGGCTGATGATACTGGTCATGAAGCTTTAGAAGAAAATGAACTACATAAATGTCATTATAAATTCCTGCTCAAAATTAAGCTAAAATAGTCACTGTCAAATAGTTTCATTTCCAGAAATACAGCACAAAGAGTGGGCACTGTCAGGAGGTCAGCATTCCCAATCAGGCAACTGCATCTCTTAGTTATATCAATCTAGTCGATGGAAGTCAGCTAGAAAAAAGGATGTATTTGGGGAAAAAACCTAAATGATTTGTATTGCTTGGAGTGTTTATCACTGATGAATGTAGAGAACCCACATATTAGACAATAAATACATCTATAAAGAAAAAAATATAATAAATGTAAAATTATTTTTCTCCATTTATAGGTAGCCAATTATCTACCTGTGTAAAAAGATTGATTGTTCAATGTCAGAAATGAAACCTGTGGCATTTATGAAGATGAAATCTTGATTTTATGTGTCGCACCAGAGTTTCAAAAAAAACCCCAATCAAACAACGACAACAATAACAACAGCAACAACAACAACAGCAGCAACAACAACCAACCAACCAACCGAAAAACCCACAAAAAACCCCCAACAAACCTGTAAAGGTCATAAATATGAGATCTTTTCAATACCCTAAAGACTTTCCTGTTTTAGTACTTTTAAAGACATGCTTAGAAACAGGAAAAATAACTCCATTGTTAACAAAGTCAATTGCAAAATATCAGTTGATTTACACATTTCTTCAGAAAGGGCGAAGGGTGCACTGAAAAAGAGGTGCAATTTAAGACAGTCTAGAGACACTTTTCTTCATGTCACTCAAAATTTCCCCCTGCCTCCATTTTGCTTTACATGTTGCGATAGGAACCAGGAAGAGAAATGAACTTTTAAATTTATCTGACTTTGTAGCTGCACTAGATTCAGGTGACTTCAGTGATTTGATGTGGCATGTTGCTTGCAATCACATCAAAAGGCGAATGAGACTCAGGGAAAAATGTTTCTTTCACAGATCCTATGTAACTTAACTAGTATATAAATCAGAAACAGACGTACAGAAGCTGGTTTCTTATACAATTATATTGCATTGCCATTAGATATGTTTGACAAAAGCTGGAAATAGACTGGGATTGTAACATATTGTTTCAGTGAAATAACAATAGTAACTACATCCTTATTTCAATTTTTCTGAAATAAAATAAACTCTGAGGGCAGTACACATGCAATCCATGGTTCTCTGGGAATAACTTGCCCAGGAGGAGCTCAGAAATCCCTCTTTTTTACATATTTCCTTTTGAAATGCTGTCAAGAAGAGATAAATGTATTTATTACCTGTGATGTTTTTATTATGCATCTTGGAACATACCAATAGCACACTAACACATTGCAACAAGAATTTTGATATGGTAAAAATTTTTTCTTGTTTAACACTAAGCAGTTATATATACCAGTTAAATGCTATATGTATAACACATGCAATGGTGTGACCATTGTAGATTTTAGGTTATTCAAGGTTAGATTAAAAAGAAACCTATGTTTAAACTTTACTACAACAGTGTTGAAACAGTACCCAGCAGTTTTTTGGATCAGCTTAATGGAGGATGTTATTATTTACTCTAGTATTTTCCTATTTCCAATAGTAAAATCCATACCCATTATTAAGTATTATCTTATTTTTTAAAGTTTAAACGGAAGAGATGAAGACAAATATTGTGAATTTCAGAAACATCTTGAAATTACAGATTGCACAATCTTTTTTTTTTTTTTTTAAATACTTTTGTATCACCAGGTGTTGTAAATGAAGATTTATGATCTATTTTCAAAAAGTTTACAAAGAAACGTATGACAGAATTCCAGTATTAACATGCTTGACTCATCAAGACTAGTTACATTATTAAAATTGTCAAATAGATCAAGTGCAATTAATGAATATTCCATTGAAAATTGGTTCTTTAACTGCCTCTTTAAATTCTTGGTGAATTGATAGCCCTGTCAAAATATCATGGCATGGTATGCCATTTTGGCATCATATTCATCACATGACAATATATTAATCATATAAGTTTATACATCTCTTACTATGACCTCTTCAGGATGAATATAGAAGAGGTGTAGCTGCACTTTTTTGTTTGTGCAGTTAGTAAATTAGTTCCCATAACTGTGGACATGATGCAAAGCTTCCATTTTAGTTGCCTGTGTCTTTTCCAGCCTTTCAGTTTTGTGCCTTGTTGTTCTGTATGTGTATACCGATGTGTGTATATATACATATATATATATATATGTAAGAGAAGAAATAATTATATCCATACCTTCTTTCTCCTCTTCCTCCTGAAATAGCTAGGTATTATTTTTACTTTGGACTAACACTTGCCTTGCTTTATTCAATCAACTTTTAGTTTTGTATTACAGAATGTGTGTATTTTGTGACTTGGTGTAATTTCTTTATGGTTTTTCTCTCCTTAGCTCTTGAAAATTATTTACTGTTCAAAACTGATCTTATTGCCATGGATACGCTTAATATGAAAGCTTAAGCAGCAAATCTTAATTATTTCAATACCACAAATAAAAACATGAAATACAGGTATTATGAGAAAATACAATATTGTGATATTCCCAAGGATCTTGTTATATGACTATGATCTTGCTTATTCAGTAGAATACATAGCTAATTTATATAGTTTCCAGATTGGAAATAACTTTCAAATCAGTGTTAAAAAGTCTGTAAATTTTGCCAGAGATTGTTGGGAAATTGTCATATATTTCAGTCCTAAAAGAGCATTTAATATTTACACAGTATTGAGACAGGCTCCACTGTTTTCTTATTACCAACACCCTCTCCATCACATTGACCTCTTTCTTAATTTCTGTTTAGTTAGAGGTCATTACATGAATGAATATCCATATGTGATCTGGTAATGTCACATGGCAGTGAGTAACAGAGTAGCAGGTTTTAATTCAGCTTCATTCTCTATATAAATTTGTACCTGATGATTTTTATATTTAATCCAACTTTTAAAACACAGGACAAGGAGATGAATCCATGTACAAATCTTTTACTAGCTTTTTTTTTACCATATCAAGAAAAGAGATGCTTCTCGGTGTTCATCAACATCCCTTCCCTGAAAATTAGTGGCTCTTTAAAACTGGTGACATTTTCACATGTGGACAGACTGCACAGAAATGCAGTAGTACAGGCTCCTGCTTCAGTGAACAATATAAACCTTAATTCCACTGTGTTTTCTCTGCAGCTTTGTAATTGTACTCATCCTAGCATTTCTCCTTTCCTTTTTCTCGCTCTTTTTTGCAGTATAAGAATTTCTGTTCTGCTTATTAAACACAAAACCCCACTTTGTTAACTAAGTTGGTTCTAACAACAATTTTTTAAAAATCTGACCATGTCACTGCCAGCTCCTGAAAATGCATGTTTTCATGGTGCCATTCATTCTGACACAGTCCACTCTGGAAAGTAGCAAACCTGAATGACTCTATATTTACCTAATGCATTGTGTGCATATACACATAGGTAAATATGCATATATATGTTTTTCATGGCTGTTAGCTTACCAATTCATGATCAAAATTGTACATGGTGAGGAAAGCTATTTTAAATATTTATATTTCACTGAGTAAGCAGATAAATAATTCTGGACCTATAAATTTCTTACACCTGTACTTCTCTAACCTTCTTGGGTTTCACAGAGCTTATATACGGAAGAGATTTCTTTCTTTTGTCAAGTATTTAAAATAAAGTTATCAGAAAGCTAACCTTAACTTTTAGGAATTTAGAAATCAGCAGTTTTGCTAAATTGCTTTAATTCTCTGGAGATACTCAGCTCTACCTTTTCCCCCTCTTTATTCTTGCTGTCTTTGTTATCTCCCATTTAACTGACTGATAGCTTTAATAAACACTGAACTCAGTCACAGGTTGAAATTGCACATGGAAAGGAAAAGGCATTCATGAACTTTGTTCTAAATGTCAGCTTTCAAATCATGGGTCGCACACACATGCCTGAAATATTTCAATGCCTTGCTATATCTATATATCTATCAGTCTGCAATTTGCTACCTTCTGACAAACAGTGATTTGCCAAGTAAGCCTTCCACAGAGTCCTGTAAAACTCTTTCAGAGGTGTGTATAATGCTCTCTAAAATGCAGTCCACTCAACAGCTTCATGACAGAAGGAGTTGCTTTAGAGAGAAAAAAAAATAAATCAACAGATAATTTAAGAAGATGAGGATTAATTCTGTATTATATAGTCCCCCATACTGAGACAAAGAATAATGCCATTAAACTTTTTTACTTTTGGCCTGGACATCAGCTTTGACTGTATATGGTAACCAACAGCATAATATCAAAGATTCATAGAATGGTTTTGGTTGGAAGGGAACCTGAAAGATTGTCTAGATCCATTGTCATTGATCCCATGTCACTGTCATGGGATGGGCAGGGACACCTTTCATTGGACCAGGTTGCTCAGAGATCCATCCAATCTGGCCTTGAACACTTCCAGGGGTGGAGCATCCACAACTTCTCTGTGTAGTGTGGTCCCATGTCTCACCATCCTCACAGTAAATAATTTTCCCTAATATCTAATGTAAACCTATTCTCTTTCAGTTTGAAGCCATTCCCCCTTGTTCTGTTACTACATGCTCCTGTGACAAGTCCCTCTCCCTGTTTTCTTGTTGGCTCCCTTCAGGTACCAAAAGACCATAATTAAGTCACCTTGAAGCCTTCTCTTCTCCAGGCTGAACAATCCCAATTCCCTTAGTCTTTTTCATGGGAGAGGTGCTCCATCCCTCTAGTCTTCTTGGTGGCCCTCTGGACTTGCTCCAACAGGTTGATGTCCTTTCTGTGTTGTGAACCCCAGAGGTGGGCACAATACTCCGGGTGGAGTCTCAGGAGGGCAGAATAGAGGGGCAGAATCACCTCCCTCAACCTTCTGACCACTCTGCTTTTGATGCAGCCCAGGATATGACTGGTGTTCTGGGCTACAAATGCACATTGCTGGGTCATGCCCAACCTCTCATCCACCAGTACCCCTAAGTCCTTCTTGGCAGGACTGCTCTTGATAATATGCTTCCCTCCACTTGAGAAAATAAGAAATTTATTTTATTTCTGGCTTGATTGAGATTTAATTTTTGAAAAGATAAATACCAGCACTAGAAGTTCTACCAAAGAGCACATTAGAAGAGCTCTGACAGCACATGGATCCTTTTGTTTATTCAGTATATGGTCTCCTCAGACCTCACAGACTTTTATGTTTCTGAAGTACTCAGAAGAGTAAAGCACTTTCTGAACACCTTGACTATACAAAAAATTGAGAAGACTGCTAAAGAACAATTACTTGGATTTAACATTTTGTTGTGAAAGGAAGAGGCAATTTTCAAAAAGTATAATACTTAGGGTTTTCCTCTCTTTTCATTAGTAATACACTTCAAGGGCTGTCTGAACATACAAATATAGAAGGGGAAATATTGCACCACAGAAAATTTCTTTCCTTGACATTTCTTTGTCTCAATTATCATAAAAATTATTTTTATGGAATGAGGCACTAAGAGTCCATGGAGCAGACTATAATCAAATGGAGCATATTTTTTCTGTTAGTTTTATTAACTAAGTTATTAGCAATATCAGAACAAAAGTAAAGGCTTTTATTTTAAATTTTTTTGTAGAGAAATTTCCAAAATTTCCTCTAAAATAGATGCAGTGTTTATACATTAATTGTAGTACTTCTGAGTGTTTTTCAACTTTATTGTTCTTTAACTTCGTCTTAAATGAAATGTGAACCATCCCTCCTCCAGTCATTGCACTTTTTCCCATAGAAAGGACTTGAATTTACTTTTGTTTGAATAAAAATGAACTTTAATTGTTGGGATACGCACCTGTCAGAAACTACCAAGAAAATAATGTTTACTTATGGATGAAACTGTTTGCTGCTGCCACAACCACCTGCTGTATAACCATTGCCACGAAGCTACTGTTTATACATGTTTTTATACTGTTTAAATGTTATAGTTAGGACAAAAAGATGTATTAGATAGGTAATTAATACCATTCTATTACTTCTGTATGTCCAACTGTTCTGCTTAGTTCTGGAAACCCCGGTTACAGCCCCCTGATTGGTACATGTACCCCAAAACCCCATTGGCTAGCCGGTGGAGAAATGCTGCTCCACCCTGTGGAGCTGAGCCACCCCCAGTTCTCCCTTATATGTTATAAACCCTCCTTCCCTTTTCCTTTTGTGTCGTGGTCCTCCCCTGTCTCCACCCAAGTTCTAGGACCCTCCGAACAAACCCTATAAGTATCCCATGCTCTCTTTAATAAAGTGTTCACGCCCACCACTCCTCCCTCTGCGTGGACCGTGTCCCTCTTTCCCTCTCGGACCGTGACATTTAATTGCTTGGAAAGGAAGGGGAAAATAGTGTGATATGTCACATTCACAATCTGCATAAATGGTAAACCAGGACTGAGGTCTATGTGGTGAAAATACTTGCCCTGCAGCTTTAGTATAACAGTATAACATCCTTTCCTCATCAGACTCTTAAAATCCAACTACTATTAATTAATACTATTACAATCCAATCTACTATTAATAAATATTACTTATGAAAGTAATGTAAGTAGTAAAAATGTACTTTGGCATCCTACACACTAAGGCACTATGAACTTTTTCATCTATTAATTTTTAGTAATTCAGAGCAATAAAACTTTTAGTTGTTTTTTTATATCTCCACATGGATTTATGACTGTTTTGTTCCATAATGTGTTGAATATATATCAACACATTTTTTTTCTTAAACTTGTAAGCTACTTGATGGTTTCTATGAATTTGTGCTACTTCTCTCACATCTACTGAGAGTTTTCCTCCAATATTAGCTTTCTTTTATGTATAACTGATAGATTAAGTTGATTATGTCATTATAAAAATTCTTTTCCCTGTCACATGAATTTCATCATCCTGATGGCACATATTATTGCACAGAAACTAAAATGAGAAAACTGTTGAACATTATTGTATATTACAGTAGAATATGTTGATATCTTATTTTTGCTTTGATCAGTATATAAAATTATACAAATTTAATTTCCCTCACTTTTGTAAAGAAAGGAAAAGGTGAAAAGAAAGTGATATTTAAAAGGAAAATTTCCCAAGTGTAATTTTTTTCATAGGACACCACATATCTGTTTGTTATCTCACATCTCTTTCAAAAACATTTTGTCACTCACCAAGTGAGATGTTGCATTCTAGTGAGTTAAAGAAACAACACACTCTCCCCACATGGGTGTTTAATCAATTTAAACAATCAGCAATCTTGTTCGATCAGCAGGTGTTTGGCAAGCAAGAGCACAAAACAAGTCCCATTAATGCAAGACATAGTTAATCTTATTTGAGTGCAGAGGGAATTGTTTCATTTGCGCATGGAATTCTTACAACCTTTACAGTCAAACAGTCTAATCATTAGTAGTACAAATAATATGTTCTTTGTTTGTTTGTTTGTTTTTTAATTAAAACAACATACCTTATTTGAATCAATTTTAATATGGTACAAAATTCCAAATATTTGTTTCTTGTTGGAATACAAATATTTTTTCTCAGTACAATTTTTCTGTTGTCATGATATTTACAAATTTTGAATCCTCAGAACTATTTTTCTAATCAAAACTTAAATTTCTAGTAGAAAAAGTAACTTCTCTCCCACCATCAATGTTAACTGTTTATGAAGAACAATTCAGAGCATCATTTATACTCTTTTTTGGATGACTTTAAGATATAAACTAAATGAAGTGCAGCATTTGATTTTTAAAACTGTGCTTCAATGTAGAGTAAGATGCAGTGCTTCTCAAAGGTAAGATTCCAGACACATAAAGAATTTCCTATCCTTTTCTAAGAATAATGATTTATCCCTCTATCTTTAGTAGTCAGATTATTATCAACACTATGTTCTAGTCTACTGTCATTTCCAGTCGCAAGTCAACCTTTTCATTCATTCATTCCATGCAACAAGTAAGAGAAAAATTCCATTGTTAAACTTTATTTACAGAGAGTACAGATTTGGTCTTACCTACACAGGAAAATGTTTTCAATACCACCTAAGATTTGGATATAAATGGTGTAAAAATAGTGCTACATGAATATTTGCTATGTCATTTGTATTTGAATGGAGGAGATCTAGGGAGTAGAGAAAAACTCCTCCCCAGTGGGCAGATATTCTGAAAACCGTAGATACTCTAAAATTTCTATCAGATGTCTTTTATTTCACTAGTTTATTGTGTTAGTCCTTGGTATACTGGCTCATGTCTACTGCATTCTTTTATGCATGTCCCACATGGGAGGAAACCATTACTGTTTTATTTCATGTTGTTTTCCTCATGATTATCTTGTGTAGTTCAGTGGCAATGGTTAATTTTACAGATTTTTGCAGCATTTTAGCTAATTTTAAGTGCACACTCACTACTCACAGACCAAGTAGGGTAACAACTCCTCCATATCTTTTAAAATCCCTAATTGACTTTTTAATCTGTCCTTTGCAAATAGGATTAAATTCTCCTTCAGCTTCAGAAAAATGTAAAGCTTTCCTAAAGCCTGAAATGTTCAATTATCTGAATTTTCTCAGTCGGCTGAGAAAGTCCTATGGCTATTTGTACAACAGATTATCAGCTATCTTTGGGTACTTCATAATATTTTGTCTAGTTTTTCATCATAGCCCTCATAAATATCTTGAGGCTGAAAATCTTCGTAAAACGCTCTTATTGCTGGTAACACCCAAGTGTTTCTATTCTTATGTACCTTTGTTATTGTATCCAGTCACTCCTGCATCTATATGTTTTAGTCTTCGTCTCTACAAGCAAAATATCTTCTAAAAACAACATTCCTCTTTTATCTGTCAAGATCGATGCCTGTCTGCTCCTCACATTTCCCACTTTTTGGATATACTTGTCTCAAATAGAGACAATTGATCTCTTGTGTGAGACTCGTTGATAGTACTGTAGAATAGGCTGGCTTTCATGGTTGTGACAGATAAAGATAGGGGATCCAGATTTTTTTTGCTGCCCAGTTCTTTCAATAAACAATACAAATAATTCAAGGAACTTCAAACAGGTTAGGAGATGGATATTTCAGTCCTGCAGTGACCACATTGTCAGTTGGGGTATGTTTGAGAATTATTTTCCAGTCTTTCCCCACTGCTTCACTTCAAAAGAAAAGAATGGTCTGACCACACTCTCGCTGCTACTGTGTCCCCTGCATTTGCCAGTACCTGGAAAAGTTTTGACCTAAAGACATTCCAGAAATATGAGATCTGGTTAGAAACTGTGATTCCTTAGAGTCCATTTTAGTTTTTTACTAAAAAGCCAACATGTTATACGTGGTCTTCTTTGTAATAAATATGTTATTTGGCAAAGGAAAAAAAACCCACATAATTTCTCTCTC